>JAECWU010000244.1:0-260000 GCA_018150985.1 Chymomyza costata | reverse complement strand
TACACTGCATCATCACTGATTGGTGACGTCACAAGATTATTTCTATCTTTTTCCATCCATAAGCCTGAGATGTGCTCCAACATCGTTTTAAATCCTTGAATACAAATTGAAAAAACAAAGCCGTCATTAACTAAATGATTTAATTTTGTTATTTTGAGTCCTGCTAACATTACACAATCCAAACTCATTGATCATTGTTTGTTTTTACCACAAAAACCAGTACAACATAATAAATGTGCTACAAAAGAATAACATCATTAGCCAAAAACTGTCAATGACAGTGTCCTTTTGGGTCAAAACAAATAGAATCAAACAAATGTCAAGCCAACCATAATGATAAATCAATAAAAATCTAATGTTGTTTGATGTTTTTTGTGTTTTTGCTGCATTTTTTTTCAATTATTTTTTCTCAATGTTGCTAATGTAAATTGAATACAAATAGGGGCTACAGTGTCATTGCAAAATGGTTACATTGACATGACAGCCAATACAACATGGCCGTCAATCAACAGGAGATACAATCAACACATACCATAACATACTACAGACGAGGGTTGCTTTTTGTATTTCTGCTACTTGGTATTTTAAGTGTGACCAGGTCTTATATAAGATGATAGCCCAGCGCAACTGCTACACAAAGGAAGTTGTGGAAACGGTGGGACCGAGAAAAAGACCGAGGAGGAGATGCTTCGACTATTTCCTGAAAACTTCCGCTCAAAGATTGGCTAACTAAGAACACTCCACACAAAATGTTACTTACTTAGCCTCCGCGAGTACTAACAAAGATAAAAATTATATTAAAAGCCATGTTCCATGTTCCAATATCCTTAAAATACAACAAAGTAAGTTTCTAACTTATTAAAAATCCCAGATATGTTGGATGATACAGAAGAAACTGATTTGAACTTAAGTTTGTCATGTGTCACCGCTAATAATCTCACGTCATGACAACGCAAAAACTTCAAAGATAACCCTCGCAAAAAGGCAATACGGAGCATTGCGGAAAAGTTGCAACAAATCACAAAACTAAAACGCATTTGGTTGTCAACAGTGCTGCCAAAAGAAAATTATAATTGATGCGATATTAATACGTGGAGCACACAGATACAGACACACCCATCCACCCATGGCTTGATGACGATTGATGCGTTGGAATCGCGGAAAAAGGCTTAGATACTCGTACTGGCGGCAACAGGCGGCATCTATATGAGTCCCTGTGAGTGTGTGTCCTTATGTGGTTTAGACTGACTGATGGCATACGTCATTAATGTCAGCAATGATGTTCCTGACAAACACAAACACATACATAAACACACCAGAACACAACACATACAAAACGGGAACAATTGTAATCAACAAGCTTGGCATTGGCTTGGCTTGGCCTGGATTGGCTTGGCTTTATGCTACACCATCCTGGTCAGCTTTTGTCTCTGAATCGTGGTAATTAGATGGATATGCCATAAATCATTTTCCAAATCATTTGCTACAGTTTCTAGTAGTATCAGCTAAACTGTTGGAACTGCAGCTGCTGTTGATGGGTGCAACCATTTTGATTGAATGTTAGCTCAGAGTTTTTCTAAAATTGGCCAAGTAATTTCATTACCTCGATAAATTGAAAATAAGGACAACAAATGGTGCAATCGTAACTTTACGGACGGTGGGTAGTCATATTAAAAGGAAAAAGCGAAACCGCACGGTATGCGCCAACTAAAGGCTTTCGAAGTCTCTGTAGGTGGTCTCTAGACGGACAGTCGATTATGGCTTTATGCTATTCGAATTGATGCTTTCCTAACTACATATCTACAGTATAATAACGTCACCGAAATGAACCTTCCTACTGTAATCATAGTCGATGTTTGGATGGCAGATCATGCAGCTGGCATAAAGCGAGAGTACATAGACCCTTTCGCTTATGCCAAAGATAATTGGCATAAGTTGGAATTTTATCCAAAAAGCTGTTCAAGTAAACGTGTTGTGAGAGATACTTAAACCAGTGACAAAACCACTGAATGGACCATATCTGCTCATCTCCAGACCTGATCATTCCAACAATGGTCAGGTACTCACACTACGTCAAATTCTGAAAAAAAACCCACAATTGTCAAATCAATTAGCCTGTTTGGCATGTTGACTTCACAAGTTGTATCCGGAAAGTAAAGCAATTTTTTTTGGGACAGGTAGTAAAAATGGACGCACATCGTTTTAGTCGGTTGGGTTAGGTGACGAGGACTTTTAGCTTTGAAGCGATGCCTCTACCAGTCTATTCCGAGCAATTGGAGCACCAGTATCACTGTTCATCCGCATCATCTGATCATCAGGGCCCTCTTCATGGCGTCTTGGACAACCCAAATCAGACTCCCTGATTTAATTCTTTGAAGCAGAAAGAAGTTCGACGGTTTCATTAGGTTTTTACGGGCGCGTAGAGCATTTTCGTGGTGAAGATAAAAGTTCAGGCCGACAGTCAGAATTCAGCTTAGCACGAAAAAGTGCCACATTTTCGTCGGTTGAGCTTGTTGACGCCTGGGGATATTGATAATTCTCTTCGCAGTCAACCTTGAACGCTTTCAACTATTTTGAAACTTGCGATTACGTGGGATTATTGTCCCCATAAGCTTGGTTAATCATGGTTATCGAGTGATGTTGCTCGAGAGTCGATTCCATCGTGTTACGCGTATTAAAAAGGGATGCGGGGGAAGAGCGATACTGGCTCTCCAACTACTCGAAGCAAATTGATGAACGCATCGCTTTAATAATGACAGACCCCATCATCTTATTAAGCCAACCCCAATGCCATGCAGCCTTTTCTAGTACCCAGCACTTAACAGATGTTTTAGGGATCATAAATATGCCTGCAGATGTATCCATCCTCTGCAAAGTTCTAAATGAGAGTAAGATAATAGATAGAGTTCAAAAATTGTCTACGTCTACAATTCTACAGGCTGGACATCCACTCTCGCCGGACGGCTGATGCATGGGGGATAACTCGGTCCTGTTCAAATATTCTTGGAGTGTCTTAGAGGCAAATACTCCGTATGACCTTAGTGGAACGACGAGCTTAGTGCAATCTACGATAACGTTGACTCATTAAAGGGGGTAAACATCTTAGACCTCTTCAACTTCGATTATGTTGTGCGTATGGGTAATGGAGATATAAGCGGTTGTCGTTAGAACCAGAAGGGGTACATCGTGCCTCCGTTGAAAGAACCAGGCTACCTTTTGTATTATGGAATGGACGAAAAGTCCTCAAAGCCGATGCGCCTGGAGGCTATGCCATACATCAGGCCTTAATTTAATAAGCGTTTATTACAACGAAAATAAAACAAAATATATATAGGCTTAAAAACCTTAAAATATACTTACATATGCCTATTGGTCTGCTAAGAAATACGTATATTCTATTGCTTCTAATTGATGATACCAAAGTGCTGCTCGTATCACAAAATGGCTAAAAAATCCCGAGATTTTAAGGAGTTCAAAGAACCGCCAACTTCAACTTCCCAAGATAGTTGAGTTGAGAGTATAAACTCCTCAACTCAACGGCAAAAGTGAATATCCCAATTGTTTTAAGTTATAGGAGTGGACATTTATAGTCAACTAGGGCGCTCCTTCCACTGCGTGCTTCTTTTAATTTAATTCAGATCATCAGACTATTATATACCCTGTACAATTCCCTATTTCCATAATACTCGTCCCATTGCGAAAATCGGACCTTCCCGACTTTACAATGCTTTGTAACAGCAGCGATCTGCATGCTGCTCTGATTCGCAACTGGACTAGGAACATTGGCAATGGTTCTTTTCATACTGTTCTGTTTCAATTTTTGTTTTGTTTTATTCGCTCTCTATTCTTTTCCCTATTGTAATGCTTACCTTTAATTCGCACTGCACAAATGGCGAAATTTAAACAATACATAATTGCACTTTATCCAAAATTTCAAACTATTCTTGAAAACAACTGTGGCAACAAAGAAATAATGCTATCAAGTATTGAAACAAATGTGAACAATAAAATTTAGATAATGAAAAGTGAATTATTGTTCAAGATTTGTAATTGCTGCCGTTGCTATTCCACCTTTCATGATACATTTTAATGTTTCGTATGAGTTTTCACCTGCATGATTTCAACCTACTGAGGTAAACCTTACATTGTGCACACCGTATGAGGTGTGGTTTTCACATAATGTAAGTTTCACCTCGATATGTTAACGCATACGCACACAATCGGTACCACACATAATCGATGTTTTCTCCAGCACTACTAAGAACCTTCCACACATCATAGGGAACAGACACACAAAAACTTGATGTGAATATAGTAGATAGAAGTGCTGGAAAAAATCAATAATGGAAGTTTAAAATCTCTATATATCGATGTTGGCCAACAGAGATGTTTCTCTAGCACTTCTGCAGTCATCAAATGGTAGATAGTTCGGGAGTCTATAAAGGACACACCAACATCATTTCATTTATATTTACATTAATAGATAAATTAAAGCATACATTTTTAAAAGTTTTCAATCGATTTATTTGCTATAACACTATTAATGCAGGGAATAAAAAGAATAAACTATACAGTTGTCATCACTAAATTTAATTTTCGTTAAAATTGTCATCACTAAAATTTTAACACATGCAAAAATACATACTGGGTAAAAAAAAAAAAAACATTTCGTAATCATGTTTAGAAACATTCACAACCTGATTTCCTCTGCAGATACTAATAAGGATGCATCTAAAAGTTAAATAAGAACGTGAATTTAGTTTACAAGTTGTTCCAATGTCATTAAAAAGCTTTCCAGCAGCTCATCAAAGATTTCAAACTTTGCTTTGATTATGAACAAGCAAACATAATTTTAGCTCCAAATTCTGACACCATAGAAAAGAGAAAATACAGCATAACTTCAATAATAACAAAAACAGGGATCAGCTGGTTGTGATTTGTGGCAAGGAGTTTCGCGTGCGCTATGAAATCCTGGCACTATATTCCAAGCGCATTCTTGAGTACAAGCGAAAATCCATAGTTGTATTCAATTCACCCGGGATTTCTGCATACGGGCTTGAGTTGGCTTACGAATGGATGGAGTCTGATGAGCACGATGTGTTTTCAAGTAATCTAGTTGACATTCTTAGACATACCTGGGAATTGTAGCCAAATGCTGAAAGGCATTCCAAGAACCATTATTCAATGAGTTTGGAGCATTCGTCGCTACTATGGATTAATCTTATATGAGTAATTTATCTAAACTTATGACAGCAACAATTGCGACTTAAATTTTTACATTTTTTTTGCTCTGATTATGTTTTGATAGATACGGAAAAGGTAGTCCGACTAATCAAATTCAAACTCCTGAAATAGAGGCAAGCTTATTTAATATTTAATTCAAGCTACGTAAATCTTCTTCTTTATATAATCTGGCTGGATCATCTGCGCGTGAAGTCCGAGATTTCAACTTGCAAAAATATGTAACTTTTGGATTTTTTCGATAACTTTGCTGAATAAAACAAATCAGGAGAAAAAAGATCGCCTGGGACCATTTGATCATATTTTATAGATAATCCACGAATACCCTGAGCCAATCAAAGCAATTTTTAATGGAATCGTATATAATGAAATTTTGGATAATCTAAAGCATAACCTATCATTTTTGAAAACAAATATAGGTGAAATATCATATGATATAGTCTGGCCATACCTAAAGTCGTTGCAAAAAATTTGACTCAAATTATGAAACTATGCATTTTGCTGGTAAAAAAAAGTTTGAAGAAAGCCGAGAAGAACATGCCGAAGTCACTAGAGAAGTCGGGTACTCTCGTAATTCTAAGTTATCCAAGTAAGGAATCCGCTGATAATGACAAGGCAGTATCTTCTCGATTCCCGCGGAGTTCTCATTCCAATCATGTTACTAGTCTTTTAAGATTGCTTAAAACGTAGCAAATTCTGCCTTTCAGTCTATCTAACTTCCTTTCGTCATAAATATTCATGTAATTATGACAGGTTACTCAGATTTTCTGCGTAACTTAAGGAGTAAATGTCAAACTGAAGCCTTTGTCAATGCTTTACAGTAGCCCCTGGTCAATGGCAATACAAACAAGAACCTCAACAAACATCAACAGGCGAGGCAAGTGCAACAACAGCAGCAGCAACAGCAACAACAACATATTGTAGTTGCAAGAAGCCAAGTAAACAAACGAATATTACAATGAACCACGCCCACAAACCAACAATCAGGCTAACAACAAGTACAGTTCGCTACTCAGGCTACAAAACCAACAAAACAAACAAACAAACAGACAAACAAAGGTCGACTTGAAGCCAGGAGGAGACCAAGGATACAAGCCAAGATGCCTGTTAATTGTGTACAACATGAAGAAATTGCAGCGAAAACAAAATGAGCCTGGAACTCAGCTCGACTGGACCTAGGATATGTCAAAAGGACAACGCTCAATGGACTGTGGAGTAGTGTATATGGTAACTGGAGCTGGGCGTGGTCATGTGAAAACTTTAACCATAAAATACGATGACACATACAACAGATACAAGCGCCGTGGCAAACAAGCTACTTCATCTGCACTGTGATTTAGAACTAAATTTTTTTGAAAGAAATTTTAAATTTCTTGAATATCTGATTTTGTTCGTGCCTGCTTTCATTATTAGTCCTTACAATTTAAGTAGGATATGCATATTTGTGTCTTTTTCTGTTCCCTTTTGTTATCAATTCCATTTGACGGTCAAAATCTTCAACGCGTTTTAAATACTTAATATTTTTGCTTTTAGCATATAATTTACGGTTTTTTAAATCTTCATGGGTGGTACCACCCCAAAGTTTAAAAAAAAAACCGCAAACGGTAGTAAGAAAATTTGAACCCTATCAAGTTTTTAAAATTTTCCTAGAAATGGAGCAAGAAACAAGAGGAATTATGCAAACTTTTAAAATTTTCCTAGAAAGGGACGAAGGTAAGCACTTATGATGGATAAAAAGCAATTTTGTACATCACAAAAAAAAAAAAAAAATGCAATAAAAAACTTGTCTTATAAAATGATGGTATGAAATTAATTTATTAAGTGTTGTCATTTTTTTCTCTTCAGTTGGTTTTTTGAATTTTTTTCACAATCTTATATATTAAATTCATATCATTTTTTAAGTCACAATATTATAAAAATTTTTGGCATTTTCGATTTAATTTTAAAAAAAAAAAAAAGTTTTTTTTTTTTTTAATTCAAATTGTGATAAATAATAAATAAACGTAAACAAAAGCAAAAATTCAATACAAACAAGTAAAAAAGTTTAGGCCCTCGAAAAAAAATAAAAAAAATCAAATACTTCATAAAATAAGATAGTCAAGAAAAATTCCGATAAAAAATTTTTGACAAGTGGACGCAGATAACAAAACAAAACAGTCTTGTCTTTTAATTTAAAAAATGCTTATCGTTGGATGGCGCCACTACTTTACTAGGTGTGGTAGCACACTGGTGATTCCATCTGAAATAATATGCAATAATTTTCGAACTGCGTATGGGCCTTTATAGAGAAAATAAATTCTTAAATTGAGATAAATTTTATTTATTTAATTTTTTATAGCAAGCTAAATATATTTAAAAGTAATATTAAAATTCTAAGAACAAGATAAAAGTTTATTCAATTTTTCTTTAAGATTTCTAGAAATTAGAAAATAATATTTTACTCCAAATTGTCGACTTTTTTCAGTTTTATTTTAATCTTGAATATTGCTATTAGTAAGATATTTTGGTTGCAACAGCTATCCTTTCATGCTGATAATGAAATCAATTTATTGAACTACATAAAAAATCCTAAAAAAGATTATATGCACGATTTTTAACGTCATTGGGTCTTATTTTAATATTTAAGAGTTTTTGATCTCGCAAGTAGTCCTTCCATTCCATTTTGGTCATGATTAAGACCTATTCTAGTCTTATTTTTATCTTGATCATTCTTACCCTTATGACTTTTTGGTCTTAAAGGTCGTCCTTCCATTTTTTTTTTTTTTTTTTTTGATTGAACACAAAAACTATTTCATGATTTTCGAGAATCCAAAATTAAGATTTTGATTGCGGTTCTAGACTATTTTTCCGGCGTATTTCTAGTTTGAGGAATCATAATCAACTCTAATTTTTTAAGATTTTGCGGGATTCTTTCTTAAAAATCTCAATTCAATAATGCCTTCTTAAACAAAACCTAAAAAGCTTGCGAAACGTCCTCCAATTTTTGAAATTTCTTATTAAGATAGCATATTACCAAAATACCAAAATCTCCTCGGAATTATTCAAATTTATGCCACGAAAACGTAATTTCCGACCAATGTACCTTGTGTTCCTGTATTTCAGTATCTTTACATGTGCTTATGGCTTAGGTATGTGTTTAGCTGGGCAAGCGGCGGACCCTACCCCATCTCCCGAATCCCATAGAGCTTCCCCACCTGAACTAAAGTCAGCCAACTGCACTTTAAGTGTTAAAAGTCGACGCTGAACTAATCGCATTTGCGCTGCGTTAAGCGGCTTATGAATAGAGACATCCTCGTAAGTGCACTTGAGCTGGGGCGTATCTTAAAGATACACAACATGTGACAAATTAAATTGCTGTGAAATTTTAGCAAGCATATGGAATGAAAATTGACCAGCAACTAGCACAATAAATTATATAAGTTTAGTGTTGTCGGTCTTTCATGTTAATTAAGTCGAGTTCCAAGCAATGGGATTTATTATATGCAGATTTATGGGACCACTAAAGGCCAAGACTGCAGCCGAGTACAACAAAAGTTTTGTTGTTGCCATGTCACATGTTGGCATCCAGTACATTGTGTCTAATGGCACATTAATAGAGACATAATTAATAGTTGGAAAAGGTGAAACATAAAGGTTACTTGCAGGCAAGTACCTTCTGAAAAGGTTGGGTTCCTACTACTTGGGATGAGTCGAGCAATTCAAAATGTAAATTTTGCTTCTAAAAGTTAGACAACAAAATAATATTTTACTATTAATTGTAATTTATTGTTTAAAATGGAACAAAATTTGATTTATGTAAAATGTTTAAGCTTTAAACAATATTATTATTATATGATAAAAGAAATACAAGAGCTTAATGTGCAATTTATCTTGAGGTTCAGGGGAATACTTATTATTTGAATGGAATAAGCGTACACATAGGAATAGAATGAATGAATATGTCCTTTTTTTTGCCAAATTATTATTTATCGAGCTATCGATAAGCGAATATCTTAGTAAACTTTCCTTTGACAAGACACATTTTGTAAACACATAAAGATATCGATATTTTTTTTTAGAGAGATATCTCGGAACCCTTAAGTGTTGCTGCCAATCTTACTGAAGAACACAACAGTAATTGTTAGGAGTGTTGCCTTTTTTTCGAAAATAATTTTAAAATGCATATATTTCGATTATGGACTGGATCTGAAGGAACGGCAGTAAACGCAGGACATAAAACTGGAGTCATTATTATGGGTATTTTACATGAAAATTAGTTATCTACTTTCTACTTTTAAAAATTCAAAATCAAAAAAAAAATGCGATAATTTTTACAATCAGAAGTGCAACTAAATTTTGAAGTAGTATCTTTGGAACCATTTAAAGAAATTCATCCCTTGCCCACTCTGAAAATATTCTGATTCTTCTAACTGCCTTCCGAAAGTAAGAAAAGAATTTAATAGACTAGGCAAAAAAAATCATAGGCAAGAAAAAAAATATTTGCTTTTCCAGAAAATATTACATTTACAATAGTTACTCTTCTGGGCACACTCAAATGGTAGACAGAGGCCCTAAAAAAGAAGAAGGCTAAGGACGATTATATTCGTTAACGCCTAAAAAGTAAAAAAGATTTCACAGGCTCAAAGAACAAATCAAAATTTGAGCATTCTGATTGTATATTTTTTAATTTTTTTGCAATATATTTAAGTTAAAATACTTATTCCCTCTATACTTGTGTATAGCACAATTGTTATTAAAATATTGTAATCAGAAAAAAATTATAATGGAAATTTCTACTTAAATCGAGAGATGGCACTATTTCCTATAACAATGCACTGCTTAACCCATAACCCAAACTAAAGTTTCAAGACGTTATGTCAATATGCTCTGTGCTCTGTACTCTGTACTCTGTACTCTGTACTCTGTACTCTACTCTACTCTGTACTCTGTACTCTTACTCTGTACCTGTACCTGTACCTGTACCTTACTCTGTACTCTGTACTCTGTACTCTGTACTCTGTACTCTGTACTCTGTACTCTGTACTCTGTACTCTGTACTCTGTACTCTGTACTCTGTACTCTGTACTCTGTACTCTGTACTCTGTACTCTGTACTCTGTACTCTGTACTCTGTACTCTGTACTCTGTACTCTGTACTCTGTACTCTGTACTCTGTACTCTGTACTCTGTACTCTGTACTCTGTACTCTGTACTCTGTACTCTGTACTCTGTACTCTGTACTCTGTACTCTGTACTCTGTACTCTGTACTCTGTACTCTGTACTCTGTACTCTGTACTCCAGCTCAAAGCATGCATTTGTCTAAAAAGCACTTTAAGACCAGACAGCTTAGTTTATCCTTTGTCCAGCATCATTTCGTAGCCAGGACCATGAAATTGGCAGCAAGACACTGGACCACCACACAGCGCAGCGCCCAGCAGCTCTTGGTATTCTATTGCAAGAACTTTATTCATGAACTAAGTAGAATTTCACTTTTTAAATTGCCCATAAATACAAGGGCAAAAATCAATCGTCAATCAAGCAAAACCTCAGTATCTATATTTCTACCAAATTGAGACACTTTAACAAAATCAAATAGAAATGAACTGTCAACATTTTGTGGCAACATTGTCATCTACAATAAGCACAACTGGCAGCTACGTAAGCCAAATAAATATTAGAAGTGTGTTTATAACTTCATCAGCTCTCAAGAGCTCAAAACTCAGCCTCAGCCTCAATTGCCACAAAGTGTTGAAGCGCAAAGATTGATGATAAAAATTTCCAAAACAAACAAACAAATAAACAGAGAGCAAGAGAGATGGACAAAAACAAACAAAAACTTTGCTCATTTTGGCAAGCATATTTCAAATAATTTGACCAGCAAATCATCTTCAACATTATTATCAGCATCATTATCGATAACATGCTCAAGAGCTGGCAGATGTTATCGAATGTCATAATGATGCCCTAAATGTTGAGATTTTTCTTCAGTTCAATGGGCATCAAAATATGTCGTCAGTAGGTAATACTCAACGTGTTTTGTTATCAATGACTAGAATTCCGGAACCCCCGTTGCTTATCAAACAGGCTTTGAGAAATATTATCTGTGTGTGTGTGTGTGTTCTATGTACATTATTTGATTGAGCTGGCCCTTTGTTTCAATGACTCGAAACATCTTCTTTGATAACTTGTGTAAATAGTCGAATTCCAATGACATGAGGGGATAGTGTGTGGGATAAGAGGTTACAAAAGGCGTCGGAGCTGTCAACATTGTCTTCATCGAAGTCGTGCTGTTTGATTTGTTGTCTTGCTTTTTTTCCATTTTTCGGTTCACGTAGTCCATCCAATATTTCCAACGTCATTTACTTGTCATTATTTATATGAAACAGAAATTTTCTTTTTATTCTACTTGTCTCTAACCGCCCTGCTCTGTTGCTCTGCGCTGCACGGCCCTTTTCTTGTCCGCATCACATCATTAGGCAACGCCCGCAGCTACATTCCATCCATCGCCTTCAAATCCAATCCCCCCCGACAATCACAATCGCCTCGAACAATGGATAAATACTTGTGCGCTTTTCTTTTGGCTTTGCCTTTGGCGTTTGATTTGTTTGCTCGAAAATTATTATCCTTATCATTGACACAAATCGGCATTTAATTAGTTCAATGCTTTTGTGTCCTGTTTGTATTTCACATTGATTTGTTGACAATGCCATTAGAGTGGAAAGTGCCTGGACATTTGGTAGTGCCACTTGCCAGCATTTGGGATAAACTTGTCTTCTGTATTTGACAGCAACGAAATGTTTTTGTTTTTTTTTTCGACTATAGGGATTTAGTTTTTGGAATTTTTTTTGGCTTAAGCTGCTTGTGTTTTTACTAAGTGTAATTGAATTGGAAAAAGGAGACTTTAAGTCCATTTCTGCGAAATCTCTAGATTATGCTAGTACTTTACAAAGTAATTTCTGCTTTATTTTTATAATTATAAACTAACTTTAACTTTTGATGCAATAAGAGAAAATAAAATATTTACTATTTTTCTCAAAGGGTGTAGTCATGGGATAGAGGCCAGCGGCACTTACAGCACAGGAATATATTTGCAAAAACTAGGAGGCTCCGCCCACTTTGTAAGGGGGGCGTAAAACCTTTTATATTCATTACGGAATATCCCGAGCATTTTTCTTAATTTTAAAAAATTTTAGAATGCTGCAGTCATACCTACTAACTCTTAAATGCCCTATACCAATGCCGTCCAAGCAGTTTTTAAAGGATCTTTTCGCAAAGGGCTGATAATTTGGTAAAATTCCAGCTCTATAGCTCTATTGTAGTCTCTGAGATTCTTTTCTTCATAGCGGACAGATCAACTATGTTTATGATGCCGATTCTTTATTTGGTCTACCGCTCTCCATCTGCCTGTTACTTATATGTATTATAACTCATAATATCTCAGTACCTTTAGTACAGGGCATAAAAATAAGACTTTCGAATTTTTGTCTAGACGCTTTTCTCGATGCTGCGTACTGGCCATGAAACATGAAATTCTATTATGAAGAGTAAAATTCTCTTTTCATGAGCGTTTTTTTGGTAGACAAGGGACTCTTTATTTCAGATAGTTAAAATGATTTTAAGTCGGGTTAATTCAACTGTTTTAACAAACAAATTTTGATAAGTCAATAAATAATAGAAGGTTGAATTTTAATGACATTTCCCTTTTTGAGTATTTGAAATTTATTCAATCAAGGACTCCAGTTAGAGCTGGGACATCTAAACAACATTAACAGAGTTTTTCTACTTCTTTTTTTAATCTAATTGTTTAAATTTTTTAAAAGCAGATGGTTTTTATTGTGACTCCTTTTCGAAAAAGCTTTTAAATTGACATCCTCTACCGGTTTCCATTAAATAAATATCCACTGATGAGTACTACTACATACTACTAATACTATTGTCCTTTTCTGCTCGTGGAGCATAGGGCCTCTACATTAGATCTAAACCTAACTCTACTAGGTGCTTCGCGGCATATATCGTTCCAATTATAATTTGCATTATTGATTTCTCTGTCCAAGTTTGTGCTGGTGCACCAGGCCTTCTAGAGCCTTGGGGGTTCCACTTGAGCGCTGCTCTTGCAATATGGTTTGCAGGTCTACGACGCGTGTGACCAATCCATCGCCATTTCCGCCAACCAATCTGAGCCGGAACAGTGTCTTGTTGTGTACGGCTCTTCATTTATAATTCTTTCTAGCCATCATATATTTAAATCCATACCAAAAAATTTAAGAAACGGTCAATGTTTAATGAGTTCACGTTTATATAGCGAGCGGCTTGTTGTAAGTCCGACGCCCGCTCCTAACTGCAACTTACCTGGAGCTTCCGTATTCACCTTCGACCTTTCCGGCAAGGGAGGTTCTGCCAGTAGCTAGGCTACCACCGGCATCGCTCTCAAGGATAATTTTATATTATCCCCAGAGGGACTGATGAGTACTACGAAAGATCTTCCTTTGTCATTAAAGTTATTCATTGGAAAAAGTATCAAGCATAACATTACTTGTGCGAATCGAGCCAAAACTCGAACTCTAATAAAAAATTTAAGGTCTATACCCGTCACGTTTTGGGTACTGAGTACTGAATATATATAAATGCTTATGTAATTTGGAAATAACAATAAAATAAAGAAAACTTTTTAATTTGATATATTGACCAAAAAAATAATTTCTAAGCCGGTTCGAGCAGTAAGATCATATTCACAGGCGAACACATTTTATCATTATTGAATTAAATAGTCAAAACCAGTGTTGTTTCAAGAAAAAATGGATACCGGATAGAGCCTACAGTGGGATACCACCCTTTTTGCCCAAAACAAAAATTTTTTAACCTTTAACAAGCTAAAGATTAGAGCAAAACAAATATGATTGTTACTGGTCAGAAGTAAAAAATGTGATACCGTCGATACGATGCCCTACAATGGGATACCACCCTTTTTGCCCAAAACAAAAATTCTTTAACCTTTAACAAGCTAAAGATTAGAGCAAAACAAATATGATTGTTACTGGTTGCTTTTACTCATTCATATAGATTAGGTACAGCTTTTTGCATAAAAGTGTGGCTTTAGAAACAATACCAATGGCAACATTGACTACACAAACCCAAAACACACCAAGTCTCTAAAAAACTACTTAGAAAGCGATTGAGCCAATGTTTTTTGTACTCATTTCTATACATTGAACATCACCTTCTAGTCTTCTCAAGACTTTTTATGGTGTCTGAGCAGTGCAAGGCCAAAAGCTGCTGGTTGCTGCATTATTTGGCCCAGCATCTTGCTGGCAATTTCATGGTCCTGGGTTCGAAATGATGCTGGACAAAGAATAAACTGAGCTGTCTGTTGGTCTTAAAGTGCTTTTAAGACAAATGCATGCCATGAGCTGGGAAAATGTTCAGTATATTCAATTCAATTTCAATTTATGCATTCATATTTTTTAAGGCTGATGCAGAATAGCAGATTCAAAACAAGATCACTTTTTCTACCTTGTTATAAAAATGGAAATTATTATTGTTCTAAAACTACGTGCTAATTATTACATTTTAGGGAAAAATTTAGAAACGAGAAAAAAAAACCCATATTTCAGTATATTAACGTCGTGCAACTTAAATATTTTTCGATTTTAACAAAAATTTCTATAACAAAATGCATTTGCTTGAAAAAGTTTTAAATTTCTATTATTATGCAAAAATGGAAAAGCACAGTTCAAAAGCTAGATTAAATTAAAAAATTTAAAATATATAAAATAAACAATACCAAAAGATGCGCGCCAAGCAAATAAATTTGAATAATGTGTTTAGGGTATTCACGCTTGTTGTTGAATTCAGAAGTTGAACATTTAAGAACTTTTGCCACAACAAAATATACAGAAGTGAGTTTCAACTCTCAACTCAACTTTTCCTTAACCCAGACCCCATGTGTAATTGTAAAACACGCTGTTTGCAGCATTTTGATCACTACAATATTTAACGAATTTTTGCGTTATAAAAAGCCTGAAAAAAGTTAAAAAAGTGACTTTAAATAGATTTAACAAGTTTTATTTACTAAATTTACACAATAAAGCATTTATTACTTTTAAGTGGTTGAGTTAACACTAATATGGCGAAGGGTGCTAACAAAATTTAATCAACAATTTTTTTTTGCATTTTTTTATTTGCAATCTGTCCAGAGAACATTCAACAAATTTTATAATATCTAACATAAATATTAACATGATTGGCTTTACTCCAATGAGCCAAACCAATATAACACTAAGCAAAAGAAAATCTGGAAAGAAGCACAAGCTCAACAACTCCAACGATAAAATAACAAAAAGGGCGTTCACGCTGTAGTCAGTTGAGTTTTTGTGCCACTTTTCAACTCCTCAACTAAACAAATACCGTGAATATCCAAATTTTTTATTAATAGAAATGGACATCGAAACAAAATGTTCTAAAGTTTAATCAAACACCCTTTTATGCTTTTATGTTTCAAAATCAAGTCATTTCAATAATATTAGAAAACAATACGTGCTTACAAGATGTGAAAGCATTGCAAACTTATTTTGGAGGTCCCTACAAAAATGTGACTATTAAGCTTCGATTTGATACAAAGCTCACAAATTTATTGTAAATACTACTTTGGCTTCTCTTCAGTTGTCGAATAAATCTTTCGCCTTTTATTGTAAATACCAAGTGACAAACAAAAGACTTGTCCAATTATTATCTACTTCACTTCGATAAATCAAAATTCTCGTTGGCTCTCTTCAAAACCTAATTGGGTGCAGCTTGTTGCGTTTAACCGAATTTGAACCGTTCCATCGAGCCCCATGATTGAAATTTAAAAATATTCATGTCATTTAGTCGACGCGCTGAATTCGATTCGGCTCACAGAACTGGCCTACAGATCTAGGTTGTATTCTAAACTCAAAAAACCTCACAAACTTTTTTGAGACTCAGATTTCATTCCGTTCCGAGGCCAGTATTCTTGTAGATACTCGAATCAGTTGGATTTCAGATGTGACGGCTGATTGGACTATTCCATATACGTCGAATTGCTCCAGGCCTCCAAACTTGCCCAACGCACGTTAATGGCACTAGGTATTTCCCCCAAGAACCAGATGGAATGGAACAGTAATGTTCGATATTTTTTTAAAATATATTTTTTGGAATTGCTGAATCGGAATCCAAGGTAAAAAACCACAGCAGGAAACGTTTCTCCAATGCACAAATTTATTCCCTACACCAAAGTTACAAATGTGTAATTTTTTTTTGTGTGTTTTTGAGGTTATGTCATATGAGTCTACATATTACATTTGGTGGCTCCAGCTTGTTTATTAACGAAACAAAGTAGATTATTCGTTGGTAGAGAAGGATACCATATATTTTGAATCGCAATTTTATTATTTTATTAATATTGATGTAAAATACCGGATGTGTTTTTGGTATCTAAATATTCATATGATCACACGCTAAATTTTTGCAACGTCCTTGAAAATTGCACAAATCGTATTATGATCTTTTGGCTATCTAAATGTTCCCCTACGAACGCATCGGGGATCGCTCTTAATAACTGTTCGAAGAGAACAGGAAAAGTTTATAGCCGAGGAACGGCGGTATCTGAAACCTTGGGCAACTAAGAAACGTCCCTTCGATGCCAATGCTAGCAAATTACAACTACTGCGGGGACTCGAACCACCGACCTTCGGTTTGTAAAGCGGGTACGCTACCACTACGCTACCGACAGCCACCAATACCTAACAGTTATAGAACACAAAATTTTGATCAACAGCTTATGCCAAATAAGCTTACTTAAAATAAACGTTTTTCCAAGTGCTATTTCGTTCTGTAGGGCTGGATCCACTAAATGTGGGCCTTATAAATACAACAGTGTTGGTTTCTTCTCTAATCAACCAACTAGCGACCTACCATTTAAAAATTAATAACTTTAATATTTTTGAAAAAGGATGTGGCTTTGAACTTTTTTTTATACACTTCGATTTGTCCCTTTTCTTCTATATTGTCCAAGGGGCACCAAATTTAAACATAAAAAATTATAATTAAAGTGCCAAGTATTCCATTTACATATAGTATCTTTGTTGATTGCTTGGCACTCATGCCCTCCGCAGTTGACGACTATTTCGAACTAAGTGGCAACACTATCATCAATACATTTGTACTTTTCAGATAGTAAGCTCTTTATTAATTGTCAAATATTAATTCGAGTCGACACGTTGTAGTTCAGCAGTGAAAAAATTTGGTTAAAATTAAAATAAAACAATTCAAAAATGGGTTACCAACTTAACCGCTTTATCGGCAACGTGGATGAGCTACTCATATGTTTTATATGCCATGATGTGCTTCAGAGCCCAATGCAGTGCGCCATATGTGAGCGCCCCTTTTGCCAAAGTTGCATCAGTTCATGGATTTCAAACAACGCCACGTGTCCAGCCAGTCGCCACCATATGCTCTTGGAACACGTTGTTTGCGTCCCTCGTATTTTGCGCAACTTACTGGATCGCCTTCAAATAAAATGCATCTTTGCAGAGAACGGGTGCCAGGCGCAGCTGACCCTGGAGAATCTACGAGCGCACGAGGCCAGCTGTGAGAAGAATCCGAATGCAATGGCTACCTGCGACGAAGGTTGTGGGTTGTCGCTTCCCCGCAGTGAGCTGGAAGAACATAGCTGTTTGTTCAAGCTACGTGTTCTGGTAGAACAGCAACGGGACCAGATACAGCAGCTGCAGTTGCGACTGGCGGCGCAAGAGAAATTAGTCGATATCCACAAAAATGAATTGCAGAACGTGCACCATTTTATATATTGCTTACGTCGAAGATGTCCAGCTATAGGTAATATTGGCCAAAATTGGGATCGCTACTGCTTGAAGAAGTGGGGCCTGAAACTTCCAGTGGCGTTAGTGCGTAATTGGGACAACTTTATATCCAGACCTAACTACTCCTTGACGTTGGATCTCAAATATTCGCTGCAAAAGCAGGGTTGTCCTATGCAGTTGATCGATAAATTGGTTAATAATAGTCGAGAAGTCAACGCTTTTGAGTTTCTTCATGGATATCGATTGCGGCTTCTGCAGCCTTTAAGCTCGGGCAAACAATGCGTATTGATCTTGGGTGATGAAAACAACCATATGCCAGTTAATTTGATGCGATTGGGTTTGATAATGGTTTTTGAGAATGGCGTTGAAATTGCAGTCGCTGATACTACTACTGATACTGATACTGAGAGTGAAGACAGTGACGGCGATGATGATGGTGCCTGGGGACCTGCTAGACCACAGATGATGAGCTTCCCGATAAATGCTTACCGTGAACGTGACTCTCGGGTATCGGATTCCCAAGTATCAAATAATGGTGTTGGTGCCTTGCAAGATTCAAGCTTCCATGCTGGCCACGTGACTGTCCCTCAAGTGGGAAGCAATGAAAATTGTGTCCAAACAACTGTAAGCCCGATAAATAGCTTTGATACTACCAATGTTCGTACCTGGGGAGCTCCAATATCAAGACCACCGTTGATGAGCTTGCCGATAGACGCTTACCGTGAACGCGGTTATCCAATATCGGACCGTCGAGTGATAAATAATGGTGTTGAAACCAGCTTCGTGACCATTTCTCAAGTGGGAAGTAATGCAAATACTGCACCGACAGCTATAACACCCATAAATGACTTGGTTACTAACAATGAACGTGCCAATGGACCACCAATATCAGCTTTCCGAGTGGTAAATAACGGTGGTGTAGCCGGGCGGCCACCTGTAGGCGCAACTAACATTATTTGTGGTACTCCGGTATCGGGGCTTCGCTCGTGGATTGATGTTGTCCGTGCTGAAAGAGCCTCAAGGCTAAATTTGTACTTCCCTCCAGTCGTTACTTATTCTGGACCACCACCAACAAATACAACTGCTGCGGTGAATATAGGCAACGGTGAACAACAAGGTGACGATAGTGGAAATAATGGGAATTTTGATGACGTAGTATAAATAATTTATTATAGTTAATAACAAAAAGAAATGCTAACTAATTTATGTTTTGTCCAAACTATATGAATATATGTATGTCAAAATAGTTTCGTTTTAATATAAAATAATATAATAATAATAATAATTACCTGACTAACAATTATGAATATAATAAATATTATATAACATATAATTACAATCCCCAATGATTGATTGATTGATTGATTTTTTTTTTTTAATAATTTTTTTATCGCAATTCATTCTTTTTAGCTTCTAGACTGCTTACCCAACACCAATTGAGTCGAATTACTCTAGATTTTTTCATTTTATGATATCGGAAGAAATGTGTTCATTAATTAATTGCTCATCACCCTTGGGTACAGGAAGGTTCCCCAAAAGTTCCGATGATTTTTTTGTATATATTTCGTAGTTTTGACTGGTATTTGTTTTTATATCGAACTTTTTTCTGGTTTCTTGTTTAGCAGAGCGGTAGTTTGTTCCTAAGAGACTGACTTCCAATAATGTTATAATTAATATAATTTTCCCTTACCAGACTATTTTTGTCACTCTCTATTATGAACTGTTCCTAGATAGCAGAGACCTACAGTTTACAGCCGAATCAGTGTCTTAAATTAATAGAGATTTTCTTGGGAAAATATATTCTTGAGCTAGCGATGCAAGTGCTACGCAAATGAACCAGTGCCTCTGCGGGGAATCGAGCCCCCGACCATCGGCTTGCAAAGCAAGTACGCTACCACTACGCTACCGATGGCCACAGATGTTATGCTCGATTACCATAATTAATCAAAGAATTCAGGGTAAAATCACGGCTATGATCGCCGATAGTCCTGCATCCATTTTCTTTTGAAAAGATTGTTCTTTGTTTTTTTCAGCTCGTAGCAACTCGGATCAGGTTCACCCCGTAGTGCACCACATACTTGGCGTATTAGAAGAAAAGAATTTGCTCATAGAAGCTTTTTTAAATATTATTAAAGCTTTTATCGGGTCTGGCAAGTAGGGCTTTTATAAAAAATGGCGAATGCTCTACCTGATACATAGCAACTAGACCTCAAATCGTTGATGTCTCCAATAGCTTCCAATCTCTTCTGGAGTCCTGGCCTCAACTCAGCACTTTCAGGGCTACTGATGCTAAAAATGACTCCCATGCTTCAACACGTCCCACCTGCTTAATGAAATAGGATCAAGGTCCAGCTGGTGCGACATTTTTTGCACTTCCCTGTTCCGTGTCCTCATTTCATTTAAAAAGTCTAAAGTAAGAAAAGTAATTAATAAATGGGTCACGGAGTAGATTCTGCCCAAAACAGACACCAGGACACCAAGGCTGTAATCTCTTACAAAGCAGAAACAGATGGAGATTGATTGGGATTCTTTTGAGTGGTTATGTGGTGCAGAAGTTTTTAAACAACCTACCTCTTGTCCTTCTTATGCAATTGGAACATAAATAGTTTAAGGGTCTCAATCCTTATACTTAATATTTTTTAAATTTTGGAATCCTACAAACCGACACTGCCAGCAAATCGGGATCATGAAAAAACGCCGCTCATCAGGCACAAAATCCTTTACCTTTCTGTGGAACTCACGGTATTGCCATTCCAAATCTATCTCAGCTTATTAACTTCGTACACGTGTAAGCACAAAAGTAAAGTAATTTTCATAATAAATAATCCAGACAACAATCCAGTGTCGAATCATGCCATGCAAAACCCCCCATGGTTATCCAACAACCAAAACTCTCAACAAAATGGCTGCAAAATCGAACAACAACAGCAACAAATGTCCTGTCAAATATTATAAAAATGTTAAAAAAGTGAAAAATCATACACATAAGAAAAAACATATTTTCACACGCATACATATATACAAACACACACACACACACAGATAGACATGCTCAACTTGGGGGGGAAACTTTTCATTGTCAAAGGACGCTAACACGTGGAAAAATGGCTGCCGTGGCAGCTTTAACGCCATTTATTGTTATTGTTGCTACTAGGGTTGTCGCCGTTTTTGTTGTTATTGTTGTCGTGTTTTGCCCATGTTTGTGGTGTTTCTCTTGTCATTTTGGCAACATTGTTATGTGTGTCGACATAGTCGTTCATTCCCCTGCTGTCTGATACAGTGCTACAAAAGAATTTTTCAACCAAGACAAGATGTGTGTCTGCGTGGGTGTCATACAAAACAACGTCAGACTAACCTTATCTCAGCTCTGATTTATGTACATGCATTTTTTTACTGTTTCTTCACAAATCGCATTAGAATACAACAACAACAACAACAACAACAACGAAGACAACGACAACAATAACAAAATTGACTAATGCCAGTAGCTAATCGAGTGCTTAGGAATTTTTATAGAGATAAGAGAGTTATGAGCATCTTTGGGTCTACTAAAAGTGATAAGGCAAAAATTTGCTTGAAATATAATCTAAAATATTTACTTAGTACTTACTACATGCAAACAATTGATAACTAGAGCTTAAATTGCAGCTCTGCACATTGTGCTGATTATTTCCAGCGGGGGATCAGTTGCCTTTAAAGGGTATAAAAATCGAAGATGAAAATTAAGGGCAAGTAGTTTAAGAAGTCACGTTGAAGTAACAAGTGCAATTTTTTTGAGTGAGTTTAAATTTTTCGGATACTTGAGAGCTCAAGTCATAACCCGCCTAATGTTTTTCCCCTAAGTAGTAACACTTAAAAGGTCGTCTTGAATTTTGTCTCCCTTTTAATTTTACTACCTATTGGAAATGCATTAAAATCAACTATGAGCTGTATAAAATTAAAAATAAAAATAAAATGAATTTTCATAATTTAACAGTGCCAAAGAAGAATCTAAAAAAAAAAAAATCTAAAAATCTAACGATTAAGTAGTTGACACAAAGGCGAGTTGTATATTACTTCGCATTGTGCATTCTACTTAGTTGGCAAATTTTTCCTATCGAACTTTGAAGTTAAATTATACACAAAACTTGTGAACCCAGCTGAATTTTTTCTGCTCGAAACTTGGCGATCCTGCTATTAGCAGGCTCCAAAAAAGCAAGCTGAAAGATAAATTATGGCAAATTGGAGTAATCGACAACTATACAATATTTAGATTTTCATAAACTAAAAAAAACCGACATTTAAAAGAAAAGCGAAGCACTCAAAAATTTTCTTTTAATAACAAATTGCATTATAAATTATAAAAAAATTAATGTTTATTTTGAACAAATTTTTAAAATAAAAATTAAAAAACAAATATTTTTTTAATTTTTAAATTTTTCAATAAAATTAAAAATAAAAAAAATTGCTTAAACTAAATTAAAAATGAAAACAAATCTTGAGTTGATGGCCCTAACATTTTTTTCATCTTAGTTATTATATTAAAATAATTAATATATATATAAAAATAAATAATGAAAACAAAATGTTTAATAAAATTAATTTAAAAAACAAAATTAAAAAAAATACATATTTTAAAGAAAATTTCCCTCAAAAACTCAAATAAAATAAAATGCACTGTTAAATTTGCTTTACGAGAAATTTATGTATAATTATTTTTAAATTCTCAAAATAAGCATTTTTGTTTTTTCACGATTTTCATTAAAGTTACATTTTTTTTTTAAATTATGTATAGCATTTACTACCAGTGCTAAAATAATCCCACGATACTCATTAGTGCACGTAGGAAATAGTTCCACAGAAGGTATACATGAAGTAAAACGATGAAGGTAAATTACACAGGCCTACAAATACCGGGGTCATTTCAGTTGTTGGAAAGCTAAGGGTCATTTCCGAAGTCATTTTCTGCGTAGAATCCGAATCCGGGGCCAAGATCGGCCCATCACGTCAGGATCTTGAGATATTGGTGGCTATGTACCCGAAAAATTGCGTTTTTTTAAATATCTCAAAATCCTGACGTGATGGGCCGAATTCTGACCTCGGATTTGGATTCTACGCAGAAAATTACTTCGGAAATGACGCTTAGCTTTTCAACAACTGACATAACTCCGGTATTTGTAGACCTTTGAAATGCTAATGACGTCGAGGGGATATACTTCGTAACTTTGAATAGTCATAACTTTGCGAAAAAAATGATCGCTTGAACTTTTAAATTAAAGGGTAAGAGTGGAACTAAATAAGGTAACTGGAGTGACAGACCACAAAAATTATTTGCACCCTGTACAGAACCTCAAAAGTAGGAAAAAATGCAGTTTTTCGGGTAAAAAAAACCTCAAATATTTCAAAATCCTGACGTGATGGGCCAGTTCCGGATTCAGATTCTACGCAGAAAATTACTTCGGAAATGGCCCATAGCTTCCCAAAAACTAAACCATGTTGGTCTGTGTTAATAACATTTAATGCATAGACTTTTGGAATCGAATAATTATGAGTGAAAATGGTATTATCCCCAACTATTAATTTTTATTTTTAAACGATTTTTAAATATTTTTTTAGCCTTCGTGATTTATTCATGTAATTTCTTGGCTAAATTTTATTTAATTTAAATATAATGAACAAATTACCTTAATCAAAATGAATTGTCGAAATAAATTGATTAATTTTCATATTTTCATTAACTTTTTTATGGTGTTTTTTTGCAATTTAATTCAACTGATTTCCAATATTTTTTTTACTAATTTTTTGTCATAAAAATATTTTTCTTTAATTTGCCTCTGCTCCATATTTAATGCCCCCAAGTTGAGCTACCACATTTCGCGATGTTTGAGCCAATATATCTTATAGCTGGCCTATAACTCATCAAATTTTTATACCCTGTACGTATGGTACAAAGGGATATTGTGTTTGTGAAGCCGAAAATGTATGTAAGTACAGAGGAAGAGTCGCAAAGTACCAAAGATCAGATATCCTTCTCTTCCTATAACCTAGATCTCAGAATGTAAGAGCAAACTTTCAGATAAGATCCCTTATTAATCCATAGGAGACAAGTTTATTTTATTTTTATATCGACACATTAATACTCCCATAGGGTAAATGTTTTGAAAAATTTTTTTTGTTTGTGAAGATATCATAACCAAATTTGGCATAGATTTTTAGAACCTACAAATTTATCAAAATGGTTGACTATATAAGCCCATAGGTCATTTTTTAATTAAATTTTTTAGAGTTCCCAAGACTACAAATTAAATAAAATACAAACGGTCAAAATTTTTGTACAAAATTGTTTTTCGTTTGTTTGTAAGATATTGTAACCAAATTTGGCATTAAGAAGTTTTTAGAGTTCCCAAGCACTTACCAAATTCAAAATCGGTTGACTATATATATAGCTCCCATAGGACCAATCGGTAAAAATTTAAAATCGTTGTTTGTTTGTGAAGATATTGTAACCATTGGCATTAAGAAGTTTTTAGTTCCCAACACTGTACAAAATTTAATCAAAATCGGTTGACTATATCATTAGCCCCATGGTAAATTAAATTTTTTTTTTTTTTTTTTTTTTTTTTTTTTTTTTTTTTTTTTTTTTTTATTTTTTTTTTTTTTTTCCAAAAATTTTTCAAAATTTTTTCAAAATCGGTTGACTTTTTCATGTAGCCCCCATAGGAAATCGGTCAAAAAGTGTTTTTAAAAATTCGTTGCGTTTCGTTTATTTGTGAAGATACCGTAACATTTGGCATTATTTTAGAATTCCCAAGCACTGTACCAAATTTGATAAAAATCGGTTGACTATATCATTAGCTCCCATAGGACCAATCGGTCAAAAATCTGTTTTGTACAAAATTTGCGTTTCGTTTATTTGTGAAGATACCGTAACTACATTTGGCATTAAGAATTTTTAAAATTCCCAAGCACTGTACCAAATTTATAAAATCGTTACTATATCATGTAGCCCCATAGGACCAATCAAAAATCGTTTTTGTACAAAATTTTCGTTTCGTTTATTTGTGAAGATACCGTAACTACATTTGGCATTAAGAAGTTTTTAGAATTCCCAAGCTGTACCAAATTGATAAAAATCGGTTACTATATCATGTAGCTCCCATAGGACCAATCGGTCAAAAATGTGTTTAAAAATTGTTGCGTTTCGTTTGTTTAAGATACCGTAACCAAATGGCATTAAAAGGTTTCTAGAATACCCAAAACCAAGTTTGATCAAAATCGGTTACTAAATCAATAGCTCCCATAGAACGATGGTAAAAACGCTTTTTTACACATTCTTGTGTTTCGTTTGGTTTGAAATATCGGAACCAAATTGGCAGTGGAGTATTTAAGTTCCCAATCAGTGTACTAAATTTTATCAAAATCGGTTGACTATATCAAATAGTCCCCATAGGACCGACCGATTTTTTGGTGCAAAATTCGACTTTTTTCTTTTTTTTTATGAAAACGGTGTTTTTATTTGCCGAATAAAATATCTTTTGGAGGTTTTAAGCAATGTGTCGGAATTAATTGCAATGTGGTGGTACAGGGTATCCCAAAGTCGTCTGCGCCCGACTTTAACGTACGCCATCTTTTATTTTGAAGCTATTGAACTGAGAGCTACTAAAAAGGTTTGCCGAATTTGATTAAGTGTGCAGTACTTTATCATATATATGTAGTTGCCATATGGTGAGCGATTGTTACTTCTTCAAATGTGAAAAAGTGCAGCATTGCCAAAGGAAAATAAAGTATTTTGAAGATATCTAAAACTTTGTGCTACACTAACCATGGCATCCAAAATCTGCGCAAAACTTGAAATCATCTTAAGATACATGTCTGTGTGTTTACAGACATACTCAAGTTTAATAAAACAAAATCCTGAGGCGATAATTTACAACACGATTGTGCGCGGCAAATTGCTTTGATTTAAGCGAGCCAACGTGCCCCAACTCACAGATACTCACACTCACACACACATACAAAGTAGACAGCATTAACATCAAGGAAAAGGAAATAAAAACAAGCAGTCAACATCAGGCAGGAAAAACCTGCCACAAGATGCGGCATCCACAACTTCACACACACACACACACACACTTGCTTCACACTTGAGTGGCAAGCCGAAGACGAAGCTGAAGCCATAACCAAAGCCAAACCAATTCAACATCCGTTTGCCGCTAATTCACACACACTCACACTCACTCACCCACACACACACTCACACTTATCCTTGTTCTGGAAGGATATGTGAAATACGCGGCAACAACGTGTTTGGAAAATTGTGTGAAAATTGTTATATATATTAAATCCGTATGTGAAAATGCTTGATATGATTTCTTATGCTCCATTCACTGTGAAAGGTGTTAAGCAGTTTGCTTATGCTTAGTTTGATGCAAAGGAATAGAAAGCAGTGGCTAAGTTTTAAGGGGGGATAACATAAAAGTGTGCGAATGGCGAGAATTAGGGCATAGGTGTTATATATCTATAGGATGCTATCCCTGTGTAAACGTCTAAAACCTAATGCCCCAAAAATTAGCGAGAACTTTATCTTCTGGTTCCCCAGGCCGGTGTTTTAATTACTGTCGTAAGCCAAGCTAAAGGTGTAATAGAGGGGCCGGTACATTTCCCCCCGGGCCCGGATTTTCTCTCTAAGAATAAGCCTAAAAACTTTAATGTGGCAAAAAGGGCCAATATAGAAAAAAAGAAGAATCTCCATTTGCAAAATTTTATCTTCCCAGCTCTTTCGGTTTCCGAGAAACATGGACAGATGAACAGACAGATGGGCATGGCTAAATCAAATTCTTTTTTCGGCAATGGCGGGGTCAAAGCTTGTATGGGGAGATGCCACTATTATAGTGCACAGGCTATTTTTTGAGAATAAAGAGACCGTTTTGGGTAATTCAAAAGAAGAGAATGGGGTTTGGGAATAATATATTTTTTTGTATGCGGGCTGAGCTTATTTTTAATACCATCGAATGTTAGGAGCTAAAGGGCTTAAATTTTTAAGGCGGAGGAGAACACATTAAAAAAAAAATTGCACCGAATCTTCCAGCTTGATGGTAAAACGAGGATAGATTTAAGTATTGAGCACATTGGTTGAAGTTCGAAGCATTCAGGGGTCTGAATACCTCAGTTCTGATATAAAGGTTTCTATCTTTCTCTTTTTTTATAAGCGTTACAGTAAAAACTTTTATGTATAAAGGTTATAAAGTATGCTTATCATAACCTCGGGTAGCGATTGAGCTACGTTCTTCTGTCCGTCCGTCCGTCCGTCCTGTGCGTTTGGCCGTCTGTTTGAACACCTAGATCTCGGAGACTATAAGAGCTACAGACTCCAAGCCATGGTTTCATGCATCTGTGTGTCAAAAAATAACAAAATCGGACGAATATAACGAATATAAAAAATGTAGAAATTTCACCTCCCCTTTCCATGAAACTGCGTCAATATTTGACTCTACGTAATTATGGAAGCAAGTGACCTAGAATCACCATTTTAACCATGTAAGCTGATTCATGCGGCTCCAATGAACAAATCCACATCCAAATTTCATCGTTGCGGACCCCCACTCCCGTAATCGAGGCTTTCTACCACACCCCTCAACACATTAACTTTAATTTACCCCATGTATGTACATTTAATAGCTTCTTTAATGTAAGTTTCGATTTTCATTAAAATCGGTTCATAATGGAACTTTAAATATAATTCTGCACCCAAAAAAAAAAAAATTAATTTTTAAAGTTGGTATAATAACATTTTTTTCAACAAAAAAGGGTACTACACTGTCAGGCAAAGCCACGACTGTATACAATTTTTTTTAAGACAATCGTGGTTGATATTCGTTCACCGATGACTTTCGTCAATACCGTCCAAAGTTTAGATAAAAAGTGATACTGATGGTTAAATGATTCAAATTATAAAGAGTTGTAAACAATGAAATCTGATGATCGCTTAATGGATGACAAAAATTAGAAAAAATTCAGTCGTGATGCCAGAAAAAAATGGTATATTGGATACGTGCAATTTATTAGCCCGTCAAACTAGCAAACACCCCAAGTTGTTCTTGAGCCAAGTAAAAACAGACGAAGGGTTGCCTGTTTCTAGCAAAAACTCAATATGGCTTAACTTTTATGATTTGATCAACTTAACTTATGTATCATTAGGTGATCCGCAATCTTTTCATAGTCCAGCTCCCTCTGATAATTATAAAAAACCAAAAAAATAATGCTTTCAGTCTCATGTTTTGGACTTATCCTATTCAAATTGGCAGTAGGTTCGCAAATACAATAAAGTACGCATCTTCTCACGAAATATTTTGAAAATCTTTTCCAAATACAAATACCATAGAGCAAGCACTTCTTACGAAATATTTTAAAAATCGTTTCCAATGGAAAATATAAGTATTTTCTCTCTGTTCTCGAAAAGTAACCCTCGACTCAATGAGATGGCTTGATAATTTTTATAAAGAGTAAAAAATGATAAAAAACATATTATCAGCCGTGTTCGTTTTTGCGTGTTTCCAATTCCACATTTTGTTTCTAGTGCTATTTACTCATATTTCCATTACTCTTTGTTCGTTTTGGTGAAATTGAGGCTTCAAAACGATTCCGAATTAAATATTCGGATTCATTTTGCGGAGCACGGCCGAATAATATAACGTTAAAATTATTAAATGCAACCTCATGTATGCAAGATTTAAAATACAAAATAATATTAACTTAATAAGTTCAAAAGATACACTGCTAAAAGTATTTTTGTACATACGCCTTTCATATTCCCAACAAACTACGCCACTGCCTTGAACCATATGTACTAAATTATTTCTATTGAACATGTGCATCTGAATTTTTTTGTATATATATTTTGACTATGCAGTCAATAGATTAAATTGCCATATCCCATAATATATGTACATGTATACAAGAAGCAACTCTAACTTAGCAGAACTTTTATCGAATTTATTTATTCTATTATTATGAATTTATGTAAAATTGTTTGAATATGCAAATATTTTGCTTTAACATTTCTATTGATATAAATAAATACTAGTAGTTCTAGATATGTTTATATAAAGTTTGTTTGTTTGTTTGTAAAATAAACGTTAGCATAAAGTTAAATATTTTTAGAATACAGTGCTTACATTTTATAAAAGTTAATTGAATGTTAAATTTTAAATGGAATAAAATATAAAAATAGTTAAGAGTAATTGATTGGAATAACTCTAAATTGTTTTTAAGGTGAACAAAAATAAATGGGGCTTTAGTTGGGCAATCCAATTCTGTTTTTACACAGTTTTGAAATAATACGAAAACAATTATCAAAATAAGTTTTCTACAACCAGAGATATTTGCTTTTAAGTGGAGACACTTTTTTGGCCTCTTCAACTCTTTCCTTAGATTTTTGGATTCTGAGCAATTTTTGGTAGTCAGTCAACTTGTGCGGCACAAAGTGAGCACACACCTTCCGATAGCCAAAATGGTCGGTCAAAATGTGATAGAAAAAAAAAATTTTTTTTTAAATTAAAAGGGGTGGTGGTTGGGTTTTTTTTTTGGGTTTTTTTTTTTTAATTTATTTTATTTTTTTTTATATTTTTTTTTTTTTTTTTTTTTTTTTAATAATTTTTAAATTTTTATTTTTTTTTTTTTTTTTTTTTTTTTTTTTTTATTTTTTGGGGGGGTGGGTGGGGGTGGGGGGGGGGGGGGGGGGGGGTTTGAGATTTTTTTTTTTTTAAAATTTTTGTTTTTTTTTTCGGGGTTTTTTTAAAAAAAAGGAGCCCTCCGAAACCAAAAGGGCTGTAGTTTAAAAAAAACAAAAAGAAAAAGGGGGGGGGGGGGGGGGGGGGGGTTGGGGTTAGAAAGGGAAGGGGGGGGGTGTTTGGGGGGGGGGGTTTTGAGGGGAACGGAGGGGGGGGGGGGGGGGGGGGGGGGGGTGGGTTTTATGGGTTTATTTTTTTTTTTTTTTGGGGGGGGGGGGGGGGGAGGTAATTTAGTTCTAGTATTTTTTTTTTTTGGGGGGGGGGGGGTTTTTTTCTTCCTCTCCCCCTCCTCGGGGGGGGGCCTTTTATTTTTAAATCAATTTTTTTTTTTTTTTTGGGAAAATATATATTTGTTTTAAAATGTGATAGATCGAATCTTTAGATATTCCCAATTGCACTTTTTTATGTACACAAATTATTCGGACTACTACTATTTTGGCAATTACAACCGGTTATCGGTCTTGGCTGTACAAATTATCCTACGCCAGCGGTTTCTGTCCTGTGCTTGCTGGCGCCAATTGGCAATCCCAAGGCTACGAAGATCGTCCGTTGCCTGATCTTCCCATCGTAGAGGCGGGCGTCCCTGTCGTCGTCAACCTTCCAGTTGCATGCGCCGAACTAGATTAAAGGGGTTATTAGAGGGTTATTTTTGTGTGTCGAGAGAGGGTTAGCGGATTAATCTTAACCCGTCGACGTTTTTCCATGCTGACGTCATTTTTTGTGTGGTTAATACTGGTTCCCAAGTACACGAAATCCTTTACAACTTCGAAGTTGTAGCTATCTATTCCCCGTGTTTCGTCTTGTCCAGATTTACAGCCAGACCCATGTTTCTCGACCCTTTTTCAATTTTGGAGAAAGCTCCGCTTACTGCACGTATGTTAGTGCCAATAATGCCAATGTCACTCTTATAAAAGATAGTGCCTGACCTGTTCACATCGGGACGTCACAGGATAGCTTCCAGTAGTAAATTGAAAAAGTCGCATGATAGTGTATCACCCTGTCTGAAACCTCGTTTGGTATCAAATGGTTCGGAGAGGTCTTTTCCTATCAAGACGGAACTGCAGGAGTTGCTCAATGTCATCATGCAAAGCCGAACTAGCTTTGCAGTGATATGAAGTTTAAAATCTCTAATGATGTTGCCAACAGAGATGTTTCAGCACTTCGCTCTAAAATGGGTGTTTAGTAGTGTTTGAAAATTTCCGATATAAGGATTTAAACTCATGATTCCAGCACTACTTTGCAGGGATACAAAACTCAGACACGGCTACGAAAAACTTCTCTCTATCAAAAGCAGCATTGAAGTCGACGTGGTGTGTGTCGATTTGTTTTTCACGAGTCTTCTCCAGAATTTGTCGCAATGTAAATATCTAGTCTATCGTAGACTTTAGAAATTATTCGAACACTTGTTACCAAATAAGTAATTTTGTTGGAATAAAATGTTATTGTTTTTTTTCCTTTTTCTGTTTAATAAGGCTACCTTTGGGATTTATATGGGCTTTCTAGCGATGCCTTATATTTTTTACGAATCTATTGATCTTCTGGGGGTAAATATTATCTAGCTGTATTAGAATAGATGCTTTGAATGATTCCTTGTGTGTTATTTGCTGCTACCTCTATATTTTTTCAATCAAATACCAATGGGATGTTAATCCGGAGACTGGAGTATAGTAATCAGTTGAATTTTTTTTTTTTTTTTACGAAAGTCGGACTATTTATTAAGGTATATATAACTGAATTATTAGGTAGACTCTTCTTTGACAAACCATATTTTGAAAATTATTAAAATTACTTGAATTTTGCTCAAGATAGAAAGATAAATCAAAATAAAAAAAAATGTTCTTTATCTTTTATTACTATTTTATTATTATATTACATTCACTGCAAAAAAATCTCGGTGCACTCTAAAACTGTGAAAGTTATGCTTAGTTTAGTGATGGCACCTACAGTACAAAGTACCTACTAATAGTCAAAAAAGTATCAATCCTCGGAATGGAAAGATTACACCTTCAATCGTGCTATGAATGCTCGTTTTGACCCATAAGACAAATATTAGGTATACATAGCAATATCATAAACATCAAGAAGGTTAAAAGTCACAAATATCGGTACAATAAGTTTGTGCAAATGTATGTAACAGGAAAACGAAGGCGTGGTAGATCCCATAAAGTATATTTAAGTTAAGATCATCGACCAGCTACCACGTTCCAAGAGGGTCGGTGATCTCGTCGAATCGGCATCGGATACCCGATACTCCGCTTCCGTTTCGCTTGTGTAGCACTTCCGCAACAATGGAAGCGATCTACGCTGACGACTGATGAAAGGACACTTGACAATTCGTCGTCTCTGCTAGATACTTCGCGTAGATTAAGTTTCCTTGTAATAACTTAAGATTTGATTAACCAGTAATAAACGGAACCCCAACCGGTATGAACTGCGTTTGCTCTAAATTTATTCTAAAGAATAAAACCTTTTAACTTATATTCTTGATGAGCAACAACAGTCGAGCCATGTCAATCTCTCCATATAAACAAAAGAATCTCAGAGACTATAAGAGGTAAAGTGCACTTTTATCAAAAGTTGCTCTAAATAGTCAGGCAGATACATTTTTTTGATTCATGCTAAGATCTTGCCCCGTTCCTCCGTAACAGAGCTTTTGTGTTTTACCCTCACACTATAAGACAGTGGGAAAACCACCCTCAATAGTTTTTTACCAATTGCGTAAATACCTTTTTATGTATTATAGAAAGTTAGAAATGGCAACGTATCTTCGTTTCTTATGAACTTTGCGGGTTATAGCACAAAAATACCAGATTAGCATCCCTTTGCCTAGAATATTTTTTAAAAACTTCGTGAACTGTGAGCAGAACCGACTGTTGCATTCTGAGATTCTGGGAAATTAAAGAAAGTTCTCGGGATGTCTCGAAATACAGCGTGTTTTTTTTTTTAGAGGTCCACAACTTTGAGTTGGCAACTCTGCTTTATCTGACAACCCATTTAAGAGCTGATAGTTGCTTTTTGTTGAGTTTGGTTTGACATTTCATTATGGATAGACTAACACCAGAGGAACGCTGGCAAATTGTTGAAATTTTTTATCAAAATAATGGTTGCGTTCGTCAAACTTATTCAAAATTCAAAATTTTGTTCTCCGATGCAGCCCATTTTTTGGTTGAATGCGTACGTAAATAAGCAGAACTGTTGCATTTGGAGTGAGGATAGTCCACAAGCTTTTGTCGAAACACCATTACATCCACAGAAAACTACTGTCACTTGTTTACGTCCATATACCAGAGACATTTAAAGACCTGGAAATCAACATTCGAAGAGTTATTGGCAAAATTCGGCCGCAAATGCTGCGTAAAATTTGTGAAAATTGGTGTTGCAGATTGCGCCTTGTTCACGCCAGCCGTGGCGGACACATGGCCGAAGTCATATTAAAACATTAGTTTCATAATATTTTCTATCCAATAAAGCCCGTTTCATTGATATTTAAAATATATTTTTTGTTTTATTATGATTTAAACTTGTGTAACTCTAAAAAAAACATCCTTTAAATATAAAAGGCTCTACGGGGGTTTTTGAACAAAATTGCTGTACTCATTAGAATTCGTCAAGGCCAACTAATTATGGCGTCATCTAGTCTGGTGGGTATTCGATCGGTTACAGCACCTTCTCTGTAGTCTTTTTATTGGGACCGTTCCCACAAGTTTATTTGCATCGAGGTTGTATTTGCTACAGAAAACGTTTATTTAGACAGATATCTAAGGTCAAAATACTGTCGCACCATTCCGCTTGAATGCGTGGATTGTTTTCGCTTCTATGTTTACTTCTGAATGGCATATCCCTTACGTATATAGGAGCTTTGGTTTGCTAAAAGGCTTTCCATTTAAATACCCACCTTTCGTTGAATGCACCGTAGGTATTTCAGGAACATTTCGTAATCTGGCTCTTTTTTCTTTAAGTATAATATATTTAACTTTAAAACTTAACTTTCTTATCGATTGACAATAATAAAACCATTCAGTTAGCATTGAATAGTTTTATTGCGGAACCAAAAGCTTAAGTCACCGCAAAATAAAAGTCACATTTAAAACATTAATTAGAGGTATCGTTGCGGAAAACAGTATATATGCGATATACATAAAATTTTAACATAGTATATCGATAAACGCATGAAACCACAGCCAAAAACCGAAATCAAACGGCCTGTGAGACACTGTGAGCACGCGTTCTGCATACAAAATGCACGACACGTAAGCAAAATCCATTGGTTACATACGAAACTGACAAAAAACTTAAAGCAGAGCACGGTTTCCCATCGTCCGGAATCCCAAACTTACCGCAAGCAGAAAATCCAGAGCATCGAACTTCGCCTTGGCCATGGCACATCTAATGCCATTTTCAATGCGAAACGCGCGTTGATTTTTACGACACTAAGCTGCGATTTCCATGCTCAAGTTTTTGGGTGTTTAGTGCGTGTTCCTGCGTCACAGAGTCAGTCTGCTGGCAGACAACTCCATAAAAGTACAAGATACTACTACGAGAGTACCTGCTAAAAGTTATTTTTTCCAATAAACTGACTGCAGCATATTAGTTTTTATGTGGCAACGCCGACAAAAAGTTGCAAACCAAACAAATCCAAAAAAAATGCAAAAGAAAAGCTGTCTGAGAAGAAAAACTGAAAATTGTAAAATCATTTAAGCAAACAGTCAGTGACTTTGGTAGACTTTGGCGCACCATTGCATATCCGCAGGATACACAATACCTATATGAAAGTTTTTCCAGCTATGTGACTTTCACAATTTTTGTCTTTATTATACACTGTAGTTTGGTACAAGGGGTCTATTAGTGATTAGGAAAGAGACGCAGCAACTCCCAAAGTTATCTGCAGTATGGTTAGGAGGACAAAAGAAATTTGTATATACATACATATTTGTTTCATAACTGTTTTTCTGACCGTCTGTACAAGAAAATATTACGGAGGTTACATGCTGGGGCTTTCTAGACCCCGTATCCGGATTTAGTGAGCCAAAAACATAAGAGGGTCGGACACCCTGACGTAGGTGCCGACCGAGGATTTGGTCTTGGGGTGATTCTTTTCTTCGAAGTGTATATTTATAGTATCTGAGCTTGAAAAAAAAACACTTTCGACCCATTTTTCCAACTTTTGGTGTGGGACGGAGATTCGGACCCGAAATCCCCACGTGGATCACCACTGCCCTGACTCGATAAGACTGTATGGAGTCTTTTGAGATTATCTTAGAAACTTAACGTCCTGAGTTGTTTTAGATCACGAATTCTGATTCAGCCAAAAAATTGTATGCCCTACACCTTAAGGTAAGTAAGGTGTTCAAATATATGTAACATGGAGAAGAATTTTACGGACGGAGACCTTCTAGAGCTGCATTAAACATTGCCATCCGCCCGTCTGTATGAACGCCCACATCTTGGAAATCCTTAGAGCTAGAATAACAGAACTTGAGATTTTGACTTCTTTTAATTTCCCGTCTATGCCCAAAAAAGTTTGAGCTTTAGTTTGTATGGGTAAAATGCGTGAAATATCCACACAAGACAAGGGTATCTCAAAGTCGCCCTACCTCGACTTTAAAGTTCGCCATATTTTCCTTCTTACTTTCTTTTTTTTTTTTGTTTTTTCTTTAGCTTTGATTTCAACTTTATGTTGTTGTTGTCAGCTTAGGTAGTTTTAGTTGGAAAAATTTGCAACTTATGGCAAAGTCACGTGGCAAGTTTTCAGACAATTCCAGCAAGTCACACAATAACTTAAAGCTTTAAGACATCTTATTTTTCTTTTTCTACTACTATCTCCGAAACTCGAGAAAATCTTCAGACATGCTTACATTGCCAAGACCGCAATTAAATAAATTTCCATTTAAGTACTTGTCGCTCTTGTTTGTTTAGTCCTGCGTGTAGTATCCTGCGCGTGGACGTCTCATCAAGTTTTACTTGGATAAATCTGTCACGTTCGCATAACAATGACTGCGACGTGTACGAAGGCTATCTTCCCGCCGTAGCACCCAGTTCCCGAGATGCTCCTCTACAGCTACAACTACTCAAATTCTAATTATGCCTCTTTACAAATGAGTTAAGCATGCGTTAACAACAATTGTTTGTGTGTTTGGTGGGAAGATTTCTGGGGCAACAAATTTTGGAATACACAGCAAGTTTTAGATGACATTATAAGATGTTTCATCTTCGCATCTTTCTGCTATAAAATTAGCTCTTTCTTATGCCTAAATTTTATAAGTGTTGGAAAAAGTTGTTATTTTAACTATAAAAACATTGAACGGAGCTGCATTCAGCGCACAATTAATCCTCGCTACTAATTATTTTTCTTCCCCTCGATTTGGGCCTTTCATTTTTTCGATTGACCTTTTTGGAACTATTCAAAAAAGGTTACATCCATAACACAGATCTCAAGATTATGACGTGATGGACCAATTCTGGCCCCGGATTCGGAATCTACGCAGCAAATTACTTCGGAAATGACCCTTAGCTTTCCAAAAACTGACATGACCCCGGTATTTGTAGGCCTGTGTTATCCTTTTTTTCTTACATATATTGTTTATTGCGAAACGAAGTGGCCTTAATCTAAATGCTTATGAAACTTTTAGTATATGAATTGTAAGTAAAACCGAGCGGCAAACCTGACATCAAAACATTTGTTGCTGTCACATAATAAACCCTTTATTAATTGGCAAATTTTGGTTCGAATCGACACGTTGTAGTTCAGAAGTGAAAAAATTTGTAAAAATTTAAATAAAACAATTCAAACATGGGTTACGGACTGCAACGCTTTGTCGGAAACGTTGATGAGTTACTCTTGTGTTTAATATGGCATGGTGTTCTCCAGAATCCATTGCAATGTACCATAAGTGAGCACGCTTTTTGCCAACAGTGCATCAGCTCATGGATTTCAAACAACTCTATGTGTCCAGACAGTAGCCACCACATGCTCTTTGCACACGTGGTTTGCGTCCCTCGTATTTTGCGCAACTTAATGGACCGCCTTCAAATAAAATGCGACTTTGCATAGAACGGCTGCCAGGCGCAGCTGAGATTGGAGAATCTACGGGCGCACGAGGCCAGCTGTGAAAAGAAATCCGAAGGGAATGGTCACCTGCAACCAAGGATGTGGCTTGTTGCTTTTCCGAATTGAGCTGGGGCAACATACATGTTTGTCAAAAATACATGCCCTGATGGAACAGCAGCAGTTGCAACTGGCAGCGCAAGAGCAGATCATGGATATTCACAACAATGAATTGGAGAATATTTATCAATTTATATTTTGCAAACGGCAAACATATCCATTCTTAGGTAATATTGGCAATACTTGGGATCGCTTCAGCTTGAAGGAGTGGGGCTTGACACTTCCATTGGCAATAGTACGCAATTGGAACAAGTTGGTAGCCAGACCTAATTGCGCCATGATGTCGGATCACAAGGATTCTCTGCTATGAAATCGGCAGACACATGTTTAAAAATATACTGTACTGTAATGGGAATTGTCTCAGATACATCACCTTGTCGTTTTTTTGTGATAAGTGGGCCTAAGAAACTTTGCTGTTGGAAATCACAACGACTTCACACTTTCTTTCTACTAAAAACTCAGCAATTGGTTCATCAGGTGGAACTTCAGTAGGGTCTAAACTTCTAGCTGAGTAATAGCAGGATTAAAGTAAACCAAAAATTATCTTACCAAGAATTTGAAAACTTCAGGTTTCTTGCATTTTTGTTGTCAAATATTTGTTGAATTTTAATTAGTTGACTTGGGCTATGGTACTTTGACCACTTTTGTTGAAGTTCAAATATTATTGGTATATATGCTGGGCCAAATCAATTCAAAGCTCGTTAGTTGAGCTGCATGTGGTTGTTGGGTTGCGACCAATGCCCACAGTCTTTGATTCTCTTCCTGCCCTGAAAACACCCACTCTTAACTTTTTCTGCACCGCTTTCAAGTGGCATGGCGCTGTGCAGCACTGTCAAAAGGAAACGATATCAAGTGCTTCAATCAAGTCAAACTTGCAATATAAATTCAAACATTTTCAATTCAATGCATTTTTGTGGTTGCTGCCAGTCAAGCGTTGGTTCTGCTATGAATATTCCTGAAATTCCTATTCCTGTCTATACTTATGTAAGCGAGCATGTATATATATAGGTTAGCAGGCACACTGGTAGCCATGAAGTATCCTTTTCCAAAAATCAACAACAAATACATAACAACTCTGGCAAATTGCAGCGTTTCAATCAAATGTTACTGGGCTTACCTATTGACTCCGTTGTTGTTACTGTTGTTATTACTGTACTATTTCAACTCTAGCACGTAAATTGCAATTTTTGTACCAGACATCCAGACATTCTGTATTCGTATTTCCACTACTCACTCCATCATCATTACTCCCGTCATCATCAATGTCCTTGACGCGGTCAATGCAATAAATTGGATTGCGCTTTGTTGACTTCGGATTGTTTAAGTATATAATTTGGATAAGTATATTATGTTCATATTTTTATTTCAATTCATTTTTTTTATACAAGAATGAAACCTTTAATGTCAAAGCACAGCTTTTAGCTTTAACTCGCATAGCTGTGGGAAAATAATTTCACATGAGGATTCTTGCTTTCAGAATCCTAATTGAAACTTGGCATTCTGAACATTTTTTACGGATTAAGAGATTTTAAATTAAAGAATAAAATAGCTCGACCTTATCGAGAATTTCTCCAAAAAGTTGCTTTATAAAACTATTCCCTATCACACACCAAATTTCTTTTTTTTGTGTAGCGATTAATTATTTTCATCAATATTGTATAATAACCTAATCTGTATAGGTTGCTTGACAATAAAAATATATATAAAAAAAAAAAAAAAAAGTACAACTCTTATAAAGTTGGCGGCGCCCGACAGTGTAATACCCTGTACCTTCTTTTCTCGAAAAAAGTTTTATTCCTGCATATTCTTTCTATGAACTTTCCAATTGGAATATTTTATTTGTTGGTGCAAAACGATATTTATACCTATAAGTTCCGCAGATTTTAACCGATTTTAATGAAAATCGAAATTTACGTCAAAGAAGTTATTTAAAGTATATAAGGAAAGTTTTAAGGGGATGTGTTGAGGGGTGTGGGAGAAAACACGATAAATCGATTGCGGGGGGTGGGGGGCTTGCATTGATAAAATTTTGATGTAGATTGGTTCATTAGAGCCACATGAATCAGCTTGACGCAATTTATAGGGAAGGGGTAGTGAAATTTGTACATTTTAGGCTATAACTTTTGTTGTATTTGTCCGATTTTGTTTATTTTTGACATACAAATGCATGCAACCACAATGCATCGCTCTGCATTTCAGACTAAAATATTAAACGGTGTAGTCAAAAACCGCGAAACTCTGCTACGGGGAAACGGGGAAAGATATGGACATGATTCAACAAACTTGATCTTCTCAGAAAATATGCGCATCAGCTGGTAAAGTTTCGTATCTCTAGCTCTTATCTCTTGTCTCCGAGATCTAGGTGTTCATACAACAGCCAGACGGACAGACGGACATGGCTCAATCGCTACCCGAGGTTATGATAAGCATTTTGGTATAAAGGACTTGGGGTCTGCCACGCCTCCTTCTTGCCGTTACATACATTGCACAAATCTAGTATACCCTTTGTACCTATAGGTACAGGGTATAATAAAGAGTTAATAAGTGGCTCAAATTAAAAAAAAAAATATTTTCTCACGAATAAATTTTATCTGTATGTGTTTTAAAATCTTATAAATCAATTTTAAGAAATTTAAGTATTAGAATGTTTCGCTTTTTGCACCACTACAGAAGAAAAAACGCCAGAGACAAGCTAAAGTGCTTGTCTTTCCCTCGGATGCCAACAGAACTATAGGTCTTGGTAGAGCGGACCTAAGGTTCCTGATAGCCAACTTATCTGGGCACCATACTGTAAGTTATCACGTACATAAAATGGGTTTATCGGACTCTTCAGAGTGCAGGCTTTCTTTTGAAGACGACAAGACGACCAAACACATTTGTGTGACTGTCCAGCAATAGTGTGGGACAGAGTCACACATTTGGGAGCTGAACGGATCAACCCGCTCCAACTACGTCAAATCCCAACGAAAGACTTACTGCTCTTCATAAGGAAGGCAGATGGTCTTTTGTCCTAAAAATGGGTACGGTACAATAGATCTTTAGGTCGCAGTGCCCACTCTCTTCTGTGAGAGAACTTAACAATTTAAAAAAAAAATATATTAAGGAAAATGGAGTGGTTCTTAAAAGTCGGTAGCAAACTTTTTACTTCAAAAGCCAACTTGGATTTATGGCACCCACCATTGGGGATCTGCTATCCGATCTTTCATATTAAAAAAAAAACAATTTTACAATTTATCACTTTATTCACTGCGACCTTGGCGTCCCTTATGTGGGTGACGTCGTAAAGAGCCTTAGAAGCCGCTAGGCGGATCGCCTCAGAAACCCCTCAAATTCACTTGACCAAATAACTCTAGGCTCGCAAATGATTTTTCCATACTAGCCGCCGTCACCGAAAGAGGATTGAACACTATGAAAAGTGCATAAAGGCCCATGCCTAACCCACCAACCATTACCATGATAAGATAATTATTTCCGAAAAAGTACTTACTATTAAGTGCTCTAATAATTATAATAGAATAATTAATAAATTATAATTATAATATAATTATAATATAAATATAATATAATTATAATCTAATTTATTATAACTTCAGTGGAAGATTCAATGGCCAAATTTCAATCCTACTAAATAATGCATTTTGATTCATCGAAAAAATCCTTCACGTATCTTCACTGTAAGGACTCAACTTTTCTGTTTCGTCAAATTTTGTTGTCAGCAAATTCTGAAAGTGGCACGTGAAACTTGGAACAATATTTACATGTTAGCAGTAATTATCATTGAGAAGATGTGCGAGTCGATGAGTCGTAATAAGATAAGTAGCGAATATTTTTGGAAGATTTTTTATTGCGACATAGTATGATCTACTACAGTACTCCATAAATCTTAGTAGAAGAAGATTCATTCTTTCGCCCTGTATTCCGCATAAACCGCAGAGCTAGTCATTTTATCACCAATGTCTCAAAAAAGCACTTACAATCTTGTAAGAACATCTTCGTTGATGATGAATATTTTTGTTAAATTTCTTATTAAAGTCGAAGTATGCAAGGAAAAGCGTGACTCTAAGACATTCTTCATGGGATAATGGGCACTTGCGTGGTTCGTTTAGTGGGAATTTATTCTTGGCATTCTCAGTCTTTAGAAACTTTAGATGCACTTTGAAAATTTTTGCAAAATACTTTTTCAATTTTTCGAATTTGGCAAAGATTGTTTAATATTTTCTTAATATGATTTATAGTGTTTTTTCTTAATGTATTTACATAGTTTTCAAGAAAAATCTCTAGATAACCAAGCTTAAGAGTTTAAAATATCGCAGCCATATAACTTATCTTTCAAATATTTCCAGAAATTTTTTCAAACTAATGACAAGGCATTTAAATATTTCGACGTAGGTTATGATGCTGTCATATCTTTCTATAAGTCATGTATTGCCATCTCGAAATAGATTTTTCTTTTTATTTTTCGTTCCTGTAGGATTTTTTGAAAGTTGATACTGAAGACCACGAGAAAGTCCCGAAATGTTGAAATTGTTATAGTTCAAACGATTGTTTGGTATTAAAACTTGCATTCGTGTTATTTTCTTCTAAGCACGCTTGAATTCCATTCAAATGATCAGCCATACTCTATAATACTGTTCTTCAAACAATTTGAAGAGGCTGAAGATCTTCACTACACTGAAGTATGACTTTTATCAAATTTTAGACGACGTACCTTGAATTGGGATAAAGCCAACCAAATTCTCCCAAAAATACGCATTTCCTAATTCAGCAGACGATGTGGCATGAACATAGAAAATAGCAATTCAGTCCCTGAAACATCCATCGCCAAGAATAATTAAAAATTTCGCACTATTGACCTTCGATGTAACTATCTGTACCTAAGTAAGTTCCATCAGAAACTTGGCCCACCCTTTGGCTACGTGCTCGATGTCTAAACAATTGCTTTAATGGAATACCCATCTGACTTAGTTGTGGGTTCGTCTCAATTTCAACTACAGAATACAAAACTCATTAGCAAAACGTCCTTACTTGTAAGTGTTTACTTCATTACTAAGAAAACATAAAAATCAGCACACAAACATTCGTAACAAGGGCAACACTTGACTCTGCTCCAACTCCCATTCCGCTACTCCCCCAGTGCTCTCAAACGCACACAAACTCTAACAGATATAGAGAGAGGGAGCAAAGTTTTGGCTTGTCTTTGGTTGACTGCTGGTGCTCCTGCTCGCAGGCTGCCACAACTTGAGTTAATTTAATAAATCTTGAACAACTGAATAAGCTTTAAATTAATGACCCTGTAAAGTTCATATAAATTATAACGTTATCTGAAGCGCCCACACGAACCCACCAAGTAAGAAAAACGAAGAAAAATATATTGGTAGTAGAGCAGGCCAAGGCAACCAAGCAGTGCACATGTGCCCAACATATGTGGCTCGAAACCATTCCAGATGATTTCTCATTTTCAATGCCTCAGGCTGTGGCAGCATATTTTTATGCTCGCTGAAATCAAATTTGTATCAATTACAATTGCATTAACATATAATTTGTGTGCGTCTCGGATTTCCACTCCGTCCGTGTGGAAAAGCTGTAAAGGTGGAGTTGGCCCTAAAAGCACCAGCAGCTGTTTTGTTGGCTAAAATGAATATTTAAACGATGGGGGCTTGATATGTGGCAGTTGTTGGAGGGATCAACTTATAGTCGATTGTGTGAGAGCGAATCACATCACAAGGCGCCATCAGGCGCCTTAATATATGCTACAGTTTAGGCAAACTCAATAACGACGCTCAAAATGGCGGAAAATTTCCTCGTTTTTGTATAGTAATTAGGGAATAAGAACTAAAGTAAATCAAGTTTATTAATGAGCGAAATCATTAAAGATACAGGAGCTTAAAGTGTTGTATAGGGATATAGCCCCCGAATGGACGGAAAACGAGACTGACATGAGTTAATAAATTTCTCTTGTTGTAGATCTTACTGGTTTTTTTCTAGCCTTTTCGAAACAAAAAGGAGGGTATACAAATATATTTAAGGCGGATGACAACTGTATTAGAAGTCTTTAGTGCATAAAAACTCTCCTGAGTGGTCAGATTTTTAAAAGCATTCGTGCTAGAGAATATATCGTTTTTGGCGTTTCGTTTTCTTCTATTCGTCGAGCAACTTTATTAGATTTGGTAAGTCTTTCATGGCCTATACGGTTCAGTTTTGGAGCCAAGATTTGTTTTTTAGCGAAATAATGATAATAACGCTGGTAGGAGAAATGCAATACGACCCTTATGAGCTAATCATTTTGGATGGTTCCTCCTTAGCTATACAGAGTCTTCAGGTGTTAAGGCCCGTGAGGCCCATCTTGCTCAGAAATCTGCTCAGATCTAAGATATTCTAGGCAGATTGCTCGATTTTGATAAACCTTTTTTAATTATAGTACAAGAGTTGCTAGGCCTGTGTTTTTCGATAACAAGGGTTTCAGATCTTGGTGGGGTTATCGCCTAAGGTGACAACATTTTCTGATGTTATATTAAGCCATGATATATAATCGGTTTTCATCGTTACAACCTTTTACCCGCTCTAGAAATTTTCGAACCGCTGCGGTGTAAGCCGATGTATTTTACTACGGTAGAACGGATATAGTTATGACTATGGTCTCCGATATCCATAATAGGCAGATACACGATTATTGGTGTCGATTTCTGATACATTCCACATAGTTCAGAAAATAAAATATGGGTAAACGAAATGAGGAAAATACGGTATATGTTTTCGTTTAAGATTTTGGCCAAGATAAATTTATTGAGAGGCTATAGGTATTTAAAATAATTAAGTTTGGGAAAAATGGGCAATATAAAAGGCACGGTTAAAAATACATAGCCACACAAAAAAATGTATTTTTAAGTTTGAGGTTATTCAATGCTTACTGACCATATCTAAAGCCCCTAAAAAATAAGGTACATTTAAGTTACAATGTGCTGGGGCTTCTTCTACCGAAGATTAAGATTCAGCGATCCCCAAAAACATATACTATAAACGCGGATGTGAATATTTTTGAATGGGATTTTTGAGGTAGGGACTTAACATTAATTTAAAAAACACTTTAAATCGATGAAAAAAAAAGGATATTTAGAAACCCGTGACGTGACCTCCGAGCCCAAAATTATTTAAGATATATATATACAAAATTTATGTTCCAAATTACTTCTATAACCAGTGCTGGAAGAACATCGATGCTTTTAACTGTAGAACATCGCTGTAACGAATCTTAAATTAAGATAATAAAAATAATAATCCATATATCGATATTATTATTGTCTTAATTTGTACCTCGAAATATCGATATAGCGATGTTTTCCAGTTGAAAGCATATGTATATCAAAGTTTAAATTAAGGCAATAATAAATACATAAATGTATTCCTGAAAAATCATAGGTATATCTAAGCCTTTTTAGAAATAGAGCGTTTTGAACGCACCTAAGTCGCACGCGCTGTGGGACGTTCCAAAAACTTAACGCGTTTATCTATTGTTCCGATTCCCTTCATTTAAAACATGTTTGAAAGGATATAATTATTTTTTGTATGCATTATACTAACAATATACATAAAAAGGTTTAAATTGTTATTTTTAAGCAAGGGCAAATCACAAAAAATGTGAAAAAAAACTCATTCTGATTTAGTATAAGACATAGAGAATTTCAATAACTTCAATAAACAAAAAAATTTTTCTTCTCGGTTCACTACAAGACGCTGGCGATCTGAAATGCGGGGCCGATATTCTGAGAGAGCCAATTTTTAGCCGCCATTTTGAATTTCGTCGAGAAAAAAATTTCCAATTATTGTAAAATAAAAATCGCACTTAACAATCAAAACAGGAAGTTTGTATGTCTTTTCATCATGCCACAAATAATTCCCAAACTTCGACTTCTTTTCGACCAAATTTGGAAGAACCTCCCCTTAAACTTATAAAGCAGATAAACTCGATTTAAAGCGATTCTGCAATTTAATTAAAAAATACTTAAGCACTCTTATCTTTTATTAAAAGTAAAGCAACTAAGTGACAGTTGATTTAATTGCAAAGTAAGTTAACGAATCCTTTTACTTTAAAAGTAATCCTCTTATAAAAGCTCATCGACTTAATACGCATTTGTAATTTATTTCTGACTAAGCAATTAAAGCAATTATTAAATACATACGAATTGCACACTAAAAACTTTAATTGCTTTTTCCCATTTGCCAACACATCGCCATACAAGATGCGTATTAAACTTTTACAACACTGAAACAAGAGTGTGTGCAGATTCTGGGCCAGGGAGTAAGCCAGCAACCAATAACAAATTAACAAATCAAATCTTTTGGGGGCTTTGGCAAAAGTTCGCACCAGCTGCGGTGCAATGTCAACAAAAGGCACAACAAATCGATGTGTGTGAGTGTGTGTGTGCGTGAGTATGTTACATAGCTCCAGAGCTCAACTAGATTACTAAGTAAACAATGGCTATATGGTAGTTGGCATCTTGGCCTTGCCGTTGCTCCTTGGTCGAAAGCCAAAGCCAAGTGGATGATGACGCTACGACCCAATTTCCATATTCCATATGCGGCAGTCGTTGCTTTTTGGCTTAACTAGCCAAACTTGTGAGAAGTTTGCGTGCCAAGTTGGCGTTGCAGCAAGTTAAACAAACCAAAACTAGCTGGGACCACCACCACACATGGAAGCACATATGGAGACTGACATGGAACAATAATATCGGTGAAAATATGTGAAGCGGGAGACGTTCCTTAATTTTTAATGATTGTTATATGCGATAAGTTTATTAGACCAAAATTCAGTTTCTGAATGGTAGTATAAAATAGTTTGGGAACTATGTGCTAGATGGCGCCAGCAGTAACAACAGCTATTTTGTGTTATCGTTGAAAACTTTGAAAAATACAAGACGAGAGGGAAAATCCTTGCGAAACATTCATAGCTAATCAGCTTATTATTTATTATGAATGTCTAACGGGCCTCTTTGATTGCAGAAACAGTAACAATGACCAGCATATCTGTTCCATATATGAATATCTCAGAAAACCTCATATAACAAAGTTCTTCAGCTTTACATATTTTCACCCACAAATATAGTCATTGTACACAATTTGGTCCTGCTCCCTGCACTGCGGTTTTGCAAACAGACAAAAACTTGGCGTCCTCTATGAGAGACTTGCCAGCAGCTAATAATATTGAATAAAATTCAATTTAAAATTTTACTCTGTTGTAAAGTTATTAAACATATGAAGTGAATTTTCAATATCTTTTGGCAACCGTCATGAATGCCTTAATAATCTCCCAAACTGTGCCAAGTTTGCTTAGGATTTCGTTTTACCAGCCTGGACTTATTCAACTGGGGGGCATTATTCAATTATAGGCCAGGCTTGGTGCATATTGAAATTGCAAATTGCAACACCTTGCAATTATGCAGGGAACGTGTGCTCTATTTAGTGCCAAGGGCAGGTATGACATATCTAAATTGTCGCAATAGATAATAGATAAAAGACAAGTAGGTAGAGTTAGGAGAACAAGGATGTTGAGGTACAGCTGAAGAGTAAAGTATGTGCTCCGCTGCGCGTATGCCTTCTGAAACTTGCTTTACAGTACCCCCTTCAGAGATGCCGTCACTGCCCGTTGGACGTCTTCTACGTAACTCTCTCGGTTTCACTTGAGGTCTCGCTTGAGACGAGGAAAGAGGAAGAAGTCCGACGATCTTCACTTAACACTATTTCTACCCAGGGGTGTCAAAAGACACATTTCAACTTTTAACTTAACATTATTCTCTTAGTCTAATCGTTTATCCAAAAAAAATTTTTTTTTTGTTTTCGTACAACCAAAATAAATAATTAAACTAAAAGAATAATGTTAAGTCAAAATTTGAAAGGTATCTTTTGACACCTATTGGTAGAAACAGTGTTAAAGGAGAGTGGGGCAACTTGGCAACTCCGTAACCAGCAGTCTTGATCTTTGGTCGAACTTATCATCTTTAGACTGGCTTTACAACTCGCTCACCTATGCTAGGGTAATATTTTGGACCCTTCCATAAGTAATCAGCGCCTTCACAGTGACCACATCTTTATCAATACTTTAAGATCATTGGACACCGGCGGCTGGTCGTCTCCTTCTGGAACAGATTATGCTACACTGTTGAGCGGCTCATGTTAGCACCCCGTAGGCGTCCCTAATCATTCCGAGGGCCTCCATCGCGTGTTTTTCCGAATTTTTCCAAGAATTTAATAAAGTAGCGCCGCTCGAAATTTTTTCTTCATCTTCGATCGCGACGATACTCCTTAACAGAAGGTTACGAAAACCGATGGGCATACTCGCCGCTCTCTTGCAGGTGACGGTATCGGTATCTTCGAAAGGCTCTTCATGTTGTCCGACTGCCCTCCACCACTCCGTTTTCGCTTTAGAAATTAAGTCCCAATTTTTGGTCGTACCCTGTTCGGTATACGGTGGCATTACCGTCTCCAAAAGATCTATATTCGCCGATTTAATGTGACGGACCAACACATTGCTACACAACAGTCCCATACCAAGCATAGTGACCTTCGTTGAAGCTCAATAATGGAATTTTTGAACTTCCATTTTAATAACTTTTTTTTCGCATAGTACCATCGAAGTTTATTTACTGAGGCTTATATAGATTTTAGCCGAAAAACTAAAAAAAAATATACGATGAAAAGATTTCGGAATCCAACGCTTTCGTTTAGAGATCACTCCGATATTCTTTGCCTTGAGAGGGCAGAAAAGTGTGCTAGGATTTGATCAATGCTATCAATGGCTTATACCTTCACTATCATGCTGGATTATAGGAGATAACCAGTAACAAGTCAGGATGACTATGGGACAACGCGTTTAGCTCTTAAATTTCTCAAACATTTTGGCCGAAATATAGTCTAAAAAATCCGAACATCTACGATTACGCGCACAGCATTAAAATGAAGGTAGGAGTCGTAACGATAGCTTATGCTCATAGTCCATCAGGTTGCATGTTCCCGACGACCAATTCCATCGTAGTTGTGGTAAAGAGGAGGTGGTAGAAAGTATGCAACACCTGTTATGTGACTGCTCTGCACTAATAAGGTAATGCCTTAATGTCTGGCTTTTTCGTCAATAGTAGACTTGAGTCTGTTTACCGAATTCTCAAATTGATTTGACGCCTATCGGTTAAGGCCATCCACCTCAGGGTTCTTCCACCCATTCCTTCAAACAATCATCAAGTATCACAATGGCCTTTGTGTAATCTCAGTTTAATTTTTTATACTTTTGGTGAAGTAATTATCGCCAATTCAGATAGTAAAATATCAATTTCAGGATTTTGTGAGGAGGCAATTTGCCGCCTCACAACATTGTTCCAAATTTGCCAAGAGGGCAATAGCTAAACTGCTTAAACTGCTTGGTGAGAGTAGCGGTGAAAGCGCGCCAACTCTCACCAACACAAGTTAAGATATAACGGCCTTTAAGCTGGGCGCGCTAATTATTGTTTTGTATTAGTGCGTAGGTTATTGGTAGTAGTGCATAGGTGTACATGTAGAGTAGGTGATAGAGATACTGTTAGGTACGGCGGACTCTGTCTTTTCTATTAGGATAGATAGATAGATAAGCAGAGTGCCATATAGGAGTTATTAGTATACGTTTAGGCGGGAATTTAAGGATTTGGCGCCGATCGAGGCCAATATAAGGCGGATCTGCAGCCAAATCGAGGCAGTCTTCGTGAGTTTGTGAAGTGAACAGTCTGAGAGAGTCTTAGGAAAAAGAAAGATCTCTAGTGAGAAAAATATTCAAATCAGTGCCGCAGATTTCAAGGCGTTCTCGAGTAACCAAATATATAATTGTCGCAAAGGACGGATATAAGGATATATTTAATTAGTAGCGCACCGGGTGCGACCGCGTCGGAGTTTATACGTTTTCGTGAACGAGCCACGCCAAGTTTTGCTACCAGGATTTAACAATCTGGGTGAGCGTATCGCCGTAAAAGGGCAGTAAACCTTATTAAATTATTAAATCTGTTTAATTGTTAGATTTAAGTTTAACGCTGTTTTTTCCAAAATATAGTTTTGCTAAAAATATTATTTTGTGTAAAATAGAGAGCGTGTGGGCTCGACTTAAGTGTACTGTGATAATAGACCGCAAAAAGGCGGATAATATATTTTTAAAACTAAAAGCAAATTGTGTTTTGTTTAAAATATCGAAAGTCTCAGCAAATATAAATTTTGTTGTGACATTTACCCTGGGCATAGCTGAGCTATCCCAGCCGTTGTTCCGGACAAACCGGAGGTCGTTACAATTTCCTTAAATATTTTTTACAGTTACCAAATGCAACAATATCTTTTCATATTGCTGGCACTGCACAGTGTGCCAATTCTATTGACTTTCCAAGTTTTTGGGCAAACTTAAAAGCAATCCCAATCCACACTCCCGCACCCACACCCATCCACACTCCCAACTCCGCACATCTGACAAGCGCCATTCAACGCGAAACTCCAGCAAATATTCCCAGCTATAAATCCACAAATCAAATGCAATCAATTCAAATTTCACACTTCAATATTCATTAGAAATTTATTTTGCATTTTACAACTGAAACCAATTGGCTCGTAAGACCAGTATCCGGTTCAGAAGCAAAACGCTTAGCAGCCACTGGCAGTCTAAAGGACACACAGCTCCTGGCAAACTGCATAAACGAGCATATATATACGAGCATCAATAAAGAAGTAAAACATGAAATAAAATAAAAATGTCGAATTTTTCGCAAAATTAGCTGCCAATTGTTTTCAATACCGCCAATATTGATAAATTGAAACGGAAATTGTCCGAAACCAGGAAGAAAATTTGAAAAATTGCACGGTTTGTTTTGCACTGCTTTTAAAGAGTGTCGCTTTAATTTATAATTTTAAACAATTAAATGCAAGCGCACTAAATAAAGTGAAGGAGTCCACTACGTGGGTGCACGTGGCGTATGCGCAACAAAAAAATATATGTCGAGCCGGAAATAAGAAAAACGCCGTGCATATAACTTAATTATGCAAAAGTGTAAACGTTGCCAACAGCTTCACATACACAAGCACTCACACACACACACACACACTTGCGCTCTTACACACTCACTCTCTTATATGCACACTCACACGCACTGTTAAAAAAAATATGTTTGTACTCGGCTGCAACCTTTTGAAACTTACGATAGCTTCCCATTAACTTGTGTATACGAGGGCAGTTTAATAAATCAATTACTTTTGGAAGCTCAACGACATGTGATATAATTTCTTGCAAAGGGAATTTTTAATCAATCAAGCTTCCAGGAAATGTTGAGAGGCATCTTCTCATTAGTCGCCTTATTAGGACCTCTCTTTGTGGCGCAGTCACAATGGGCTCTTGGACTACTATTGTACTTGCTGAAAAATAAGGTGTCTATAAATAAATCAAAGTAAGCGGTAAAGTGACTATACCGAGTTGCTGCATTGTTTTTCGGCTCCCCAAATCCGAATCCGAACTGGGGCTAATCTCTACCTATCTCATCAGAATTTTGAAAAATCTCCACAATGCGAGTCTTTTCTTTGAAAATACAGATGAACGTAATGGCGTCAAACAATTGCGGCTTTTGGACCCAAAAATAAAACTATTTTTTTAAAAAGTTATGGAACAAACACAAATTTGATCTTGTAATAAAAATCATAAAAGAATTTCTTCAGTTCCTGTCAACTTACTCTTAAAAAACATATTCATGGTGAATGCATGCTTATGCAAATCTTAACTTTAAAATTAATTCTTCGGCGAAACTTTATTTCCCAATATTTGCCTGTTCGAATAGAATAGAAAATCCTCAGTTCATGAAATTATGCACAAGTATGCCCCAATGCCATCCAACCATCCGGGAAATATATTTTTTATTTCCAAATATTCATTATAAATGGGATATAGCTACTCAGTTAAGATATCTACAGCATCAGCCAACCCGTCAACTTTCATTCGATCTTATTATCAATATTATTCTGTGAATTTTATACTTCTTTTTTTTGTTATGGCCACAATAGAATTTCCTATGAAGGGACTTTTTTTTTGGGAGATGGTTTTTGTCGGCCTTCAGTGTATTCTATTCAAAGATTTTATGATAATTGAGAGAAGCATTTTAGAATTTAAAATCTTTTCTAAAAATCGCAAACTTATCAAACTGCCCTCGCCGAGTTAGTGAGTTAGTGTGTCTGACAGACAATGCGACGCTTGAAGTCTTTTCATAAGCTCAAAGTTCATAATAGGATTTAGTTAGTGTAACTTGATGTTGTTCTTGTTGTGGGGTTTCGTTGATGTTGTTGTTGGATCCTTTGTCGTTGTTGCTGGTCCTGCTACTGATGATGATGTATGTGGCATTTGTTGTTGCCTTTGTTGCTGTGTCATACTGCGCACTGTAAGCAACTAGTAAATAAGTAAGTACTATGGAACAAATGAGCATCTTATAGCACAAAGATAATCTTTAGGGTCTTTGTATCGTGCAAAATTTGGATGTTTAGACTCACCAAGCAATTAAATGGGTAAGCCATGGAATGAAAAATGCTACACTGAAATTTGAATAAATCGTTAAAGCGAAGTCAAAAGTCAAACTACTGAAAAATCGAAAAATTTTAAATCGTGTTTTTGTAGCATCTCTTATACAATAGTTATAATATATTGGGATAAAAGTAATTGATTGACTTCTCAAGTACATTTATTCGATTTTGTGAATTTTTTGTTTGGTTGAAGAGTTACTAGGCAATATTTATCTTGTAACATTTTTTCAAATTTTCGATAGCCTGTCGAATATATATTGATTTATTAAAAAATATTATACATACATTATTCCTTTTATAATGGAATGGAATCAATATTAATATTATTTATTATAAAAATAAGGTCTACAAAATAAAAAAGAGACCAGTCACCCGTAGTTTGCATTTTGTAACATTCAATATTTTCGGAATTTTTGTAACCAATATGGGAATTCGTTTGCCAGATGGCCATACTACTTGATCTCTTATCGTTAAACTCGGAAAAAAAAAATTAGTCGCCGGCATTATGATGCCTACATGATGCTAAATACCAAATTTGGTGACTCTCCGTTGTAAACTTCCGTAATTTCATATAGTTGAATTTCATATAGCCCTAGTGGTTTCCGAAATTAAAGCGTTCTTACGGATGGACGGATGGCCGGATGGCTAGACATAGATCGATCGCTATCCGAGTTTATGATAAGTGATGATAAGAAAATTTGAGACATGCCTTTTCTGCCTGTTACATTAATTGCAAAAACCTAGTATCCCTTGCATTACCTGTAAATCTGTCATAAATTTATCAAATAATTACAAAAACTAATTGCAAAAAGCTGCAAAGAGACCCTTTAATAGCGAATTTTTTATTTATATTTAGACCACTGAAAGTCCGAATCAAAATCAGTCTAATTGCTTTAAATAAATAGTTTATCACAGGTTTCACATATTTTGACCACTGTGCCAACGGCTTGACCAATTTTGCTTTGCCACATGTTCGCTGCCGCAGCTGTAAACTGTAACTGGACCTGCTGTTTTGGCATTTCTTGCTACCTATTTTCATTTTTTTTCTTCGCACATTCGCTACTTTCTCTGACATATAAATTATGCACAAAGAAGACACAAAAACAGGCAAAAAAAAGGGTAATCAAAATAAAGCAGAAGAAAACACCAGGAGAGCAGGTAGTGCCAGCGGGCATTCGTAGGAAACTTGCTGCGGCGACTGTAGTTTTTGCAGCCATTTTGTTTGTGGCACAGGAGCAAGGACTTACGTGCTGTGTCAGATACTGCTGCATCTTATAATTTTTGTATGAATATAATGGTAGGCTAAATGTTTGCATGTGTTAATGGAAATTTATGTGCTACAAACACGACAAATGCCAAACACCGAGTTGGACTAAAAACCGAGTAAATAAATAGGTTTCTATATACCATATGCAAAGTATGCGGACGAGAGTGTGTGTCACTTAGCCATGCAATTTGAGGTACTTAGCTTTACTCGCTCTCTGGCAACCTCAGAAACCTCATGGAGTCAGTCACTTAAATAAGCATCATTGGCAGTACTTTGGCCCAGTGTCCGTTCTCTCATAGCTGCTTAACGTAAACGAGCTCATCAAAGGCATACTCAGTGCGTATACGTAATGTATTGATAAACATTAAAAGCCAATCAACGTAATGTGTTGTGAAGTTGGCTTTGGCTCTGACTGTACCGCTCACTCTCTCTCTCTCTTTCGCTCTTCACTCTCTCTTATGCTCACTTGGAGTACTTCAATTTCAACAGCTCATAAAATTGCAATTGACTTTGAGCTCTATGTATGGCTATATTTATGTGCGTGTGTGCATGCATGCATATCCCAGCTGACCAAAAGTGCGTCAATTTGAATACATGTATCGTTTGTTGGTAAAAGTCTTTCAAGCAAACCAGGTAGCGAACAAAAAAAAAACGTTGTTTGCCATACAAAGTTTATTTTATTTTTTTTAGGGCTTTTTATTATTAAATAATAAGAGGGCTTCGCACCCTGCTAGTACATATCGCGAAGAAATCAACTAGCTCGTAGAAAAATGTTCGGTTTTGATTTAAGATTTCTAACAATTCTTTATAATGAAAAATTAAAAAATATAAGATCTGCCATTGAACCCCAAAATGGCAATACCACTTTCAGACCCGACGATAAACTACTGAACATTTTAATAATAAAGTTTCGGTAAAGCGAACAGCGAATCATTGTAAGAAGTAAGTGTTCACAATAAAAAGAACAATCGATGCGATCCGGGCTTATTAAGAAACGTTAAGTTGGAGTGGAAATATTAAGGACAGAACCTACCCGCAAAGCCGATGCATCAGGGTCTGAAAGAGATACCAATGTTGATAATATTTCCTCTGTGTGTTTGCAAGAAAATGTAGCCAAAGGAATGTTATATCTTCTTGTTTCAACGCTACTTGTTTTGGGGATAGCAGCTATTTGGAAATATAGCTCATTTTAAGTCTTTCGTAAATGGTTGCAAAGAAGGGCCTACATTAAGTTAGGTTTGCGTGTTATTACGCTGCAAAAATGATAGCCGAACGAAAACTTTGAGAGATATACTAAACGAAAAAATAGTATTAATTTTGGCAACCCTTCCCACTAATCTCCCAAAATATAACCCTTTGTTTTTGTTGTTGTTAAAATCAGTGTCATATATTAGTATTGAAAATATTTTTGGATAAAGCCGGAACTCAATTTTTGCAAAAAAAAAACTCTTCCATCATATTTTGAGCGTGACGCAAGTTTCGTATACTCAGAATTTCTTAATAATTTCCATAGTAAAATGGCATGTCCAAATGGAACAATATTTTTGAGATATTGCAAAAATATTAGGTAGTTTATTGAAATCGGTAAGAAAATATCAAAACTATTGGTATTCAAAAAAAAAAAAAATGTTTTTATAAGTTCGAAGAAAATACAAAATATGGTTGTAAATTTTAAAAAAAGGTTTGCGCCAAACCTATATCCCGAAAATAATTAGATTTTAACATGGTAGGTACTAGGAAAAATTGATTTTTGTAAGTTATTACAAAAATTCCTTTTCGACTTTAATAAATTAAAACTGATTTCGTTTGTAATCGATCAAACTTAAACATCCATAATTGAATAAATTTTAAGACAATTTTTTTTTTTTAAAAACTTTACTTTGACAAAAGACTGCTAAAAATTTCGAAAAATTTGCTAGTAAGACACATTATTAAGATACATTAATATAAAATTTTTCGAAATTTTTATCAAGCTTTTGACAGCGTCCAAGTCGGTATTGTGAACAAAATGTTAAAGGAATAGATAATAAATAATAACGTACAATTTAAAATAAAAAAAATATAACTCCTTTTTTTTTTTCTTGCTTAAACACTAAATTTGGATCCCTTTGCAACTGCTTTTTTAAACGCTCGCTTAGTGCTCACTTTTTTGGTCGACTGGGTGTTGGCATACCTATGTGTGTGAGTGTAAAGCAACATGGCTTCATAAAATGGCGCAGTCACATATGCGCTTAATTAAGTGTATAAATTGATATTTGGTGCGATTTTATGACTGCATTGCAGTTGTGCTCTGATTATGTCGAGTATGTTTTGAGTATATACTAAATATAAGTACTTATGTATTTACATGTAAGTACTGGTGTCTAGCTATAATTAAGCTAAAACATTATATAGAAAGCAGTAAAGTGCTTTTCAACCATACGTTATTCGAAGCGGAATTTCTTTGCTTAAATTGCATTCAACTAATTAAAGGAGATTGTAGATAAGTATATACCATCTCTTCAAGCATGAGACAAGTTATTTGTTTTGGGATTATATGCTCAAATAGGCTTATATAATAATTGATTTTTAGCATAAATAAACCGTTTGTTGAACAAACAAATTGTTAGAGGTTTAGCAAAAATACTTTTGATAAATTTTAAACTTTGATTTATGTGATTATATTTATTACATGACGTTTTTTAAACGTTTTTTTTTTTAAAACCTAGAACCCTTGTTATCTAAATCAAGCTTACAATTTTTTGCATTCTCTATTAAAAAACAATTTAAAATCTCAAAATTTTTGGTCAAAAAGACTTACAACACAATTATTTTTAAAATTGGTATAAATTATTATTTTTTAAAAGGGCAATAAAATTAAATGTATTTTCATTAAATTTTTTAAGCACTTTGGTCAAAAGAGACTAATCTTTTGTTTGCTTCAATAGTACCCGGCCAACACAACACTTACTAATTCTTAAGTTCTTTAAGATTAAGAACGATTTCTGTGTTCGAAATTGTCAAAGAAATTAAATCCAAAAATTTTAGTGCGTTTCAAAAAGTGAATTAGCATTACTTCTTAAACCAAACAACCAGCTTTAGAGTCAAAGTCTCCATAAAACCATCTTTTTTCTATATCTCTTCCACAAAAAAAGAAAGAAAGAAAAGGTCCATTGTGAAGTCTACAGTATGAAAGAGGATGTAAACAGATTTTTGGAAAGGGAAGGGGGAAATAGTTGAATGGGATAGCTGATGGGCGCTATGATAGACTTATTCTGCCAATTGCTAAACTGGTTTGAGGATTCGATAACATAGATACCTGCTTCATTTTGAAATCTTTTGTTAAGACTCCAATTTTTTTCCTTGGAAGCATCGATTTTTATTTTGTGTATTGTACTAGCAACATAGTTACACGTTAGACACAACATAGTCAGAAGTCATGGACATTGGCACTCCAGAGAAGCAAGTGAGAATCGATGTATCGAAGTTAAAAATATCGAAAACATCGATGTTGGCCAACAGAGATGTTTCTCCAGCACTTCTGCACTTATCAAATGGGTGTTTAGTGGTGCTGGAGAGACAACTCTGTTGGCCAACATCGACATATAAATATTTTTAACTTCGATACATCGATGCATCGATATAACATCAATGTTTCTCCAGCACTACTCTGACGAGTAAGGGTTTGTTAAAAAAAGACATGCTTTTGGCAGATTTGCAAAACAGCCCAGGTATTCAAAACGAACATATCCAAAAAATGGTTGCGTTTTCTAAAAAGTTTCTGTAAGGTTTACAATAAGTTCACCCGACTGGACGATTTCCAATATTTCTTTCACATTTTTTTTGCGTTTCCGTCTCCCCAAGAAAACTAGTGATTAGATTATGGCCTTTGGGCTGAGAAGACCAGCATTCGTTTTCCCATTTGTCTCTTACATATATGCCGGTGGGTCACCTCTTTCAGTATAGACTGACTCTTTCACAATGAAAGATTCAACTGTGACTGACCTTTAACGTTTTGACTATAATCATCTTTGTGCGAGGCTTCACGAAAGCTTTCAGAGAGATTTGCCAAGCACTGCACATTCCTATAGCTATCCAACATTGATTTCTGTTAGAGTTCCAGTATCAGATTATATGCGCTCTGAAATTTTTAAAAAGGAGAACTTTTTGTATTCCCGAAAATTTAAATTTTAACTTATTTTATTTGTGTCCAGCAGAGTCTTACTTGAGACACAATACAGTCAGCAGGCATGGAGAGTTTAAACTCCACTAATCAATGTACATAGTATAGATATTTACCATTAAATGTTTCTATGGTACCACTGATCCATTGGCGAAAGGCAAATGTAATCAGAAAAGTGGCGATGTTTGGACTGTACAAAGTTCTTCATCAGTAATCATTGTTACATATGGTACAAGCGACCTAATAAGAGGTTCATATAAAAAGTGTGATGACCTCTAAGAGCAAATATGGACAGCTTTAAGTTCTAGATTCTTTCTCTAAGGACAGATTTTAGGACTGAAAGAATCAATCTATCCAACTCGAGCTTTGCCTTACTTGTATTCCAGTAAGACTATAACAGCTGCACCAGGTTTCGATAAAATTACTTCGAATGGACCTTTTAATAAAAAGATTGTGCAGAGGTAAAAAAAGTAGTTAGACCTTGTGACCTTTTTATGAAAATGATAAGGATATGGCGCCTGAAGGATATGGCGTGTGTCCTTCAGTGTTATTGCATGTTTCATGACAACCAAAACAGCTAGGAGCATAAAATTTTGCCACAAGCTGCATCTTATGATCTAGAGAGCTGTTGTTCTAGCGCCCTCCACTAAATACAATTTTTGTTGGAATAATACAGCTTGACGCAGTCATTTCTTACATTACCCATCCCAGTGTCGGATCCAAGGGGGGTTTTCGGGTCCGGCCCCCCTATAAGCTGGGAAGAACCCCGCTAAGACCCAATCCTCGATTCTCACCTGACCCATCCATTTTATTAAAACTTGTCGCCATAATCACTATGTAGACTCAAATACTATAAACAATATATTTCTTTCGGAGATACCATCCCACAGCAGCTGTTTTTTCACAATTTCCTTCTAGTAGAAGGAGGCACAATACAAACAATAAATTAAGACGGGACCATAAAAAAAATTAAAAAAAAGAACTCAAGCACGTACCCCAAACACAGATCGCCGGACAACTAGTTTTTTAATGTTCGGAAGTCAGACCATGTTTACTACACGTTTTTGGGTCGCTGAATTCGAATCTGAGGTCTAAAAAGCTCCAGCACTCACCTAAGCCCCATATTAAATAAGGCATTTTAGAGAATACCTAAGCACCCTGACGTGCTAGTGGTTCTTGAACCTCAGATTCGGATTCAGCGACCTCAAGAATTCTTGAGTAGAGGGCACAAAATGTTCTGAATGTGCCGACTGTAGCCTGCGCAATTGTTTTACTGTACTTTTAAAGCTTTTAAATTCTTTAAGTTTATTTTTCATTGCAAAATCACAATCTCTAGTAAAACGCAGCCAACTAAAACTTACCTACTGCCAAATTGTTTGTGAGATGCATTCAAACTTAACATTATAAAACTTACACACGTAGTTACAGCCACATTCCATAAGATGCTTTTTATATTATGCTCAACCATTTGGGAATTGGATATCCGATTCGCATTCCCATGCCATAAGATATCGATGAACAATCGATGCGACACTAAAACCTCAAAAGCATCAGTGCACCGTTTTGGTATTTTTGTGGTTGCTCCTAATGCGGCGACTACCAACACTATGTGCTCACACTGCATGTGAGCACGTCTTGGCTTACCCAGCACACAGATACTCAAACACACACACAGATACAAAAAGAAGTTTCATTGCAGTGAATTTGTAAAATACGTGACAAACATTTGCAATTTGTTGTTGAATACCATTTACGGTTACACTTTATCATCCGTTTTGCTATTTACAATTCAATTGTTCTAATTCCATTCCATTCTCTTTCGCAGTTCCTGTTCTACCTTTTTTTTTTTTGTTAGTTCTCGATTTCGATTTCGTTTCGAGAACTGAAGTTCAGTTGAATTGACAGCCGTTGAAACTAAATGCTGTGCCGCATTTTGACTAGTTCATTGTTTTTTGGTTCTTTGTAACCAGTCTAAATTGATTTATTTATGTTTTGTTGACAGTTCCTTTTTTGTTTTCGAACTATCAAACTATCCATATCTGACCACGGCTTTTATTGTTCGGCTGACCACATTTTGTGGCCACTGACTGGGTCATAAATTTATTGTAATTTTTTATGCCATTTTAAATGGCAACATAAATTTAAATTTATTGCACGTCGATATCCGTTGCAGCTTTCAATGCAGCACCTCTTTCTTGTTGTTTTTTATTTTCTCCTTCGTCCTTTTCGATTTTGAAAAGATGTGTTCGGATGGATTATTTTACTGCATGGTGGTTTTCCTGCTGCGTCTCATTTCATTTGAATAGTTTGCTGCTGTTGGGAAGTTTCTTTTTATATTATAGATGCGATGAGTGTTGGGTATCTAGAATTTTGGATACATTACTAGGGGCTCCGCCCCCGGGTGGCTGCGCACGCCCTCCCCCGGCCTTTTTTATTTAATTCAGATCATCCATTCTTGATTTCCATAATACTCACATCATTGCCAAGCTATTGCTATTGTGCACATCGTATGAGGTGTGACTATCACATAGTGTAAGTTTCACCTCGATACGTTCACGAATACGAACACAATCGGTACCACACTTTGTTGAATTTCTATATAGATATCAAATAATAGTTTTGTGTTAAAATATTCTTTTAGTGGTTTTAGTTTTTTTCGATTTGAACTGAAATACCCCTTTAATAAATAATAAGGGATCTAAGCTAAAAGTTTGGTTACTTTAGCTCTTACCATCTCAGAGATCTAGGCGTTCATACTGACGGAAAGTTGGTCATGGACTTATCGACTTCATTAGCCATAATGATCCTAATTTGGATAACTTTGTGGGGTCCTTAAAGTCTTCTTTCTCTATCTCACATTTACATTCAGCTTGTCCAAGTGTAGCAACCCAGTGAAGGAGTTCTATTAGAAGCACTCAGTACTGGAGTAACCAACCCAAAAACAGTTTTTGTTTTGCCAATTAAGAGAGAGATGATGAGAAGATTTTTATTAAAATACTTAAAATCAAATAGTAACATCCCTCTAATCTCAATTTTCATATTCCCACCAGTAACTAAACTTCATAGTGTTTACTTACGACTCATAAACATTTAGTTATGCGGATCCATCAAGTTTTACTATTTGCTACCAACGAGAGCAATTTGCTTAAATAATTTTTTAAACAACTACTTGGCCATTCCACAATTATAGTTCAACATCCATTATGGCACTTCATTTAGCGACCCAAAACACAAAACGCTGTTTAGCATACCATGGAGCTTAAGGAAAATTTAATTAATTTAGTCGCTTGTCGTTTCCATCGCCCGCCCTCCAAATCCTTAACCCTCGAACTTGGCTTTTTCCGTGCAGTGTCCAGTTTCTGGACAAGCCATAAACTCGCAAGTTATTTTCAACAACTTCGCGTTCTGCAGTTGGGTACGCGTTGGCAACTGCAACTTCATTATGTGACTGATGATGTAAGGCGTCGGCGTCGCAGTCAACTGCGGCGTCAACGTTGCACTGTGGGCCTGTGAAGAAAAATAGTGTGATAAATTTACTTACTTTTGCAAATTGCATAAAAGTTATAATTGAGTAAAGTTTCACTGTAAGGAGGCACTAAAAGTAAGCACCTTGGACGATCGCTTATTATTCCCAAAGTTTTATCTTCGGTCTGAATCCCAGGCAGAATAATCATTATGCATTCTTTTTCACTATCGCCAATGAGTTTTCTTATTCTTGTTTTTATTCTAAAAAAAACCTTTTGTTTGTAATCATTTAAAGAAGAAGGGCTTCAAAAGATTTCTTTATAGACTTTTTTATAATGATTCGAAGTTATTACTTTTCCGCTACTCGTTCACACTTGTGGATGTATTAATTTTTAACGTTTAAAAATCGAATTTCTTGTTTGAAATCTCATAAACAATCGCATTAAAGATTATATTCTTCTTACTTTTCCTACAAAAAGAATTTATAATTTATGCGTAAAATGAATTATTATGCATAAAGACAAGATTATTTATTTATTGAAATAAAATAAATACAACACATAATTACTTCAAAATGAATTTAAACTGAATATTCACTGATTTGTGACCTTTGACTTTGAATATCTTAAGACACGGCTAAAAATTAGTTTACAAAATGCAAAAACGTTCGTTCATGACAAGTTTGACCATAGTACCTTTCGTACCTTCTCGTGCCCATTCAAAAATAAACAATAAAAAGAAAATGATCCTTCCATATATCTAGGTTTTAGTCGAGTCCTTCCAAACTGTAAGACCATTTCTACTTAACACCCTCTAACTTTTAGTTGAAGTGGCAGGAGTGCATAAATATTTTTTGACTAAGTTTTAAAGTCCAACACAGTTGGATCCCTGAAAGTACAATAGTTTTAAGCTACATTTTTAAATTGTTTAAACTAACCTTCCAAAAGCTCAATGGATTTGCATCTTGGCTTAAATTTGAACTAGCTAAATAATGTCGAATATCAATTATAGTATTGCTGCTACCTTATTGTAAGCGATCTTTCAGTCTGTTTTTTGCAACACAAAAATTTATAAAATTCGAAATTTCGGTAGCCAAAATCGAATTTTCGGAATTCGAATTGGTGACTCTGAACCACTTTTTTGTATTCTTTTTGACATGTTCGGCACTTTACCAATTTTTTGTCCGTTGATTTGTCAAAATGTTCCAGACCTCTGCAGCAATTTAATTTGTTGGCTTCAGAAAATAATTAATATACCTGATGACCGCTGAAAGTATTTATCCATTATTATTTATTTATTTTTGTGAACAACAACACCAACAATCTTTATTTAAAACAATGGTAAATTTAAGTTTTTTATTTATTTTATGTATAAATATTTTTTGCAAAAACGCGCGCTATTTGCTCTTGCTTGGAACTAAACCATCGATAGAATCCGAAAAATTGAACTTTCGAATACTATCAATAGTGCCATCGATAGTATCCCACCTCTATTTTAAAAATTTTTTTTTTTTAAATTATTATTCCATAGCATTAATATTTAGTTTTAACAGACACTTAAGAGTACTACTAATTTTTTTTTTTTCCTCATTAATATTTATTTTAACAGACACTTAAGAGTACTACTAATTTTTTTAATTTATTATTCCATAGCATTAATATTTAGTTTTAACAGACACTTAAGAGTACTACTAATTTTTTTTTTTAATTTATTATTCCATAGCATTAATATTTAGTTTTAACAGACACTTAAGAGTACTAACTTTAGGTTAGCCTCAAAAGTACCAATCCTTGCGAGATTCGCGAGATACTCTTATTGTTGCGTAGCATAAAATTATGCTTTCTAAAATTAATTAATTGATTAATGGGGCTGACTTTTATTTTAACAAAATTTTGAATTTTTTACTAATTAATTCATTGTAATTTTAAAATTACAAAAATTTTTATTTTATAAAGTCGACATATTTTAGATCTTTGCTTTAAAAAAAAATATATTGAAATATTTTAATTTGTTCACGAGAAAAAAGTTCAATAGAATATTTAGTTATCGATTACCCAATATATAATCGAAATTTCCTAAAATAAAAATTATCAAGACCGACCCGAAAGAGTTCATATTTATAGCTTTTTAATATATTCTAATTGTGTGCAAGTTTCAAAAATACTTAATGATATCGAACTAAAAAGTTGCTTTGTAAAGTTTTCATTATTTCGGCTACCTTCACTTTTGCCACAAAATAGTCCAGCTGTTCCACTGTGCCGCCCTCTATGAGCGCAGCAGCGGTAAGTTTTCATATTTTTTTGCTTGTACGCTTTTGTTTTATACAAGCAGTGCAAAAAAAAAGTCCGGCAGCATACTGCCAGGACACACTATGTCTGCTACTTCTACACCCGCCTATCTGTCTTTATAACCGAGAGAAGTAGCTGCTCGAAAGTTTTGAGCAACGATGACTACGATGAGTATGACGATGACGATGACAGAAAAAGTAGAAGAATTAGAAGCAGATAAAGAAGCAGAAGGAAGACCAAGTAGCAGCCAGTAGCTTCAAATTGCATAACGGCAAAAGTACAGCAAAAATTGGCATATAAAAAAGTTTTTTAATGAATGGAATTAGTGTTTGCCTTGCACTGACTTTGTTAAATCGTCCGGTCACTTGGTCCCGCTCTCTCCGGCTGACGTCAGTCATTCAACCATTTAGTCACTGCGCCAGTGATTCAGTCAGCTTTTGGCATGGCATCAGTAACGTCTGCTGGACTAACAAAATTAGTGCTTATTAGTGCATGGGGAAACAAAACTTTTGCACGTTTTATTTTATTTATTGTTCATGCCACTTCTTTTATTTTTATTTTAAATTTTCGACTTTTACTTGTAAAAATTTCCCCAGAGTGTGCCCCTTGGCTCTATTGCAGCTTGATTTCAAATTATTTTAAATGAACTTTCATCAAAGTTGATGTACCGCAAAATGTTTGCAACGCATCTCTGAAATTAATATCTTTCTTAATTAGTATTGTTTTAAAAGTTTGACAGCAGTTTTGAGCTGTTCGCAACTTGTACTTGACGTTAGATGTTGTTTACAATGAAAGAAGTAAATATGCAAGATTAGTAGTTAATTGAATTATGAATCGAATTATTTGTGTGCCTAAAGTTTCTTTTAAGCCTAGATATCTGTGGTTATAAAAGCTAGTTTTACCAAATTCCATGTAACTTTAGGCATTTTAAGAAATAACCTATTTTACTGTAAAAACTTCGAACGGAGTTTCACTCAGCACATAATAAATTCTCGCTACTTAATCTATTTCTTCTCATTGATTTGTGCCTTTTATTTAATATCCAAAGGTCTCCATAATTAAAGTTTCACCCATAATCCTTATTTTTTTGCATATATAGATTATCGCACAACGAAGTGACCCTAATCTAAATACTTATAAAACTTTTAGTATATGAATTGTAAGTAAAACCGATGCAAACGTCACTGTCGTTTACAAGACACTCATGCCCGCCGCAGTTGACATGACTTTTTCTAAGTGGCAACCCTGACATCAAAAAATTTGTAGCTGTCACATAGTAAGCTATTTATTAATTGTCAAAACTTGATTCGAGTCGACACATTGTAGTTCAGAAGTGAAAAAATTTAGCTGCACTTAAAATAAAAAAAAACTCAATATGGCATACCAACTGGAGCGCTTCATCGGCAACGTGGATGAGCTACTCATATGTTGTATATGCCATGGTGTGCTTCAGAACCCAATGCAGTGCAGCATATGTGAGCACCCCTTTTGCCAAGGTTGCATCAGTTCATGGATTTCAAACAACACCACGTGTCCAGCTAGTGGCCACCACATGCTCTTTGCACACGTGATTTGCGTCCCTCGTATTTTGCGCAACTTACTCGATCGCCTTCAAATAAAATGCACCTTTGCAGGGAACGGCTGCCAGGCGCAGCTGAGATTGGAGAATCTACGGGCGCACGAGGCCAGCTGTGAGAAGAATCCGAATGGAATGGTCACCTGCAACCAAGGATGTGGCTTGTTGCTTTCCCGAATTGAGCTGGAGCAACATACCTGTTTGTCAAAGTTACATGCTCTGATGGAACAGCAGCAGAACCAGCTACAGCAGCTGCAGTTGCAACTGGCAGCGCAAGAAAAGATTATGAATATCCACAACAATGAACTGGAGAACGTTCATCACTTCATATATTGCTTGCGGCGAACATCTCCACTCTTAGGGAATATTGCCAACAATTGGAATCGCTTCTGCTTGACGAAGTGGGGCCTGACACTTCCAGAGGCGTTAGTGCGAAATTGGAACCACTTGATATCCAGACCTAATTGTTTCATAATGTCGGATCTGAAGGATTCGCTGCGTAGGCAGGGTTGTCCAATGCAGGTAATCGATGATGTGGTTGACAACAGCCTGGAGACTAACTCTTCTGATTTCATCCATGGATTTCGATTGCGTCTTCTGCAGCCTTTAAGCTCGGGCAAACAATGCATATTGATCTTGGGTGATGAAAACAACTATGTGCCAATAAATTTGACGCGTTTGGGAGTGATAATGGTTTTTGAGGATGGCGTTGAAAGAGCAGTGGATGATGCTGTAACAAATGAGGAAAATTACGAGTCAGATGGTACTGATACTGATACTGAGAGTGGAGAGGTTGACGGCGGTAATGACGGTGCCTGGAGACCCGCTAGATCACAGACGTTGAGCTCGCCAGTAGACACTTACCGTGAACGAGACTTTCGGGTATCGGATGCTCGAGTGGCAAATAATGATGTTAGTACCTTGCAAGATTCAGGTTTCATTGCAACTGCTGCACGGATAGCTGTACCACCAATAAATGGGGAAAACTGGGAACTTCCACAATCAATTTCCCGATTGTTGAATGGCAGGTCATCTGAAGGCAATGATAACCGTGGAGCTCGAGTATCGTGGCTAGAGAGAGCTTCAAGGATGACTCAAAATGCTATTTTGCAACCTGTACCAACAAATTCAAATGCTTCGCTGAACATAGGCTACGATGAGCAACAAACTGACGATAGTGGAAGTAATGGGAATATTGATGACGCAGTCTAAATAATTTAATATATTTTGAACTACAAAAATAAATGCTAACCATTTTATATTTTTTTTTTAACTTTAAGTGTAAAAATGATTCCATTTTAATAAATTATATATTTATGACATTCGGAAGATTTTTTGTTTTGTAATCTTAAGTTTTAAGTTTCTTTAAAATTTTTTATCACAATTTTTTCTTTTTTGTAAATAACGCTTGTGTTTTTAGAGGTTCCACAGCTTTGAGTTGGCAACACTGCTTTATCTGACAACCCATTTAAGAGCTGATAGTTGCCGTTTGTTGAGTTTTGTTTGATATTTCATTATGGATAGACTTGTACCAGAGCATTGCAAGCTTGCTGAAATTTTTTATCAAAATATTGGTTTTTATTCAGAATTCATAATTTTGTTCTCCGATGAAGCCCATTTTTGGTTGAATGGGTACTTAAATAAGCAGAATTGTCGCATTTGGAGTGAGGATAATCCACAAGCTTTTGTCGAAACACCATTACATCCACAGAAAACTACTGTTACTTGTTTACGTCGACAAACCAGAGACAATTGCACACCTGGAAATCAAGACTCAAGAAGAGTTCAAAGAGCCCGTTTCATTGATATTAAAAATGTGTTTCCTTGTTTTATTATGAGTTTAACTTGTGTAACTCTAAAAGAAACACCCTTTACATTTGCTTCTAGATTTTGTATCCTATACCAATTGAGTTGAAAGTATTCAACGTCCATTCAATTAATAAAATCCGAAGAAATTTACTCAAAATTTAATGGTACTGAAATGCTGATCACCTGGAGTACACCTTTATAGCAGAAGCTATTAGAGCTAGAGAAAACAAAATTTTTCCAATAGATGCCCATTATCTGTATCCGGATGAAGTCCATTCTGATATCCTGTTCTGTTCCACAAATAGACACTATTATCAATACAAAGACATGAAAATTAATATACAAAAGATCTGTCTTTATGCTTTTTAGGGATATCGTGGAGGTGTCTTTTTGTTTTCTATTAGAGAATAGCTAAAATTTGTAAGCTCGACGCGTAGGCCTTTATTTATTGTAGCTGCAATGGCGTCTTGGTGGGTGTTTCATGGACATAGATTAAACACGCATAATCCGTGGAGACTTTAATCGATATTGATAAAGGACGGCCAGGCATGCGTTCAACAATCTCATATGGATAAACGCAACTTTTTATAAGTTGCAGTTTTCTTATTTTGTGGTTGCCAATCCAACTTGTTTAACTAGAGATGATAGAAACGTATATTATATGGAAAAGCTAAGAGATTCGGAGGGTACAGAGCACGTGTCGTATGTCCGATGTGGTGCGAAAATGCCGCTAAGGTTTTAGTTTTTCATGAAACCTTACTTTGGTTAACAAAAGAATATTTATGAAATTTTCAAATACGTTATTATTTTCATCGACTATTATAAACATTAGTTAAAAAAAATTTATTATTTAAAGCACTGAACCGATGGGGTACTCAAACTATGGTCAATTTTTTCAAGAAGGTCGTAAATGTATAGATTAAACAAGATAGGTGAATTAACTGTTCCTTGTTGTAAGCCATTATCAATATTGAAAGCTTTCGAGCTGAATTGGTTGCCACGACTTTTTTACTTTTCTTCTATGTTGTAAGCTCTAGTTTTTAACTTTAAAGTCTTCATATAAGCTCCTAAATTTAAGTTCTTTAATTTGTCTTTCCATTTATAGTATTCACTTTAAATACTACCTGATTATAACACCTCGTTCTCTTTATAAATAAGGGGCTACTTAACAATTAACTGTTATTGTCAATTTTAAGCACCTTTGATGTTAAGTATACGCCACAGCCGCCGATTGTTGGGATTTATTTTGCAGAGTTGAAATGAAATATAAAATAAAGCAAATAAAAATTACCGATTGCTACTCAATGCAACTATATCTATAAAAATTTCAGTGCAACTGACGCATTGCCTGCAACTACAAAAACAAAAAGGTAGTGGCTACGACACTTGGAATCCTCATGAATGGGCTTAAAAATCATACAATAAAAAATATGGTGAACATAAAAGTACAATACAGACGACTTTGACATACCCTGCATCAATATATTTTTGTATAATACATAAATATTTTAAAAAATTTGCCTCGAGTTGGAATCGCAGCTTTACCTCTAGAAGCTTTAAGGTCAACTCTCGAACGTTTGCCTTTAAAATACTTTATTGCGATTATTTCCGATACTTATTGAATGAATATAAAGTTTGGTGTAAGGAGTCCAAATCTCGAGTTTGACCATTCTAGCTCATAAAATCTCCAAGATAAAGAACATATCGACTTTAAGTTCCTTTGTCTTCACAGCCTTTTGGGAGTATCTCGTCTATTCCTATAATAAGTACATATTTTTAAGCATATTCTTAAACTTAAGGTAAAGGGTATTAAAAGGAAAACAAAGTTTGTCAGGAATGAGATGGGTGCCGACTTTTAGTTTTGAGGCCGGCACTTTTTCTATTGATGCGATTCGAACTATAGCTTCTAAAAAATATGTTGCAATTAGCTTCCGATATGAAGCCGATGTAGAAGCCGATCTCAGAAAAATAGGAATCCTACGCTGGAGGGATGTCGTTGCAGAGAGGGACAAATGGGGAGAGATTGTTGCGGAAGCTATGGTCCACCAAATACTGTAAAGCTAGAAGCAGAAGAAGCTACCGATATTTAGTATATCGAATAAGAATTACACTTATCCTACTGACCATATTGGTGTTACTTTTGGATATCTCAGATCAGATCTCATAGTAGAGGTACTATGAAACCTACATTTTTTCAACCTTAATATACCCTTTACATTAAGGTACAGGGCACAAAATGCGAAACTCCAAAAGCACTGAGTACGTTGACGTGTGCATATAAGCCGTATATATATATATATATGTTAATAGATTTGGGTATACATAAGTGAAGCGGGAAGCTTTTAAGGTTGAGTTGCTTTTATATGCACTATAGAAATCCAAACCTTATCTTATTTTTCTTTTTTCAAAACTCGCAATTATTTATCGAGTTATCGATGGGGCTTGATTTTATCTTATCGTAAAAAAAAACAAATGTTCCATTTTGAAGCATAAAACTTCGACTTACTTTTTCCGTCATATCACGGTAATGAAAAAAAAAATAATCGGAAAAAAATTTATGATGAAGAATACTGAAAAATATTTTTTTATGCAACATAAGAAGTCGACTTGAGGAAACTTAAATTTTTAAGTTTAGTTTTTTTTTAAGTTTTTTACTTCAGGTTAAGCTACGTTCAAAAAAAGCTGGAAAAATATTCAATAAAAAAATAAAAATACCAAATTACGAAATGAAAATCTGTCCAAACTCAAGTATGGAGTTGACCAAGACTAAGGCTCCATATCTTACTACAACTTCGAAGTCGACTTTTTCTTACAAGTCATTTCAGCTTACTAGTCTGTACTATGAAAATCCAACTTTCCCAAACTTTTGCATCCTTAACATAAAAGTTAAGAAGAATTGATAATTCTGATGAAAGTAAAAAAATACATACAAAACTCTATTTAATTATTAAATGAAACGTAATGCATGTTTAACTTAGATTTTTCTCACCCGTCGTGTATTTTGCTAACAAATTTATTTTTTACTTTTAGTGCTTAAAACAGCTGTTGATACTGCTGGCGCCATCTAGCCGAAAATTTTACCGCTCTTCACTTTTTGCAACAAAAAAATGGGCAGCACTGTTGACTCACAAACGCTACATACGAAAAAGCAAACAACTTGGCACCAAAACGTTTGCTAGCGAAATGTCATATAACATTTTATTTGGTTTCGAGGCGTTTTTCGAATAACTACCAGGAAATCCATAATGGTTAACCTGTTGAGATTGTCGGGAAACATATTTAAATTAGTTTTTAAAGAAACTCGTTTCACATATTATTACCCATGTGTGTAATATACAAACCAAAGTGCGTAAAGTGCATTATTGAGTTTTTTCGCTTATTTCACTGCAACTGCAAAATATGGCATTTAAAGAACGCTTTCAACGTAATACTAGACTTAAGAGTTTCCTCTCAACCTGGACATCCCCCCGTATACACTGAACTTTTTACCTGTGAATGCATTTAATGCGCTTACCTGACACACGATGTGGATGGAAATAAACTCTGTGACGTCAACGTGGTTGTCCTTGGAATCGTTCCTGGTTGATGTTAAGTGGCAAGGCGACTTAAGTTACGCCAAAGCTGTTAAAGCATTTATGGCCATCATCTGGGTGGCAAGCCAAGTTATTATGTTCTTTGGCCTTTTTGGAGATATGAGGAGCTAGAAAGCAAAGTTTGCTGTTGATATATGAACTTGTCATTGCAATGGTTAGTACTTATGTTTGGTCTGGTTACACAATTTTTGCTAGGGAGTCCAAGGAGGAAGTTTTGGCATATCCTTATATGTACACCCAAACCTCGCTATACGGCTATATGGGTGTATGTATATGTAAATACTACGTATAAATAGGTTCAACATATAATTTATGGATCCCAAATTTTTGAGTGAGATCTATAAAACTAAGTGCTAGTGATACGGAGATACAGGTATATGTTCTTGATTCCATAGAATAGATACCTCATATGTATTTCTTTATTATATAATATAATAATTATAATTTTCAGATGAAGAACAGATAGCTTACAATTTTGTTGTACTATTTCTAAAACAATATTAAAAATACTGGATTTTAACAATTTATTAACAGAAGCAGTTTCGCAGTTGTGACACTATTTTTGATTCGTCAAGGTATAAAAAAACCTACCTCCTTCTAGCAAGATTCAAAACGCCATTGCAGATATGATAAATAAAATAAAAAAATTTAAAGTAGCCTCACAGAGAAATTATACACTAATGAGCATTTTGTGACCGGACCATGTTTTTTAATGTACTTGTGGATCCCTTAATATGAATAAATAGTCCTTTCAAATTCATCGCGGCAGGCTTTAGAAATAATTGGTTTTAAAATTTTAAAGATTTTAAGAAAGTCTCAAAAAATCCGTCGGATGCATTTTGTAAATATTTTGAAACTCAGCCGGACTCCGAAAAACAAAAATTAATAAAACTTCACATTTTTGGTGCTCCAAATTGCATTAAAACGAATTTTTAATGTGGATTCAATCTGACTGCTTTGTTGCAAGAGAAATCAAAACGAAAGCGATTTAGAATGCATTTTTTTTAAATATTCTAAGATTTTGTTTATGTCAATTTTTTTCTAATGCGATCTCGAAAAAAATTTTCTTTGTTACAAAAATTGATAAATCGTGGTTAATCTTAATAACAAGGAATTGAGAAATAAATAACATTTTTGTGATGCTTACGAATCTTAACTACCTCGTGTGACTCAAATTAAATCTGTTAAACAGAAAAGCAGCGTCAAATATTTAAGAGATTTGTTTGATAAAAAATGCACTCTTATGCAGCAATGCAAAAAGTCCTCAAAGAAAGCAATGATATAAGAGAAAATTTACTATTCTTAGCGCCAAGAATTTTGTTCTCCGGTACGCAGTAGGTTGTTATCGCATTGTTTGCAAAATCTATCGTAAGTAATGCGTCTTGTTGAGGAATCATTTTATCAGAATTTATGCCGGATTGTTACCTTTTTTTCGAAATAAAAATTTTAGCAGATTAAATAATTTAATTCCATGTTAATTCACTTTGCCTCCATTAAGTCTTTGCAAAATCTCTGGCGCTTTAAAACATCTAGGATAAATTTCTAGCGGCATCTAGCTGTCAAATCCAAAAAATGGGCAGCACTGTTTGCTCATAAAACACGTTGCAGTTGTTTCTCTCTGCGTTTTTTTCTGCGTACTGGCCCTTAGATATTACATCCACCTAAGTACTACTTGGCTTAATATAGAAAACTTTATTTATCTATTTAGAAATTTAGATCAATATTTCTAGTGTTTATTTTTTATGGGGAACCAGTTAGTGAAGTTTACCACAATGCCTTTGAAATTAAGTTAGTAATTAATTTAAATTTTTAATTAATTCAGCCTTTATTAATAATTTAAGCAGACGGTAAAAGGAATATATAATTTTTCCAAGTTTATCACTATTAAGTAAGTTATGCTAGTTGATAAAAAGTATTATTTATTTTTGTTTATTTTTTTGGCATCTAAACTATTCTTTTAAGCTTAGTTCACCCACTTTGTTATAAATATTATAACTATGCACAACAACCACTATCATATCATTATACAATAAACATCTTACAATTAAATTACAACTAATTAATTTTCGATCAAAAATTAAAACTTCTCTACTGTCAACCCATTTACAATTTTTAGTTTGGGTTAGCCATTTCTTCATAATTTTGTAATTAATATACAAAGCACTTACTTCCGTGTTAATTATTTTAAGATCATTTATACGCTCTACTCTTCACAACCTTGTCATCAACTTTCATAGTCCTCATCACCATCTCGTCTTAGCTATTTGTCTTTTACTCTCAACTTGATTTCCCTATCCCCCGACTATCTCAGCTTTTGCTCTGTTGCATATAATTTGATTAGTTAGTCAACTTTGAAAACTTTTCTCTCTTTTTTTTTTCTTTGCAGCCACATCAAGTCACGCACTGTAAGTAGTATGAAAGAGAGGCCGATAAAAACCGCAGCCCTGAGAGCCTGTCTCAGCAAAATGTATATAAATGCCCACAAAATTGACCTGTGGCATCCCCTAGCAATTATAACAAATTATCAACTCACTCACACGCAACGCGCAAGGCCGACCCCCTGCAGATCTATGCACCCTTCAGTCGGGGAGCCCACGCACACACAGACAGGCTGGGTGTCCTCATACACATACACATTAAGATGGCTTCCGTTTAGGAAACATACACATACACAAGCACACACACAGCCAGCCGCACACCTGACAGACATTAATTATTCATAACTTGAACTCACTTTGTGTCAGTGTGTGAGGGTGTCTCAGCGTGTTTCAGTCTCCAGCAGACCTATCCATCCCCACGTTCGTTGTCTCCATTTCCATGTCCACTACCATGTCTCTAGCTTTGTCTTTAGGGAAATCTGACTTGGCTTTTTGGTTTTGCTTGCGTTTGTCTTGAGCCGGAGCAAAGCCAAGTAGAGTTCTCTGTCTCTCACCTGGCCTGCGGTTGTTGGGACCTGAAACAGACCGCCGGACTGTCTGCCAACAGTTTCAGTTTAATGTCTTCAGAATGTCAAGTCGAATGACCTGCGGCCGCACTGTGCAGGTTCAGCCTGTGTGCTGTGTGCGGGCACAGACCTACATTGTAGCGCTTTAAAATAAAGTCACGGCAATTTTGAGGGTCACAAAAAGTTGGCGAAACTTTTTGAAAAAAAATATTTCACCAAACTCTTTAAAGAGAGCGAACCCTTTTAATTGCATTAATGCAGTGGCGAGCAACAGGAGCTGCTTAAGCGGCACTTAAACTTAATTACATGCAGTACAGTGGCGGGGGTATAGTTTTTAAAGGGGTTACTACACACTTGTTAATCGGAAATTGAACAAAAGTTATTTAAGTAATTGGAAGAAAAGGAACTTCCAATTTTTATACGCTGTACCTTATGGTAAAAAGGTATTAAATTTGTTCAAGCCTGAAATGTATAGAGACGTCGCACAGTGGCACGGAAGCCGAAAAAGCGTTGCAAAAATCATATTTTCTAAACCAATTGACATATTTTAATGAAATAAATTGTAGTGGAAAGAAAAATGTTCAGGCTTTAAAATAAGTACTCATACATGGTCATACGATATCTGAAAGCTGCGCAATATGTTGTGGAAGTTGGATTTTGTTGCCTTTGCAGTATTTGCCATTGAAAAATATATACATATTTTTTTCATATTTACTAAACCAATTGAGATATTTTCATGAATTAAATTGTTATTGAAAGAAAAATATTCAGGCTTTAAAATAAGTACCCATGCATCGGAACACGATATCTGAGAGCTGGGCAATATGTTGTGGAAGTTGGATTGTGTTGCCTGTGCAAAATTTGTCATTGAAAAATATGTATGTACCTACATTTTTTTTTTTCATTTAAAAAGATATTTTGATGATCAATTTTTTTGTTCATAATTTTATATTTCAGTCAATAAATTTAACAATGCTTTTTTATTATAATATGTTACATAATTTGTCTTATCAGTAGTTTTTTGTAAAATAATCATCCACATTTATATTTGAAGGAATATCTAAAAGACTTAACATTTCTTTTGAATAACTACTTGTTAATTCTGTATTGGATCTCACTTGTCTAATGGATGCAACCAGTAGATCTGAAGAGGCTGCCAACATATTAAAAAGATCATTGTTTCTCTTGATCGTGATATTTTACATGTATTTATAGCTCTGAATTTTTTATAATCCTTGTTTCTCGATTCCTGGGCTTTTTCTAACATCTCCCCAATGGGTAGGCAATGATATCAATTATAATTTGGCCTGCCAAATTTGTGAATTTTTTTTTTCCTGGATATTTTCGATAACAGCCTGCAGTTTTGGTGGCATATCACCAAATTGCCCGTAATTGCCTTGCAGTTCAAAATATTTAAAATAACACCCAATCTTTTGATAATTTCATCATCCACTCCAGTTATTTCTGATGTAATTTTGTTTTCCGCAAAGAATTTTCGTGATGAGTTTCCATCTTTGAGTTACCATATTCATATTTGGGGCGGTCAACTATCTGTCCAAGTCGGGTAAAGAATTCTTTTTGAATTGCTTTTCCTGATATTTTGTTTTTCTTTGTCTGGTGTGTTGTCTTCAAGGCTTCAAACTTGCGGAAGAGTATATGCAGGCTTCAAAATAAACTCCATGCATCTAATTCTGGCTTATGCATTGGTAATCTGCAAATTCTTAATTTCGGCTACTTTAAACCTAAGGAATTATCCAAATTTCGGAAAGATTCTTTGGCAAATATTTAAACAAGGTTTAATCGTTATCGACAAAACGCTTTACAGGTAAAAAGTAGTTACATTAAATGTTTTCTCGTTGCGTACCTATCATTGATAAAGGCTCTGAAAAGTTACATACCTATCCGTATGTTTATCGGTTCAACTACCTAAAAATGAAAAGATTTTGCTTTTTTTATTTGGGCGTGAATAATAATTAATCTTGCTTTTTTGAAAGGTCTAAAGCTAGGTGCTTTTTTTTGCATCCTACAAATTTAAGAAACATCTCTTAATTTAGTGGATGCATCTACTGCGTGTTCTTCTTGTTCTTTCTGAACAACTGCGGTAGCATATTTTTGAGTTGGGTTTCTAGGACATCGTTTGGCCTATAAAACCACATGCTGGCGAATTATGGCGGATTTAAAAAACGTTTCACTGCAATGTGTAATTATAAATTGATAACAAACGTATTTATGTTCCTGAAAACTAAAAAATATAAAAAAATTTTAAGCCTATTTTCTTCCGAAGTGGAAAAAGTGGTACAAATTAAAGTGGTTCAGGTAAATGTTTTGAAAAAACCAAAAAAGATACGAAGTCATTTTTCTCTTTTATATTTAAATTTTATAGTAGGCTTTATTTTATTGTTAAGCGAAGAAAATATGGAATCAGTTGCTAAGTTTAGTGGCTACAAAACGATCTTAAACTCACTTCTTATTCAAAAATTCCGATTTTTTTGAAAGTTGGGAATATACTGCACTTTGAGCGGCTGTAGCAACTAAACTATTTAAATCCGAGTTGAATTTGAATTTTTAATTTTCTTGATCCCAAGAAATTGACTAAATAAGACGCATGTATTACTTTTGCAAAACGATTTCATCGCAAAATTAATTTTTGGGTTAACGTTTTTATTTTCTTCCAAAGTTGAAAAAGTGGTCCAAAGTATAGCTGGTTTAGGTAAACGGATGTATTAGAAAAACCCAGATAAGATACCCATGTTCTTCTTTCCGTCTATATTAAACACCTAGATTCCGATGACTATAAGAGCTAGAGGTACAAAACCAATATGCTATATATGATCTAAGACATAGTTTTTTTCAAAACAATTCTCCTAACACATGAAGTTTTACACTGCGACCAGAATTGATATTTTTTCAACGTTGAAACTCATACTACACTTTGATGCGGCAAAAACTTAACTCTTCATCCGCATTGAATAAAAGTTTAGGTCTTTTCTTGGTATCCTAAGATGGAAATCGAACGATCCGATTCATTGTATTAGGCCTTTTCCACACCAGCGATTTGCAGTCACATAGAATCGATTTTTGGTAGGTTTCATCGTCTTCCGTGCCAAAGTCTAAACTGTGAAGAATCCGATGCGCCCAATTTTTTGTTCAGAGTGGCTAGAGAAATCGTTAGACCCATGTTCGTGTTTCCGGTATGCTATAAACAGGTATATTTGAATCCGCACTGCCAAGACCTTTTGTCTTGACCATATCCAGAGATTGGACAGGCGCTTTTGCTTGTCGCAGCCCTGGTAAGAAGAGCCAGTATCTCCTGCAGCCCATTTGTTTACCATGATCTTAGTTGTGGACCAACCAATACCACAGAAATGCGCAGGAGATGTAGTCGCAGGAGATCTTGTCGTGCGTTTCCATGCACTCCTGAGTGTCTTGGTACCCAGCATATCACGACTCTGTTTAGGGAAGACAGGAGTTGGAGGTATATATGGCATTCTTTAACCATCCTTGAGGATATGCTCCATGATGATAGTGCCCTAATAGCTATTTTTTGGGAGGAAGGTGAATAAAGCGTATTCCAGCATCGGACACGGCTCGAAACAAGGCTTACTTAAAGGAACTTTCTCTATTGCTGAACTTTTTAATCTCTATACCCTATGGCTAGAGTGTATTCGTCAATCAAAAGTAATTTGGAGTATTCAATTAAATTGAAACCGATTCATTTATTTATTTGTTTACTGTGATGGTAAGAAGTGCCTCAAAGTTGTCCGGGCCGGCCCCTAAACTCTGCCATTTTTTACTCTATTCTTCGGGTTCAAGGAAAATTATTAAATTATTATTAAAAAAAAAAGTTATTATTAAATTGGTCCCAGAAATAATAGAATAAGATCAAAAGAATTTCAACTTAGCTATTTCCGTCTGTCAGTAGTGAACTTTTTTCGAAGACTAGAAGAGCTAGGTGCATACCATTTTTCCCTAAGGTACGTTTTGCGGCAACATTTTTCACTAACGTTTAACATAATTTGTGACTAAAACCGCAACAGTTTTTCATAATATACCCCCAAACCTTTCAATATGCATACGTATATGCATAAGTTGATGCTCGACACAGACTCTATTTTTGTCCATCATAAAATTTTTTAAAAATCGTTTGAGAGCTTTGGAAAGTGTAATCATAAATAACTAAATTTAGACCCAGTGGAAATTGTCAATATTGTCATTAAGAATTAACTAAACCCCTTCTCCTGGAAAGTATTTATTATATAAAATTAAAGCGAATAATAATACTATATATTCGTTTTCCACATATGCTTCAAAATTGTTATGAACAATGTGGAAATTGTTTTATAATCCGGATAGCCAGACTGTAAGCGCCCTCACTTGTTTTTCAATTACTGGAGCAATGATCTCCTTAATCACCCCTTTGTCCACGCCACTGTTGTCAATAAATTCATACATGCCCGGAAATATGCGCGTAATCCACTTAAGCACTTCCGGCAACTTTCGATGCATGTTTATTGCCTTTTCTTTATTAACTTATGCTTTCAGTAACAGTTATTTTAATTTTGTTTTTCGCAGTCTCCCAATGGTTGCTATGACAATCTCTTTATTACACACACACACACACTTACTCTCTTTTATACTCAATCTCTCTCTCTCTCTCTCTTTCTGATCTCTTTTGCGCCCTTTTGCTGTGGCTGCATAGCACGTGTCGTATACTTAATTTGATGCCATGCCGCATGGTGTGTGTCCGCTCTTCTGCTGCTGCCCCGTTTCCGGTTATTTCTTAATTATGCAGCAAATCTGCGAATACCGTTGCATGCAACATTCCTTTGGTGACGTCACTCGCCACATGCCACAACAAAAATATGCGAAAATGCTCGTGATGTTTTTTTTTTTGTTTTTAACCACTCTCTCTCTCGGTCTCTTGCGCTATGTAAAAATATTTACTTAATTACACGATGTGGTTACCAAAATGAATATGTTCGTTGATTATGTTCCATGTTATGCATAATTTGTATTAAATTCGCTTCAGGCATCACGCACACACACATACACACCCAATGGGTGTTTTGTTACAGTGTACTGGTGTATATTATATATAGAAATTTTGCTATTTTTAGCAGCTCTTTTGTATTTAAGTGGAACACTGGTTTTAGTTTGTTTAAAAAATTGAAATTTTTTGCTTGTCTAAACAATAAAATTAATATTTTAAGCACATACAAAAAAAAAAAACAAATAAGAATAAAACTAATAATTAATTAAAAATGTTGTGAAGCATAAAAATAAATAAGTTGATAAATCAGCTAAAACAATAAACTATTTTATTTTATTTAATGATTTTATACATTTTTAGAGCGAACAACGAGGTGTATGTATTTTTAAATTGAAAATATAGTGAAATAATTGTACATAAAATTTGAAGACTTTAATTTAAAAGCTACAGGCACAATGGATTTTGATGAACAGCTAAATATTTTTATTTCAATAGAAAATAAAGTGGGAATAGTTAATTGATTTTTGTTAAAAATAAAATTACAAAATTGGCAAAGCAGAGACGCCCAACTGCATCTATGATGACGCTGACTCAGATGATGCTGATCATAGATTCTGTCACTGCGAGAGGTAAAACAGAGAACGATCGTCTATCAAAACTGAGGTCAGACAGCTCAAAGAATGTGATTGATAAAATGCTTTACAGCTTAGAGAACTGGAATACCATAACCAGGTTTGCCGTAAAAGTTCTGAAAATTAAAAAGCGAGATCTTGACAACAGAGCAACAAGATAGAACCGAAAGGAGTCCAGAACTGCGAGTACCGCAGAAAGGCGAGGCTTTTACGGAGGCTAACGACGTATATTAACAACCAATAAAGAGATGACCCCCTGATGAAATGACTCAGCTCAAAAGCTTCCCAGAGGTGGATAAGGTCCAAAAAAAAAGGGGTGAAGGTTTTAGCCTGTGCAAGACGGGCTTTCACTATCGAGACGCCTCCACACTACCGCCCAAAAAAAAAATAAAAAACTACAGATGGTTTCATAAATTATATAAAATACTTAAAGCAATAAATTTAAATTTAAAAAATTTCGAAAATTAAATTAAGTTTTTATATATAACTAATTATTACTTACAATTGATTTACTTTTAAAGAGTGTGGAATTTTTTTTTTTTTATCATTAACATATTTTAATTTCATCCATCAGATGATAGTCATCATCTTGTAAATATTAGAAGAATTGTAAAATAAGCTGTGCTCCATTAGGTCTGATCAATGCCAAACACTACTATTTGATAACAGTCCACATTAAAAAGGCCGTCGAGAGTAAAGTACATGCCCGGTGGTGATTATCATCGGGTTCTTCCCTTTCCTCAAATCCACAGGACGCTTTAAAAAATCTTAGGGTCCGTAGGAAATCTCCCCTTCCAGCCACCACTCTGTCGACACCTGCATATTAAATCAATTGATCTGAACATTCAATAAAGCCCTGAATGTAAACGTACTTCCGGAGCTAGTACGCGAAACGAGCAGCGGGTGGAGTCCTCTAGTTTATTTTTGTATCGGTTAATATTATGTAATAATGCTATCACCAATATCATGGCGATTATAAAAGAAGTTGCTTTTATTTTTTATAGGCAAATATTAAATGTAACAATGTTAAATACGGGAACAGACATACGACTCCTTATGAAATATTATATTTCTTTATAACTTATACAATTTCTTCTTTGCAAGATATGTTTACTACCGTATTCTCATTCTCCCTAAAAATCGATATATCTGGGACAAGTTTTGTATTGAAAAGTTTTGGGATGAAGGCCTTGAGGGAGTTGGTAGGAATGTTCCCACAAAACTTCAAAGCCTACGCGAATCTAAAACCTTGGCTCTGACCATCACGCATACATTCGTCTGATTGTTGCTGAATTAAGTATTTGGTACGGTAGCGATATATGACAAGCACAAGGCTGCCACGTCGCCTCACCCATCCTACATACCAGATCTGGACAAGCCGCACTTCTTCCCATTTCCTGGGATCAACCTGAACCTCAACAGAAACCGAGACAGCTCCATAGAAGACGTCTAAGGGGCCATCACGGCAACTCTGAATAGGATTCCAGAAAGCGATTTGTGTCGCAACTTCTGTCATCCTCGACTCCCAGTGGAGCATAGTGCCCCAAATTCCATAGTGCAGGAGTCGACATTTGAAATCATTGTACATGGCCTTGATTAACTCAAGGATTTTCAGCGGCATGCCACTTTTTTCGAGGAGTCTCCAGAGATAGCGTCTGTCTGTTGTGTATATGAAGGTCCGGAACTCATAGTACTGCTCTAAAACTATGCGGACGGTGCTTATTAAATCGACATAGGAGCGGTTTTCTCGGAACCCAAACTGTTGTGGCGGATATACTGCATCGGATTTAATATGATGCGGCTAAAAAGCTTTCTGCGTATAGGGAGCAAACTTGTGCGTCGGTAATTGTTGCATTCTTTAGCATCGCTTTTCTTCGGTAGTTTTATCACTATGCCCTTGTTCCACGAAGTTAGAAGTTGTCGTAACACATGGGTGCTATTTCGAGGGTTTTGTACCGACTAATTCAATCAAATAATTTTAACTAGTTCAATCCTAATACTTTATGATACTACTGTATTAGTGCAGCAGCTAGAGCCATGAAATAACTCTAATAAAGAAATGTAAGATCCATTCTTTCTCATTTACGCAGCAGCTCCATCAAACCATTTTGCTTAAATGCGATACAAGACTTGATGAAGATTTTAAATGCTTTCTTAAATATTAGGGTCAAAATGTAGTCGGTGCCCACCTGTAAGGGTTTCTCAATCGTACAATGGCCAGTGCGGAAGACAAACTAGTGATTCGGGATTAGGTTACAAAACTCCGCGATGACCACGATCCTTCGAAGACCTTCGAAGGCAGCAGACTGATAGGTCGGTAGATCCCAGAGTTCTCCGCCGGCAAGCAAACAACTGTCTTCTCTTGCTCTATATATTTTGCTATGCCCGTATGCCACATCAGAGTCTAGCTTCAAGCTTAGTTCCTTAAATTTCCTTTTAACTTATTGCTAAAGTTAAAACACCTAACCTCCCATTCAGTAGGACATTAAAGAAGTCAACTAAGCACAGACAGGGGACCGTGACTCGTTTAGTGCTTAATAAACTTCTCGCTGATTTAATAATATTAAGATCAACGTCATAAAATGCTTGCGTTAATGTTTTTGAGTTAAATTTTTTATGCTTGCCCCATAAGACGAGAAGTGGCAAGTGACAAAATTTCCACAAAAGCGAGGCGCCACGAGAGACAGTCCCTGTTATATGTATGCTGACGCTTGGCTGACAGACAGGATGGGACATTTAAACTGACATCTGTTGTTGGCAACATAATAATCATAATAATTTATTTTAAAATGCAATTTACGCAGCGCTCGACTGAGTTAAGTTCAGTTAAATTGAGTTGAGTTAAGTTGAACAATGTGTACGGGTAGAGAATTTTACTTCTTGCTGGGTACTTTGTTCGTAATGCTCTAAAACGAGCTAATTAACGTTGATTTGTCTTTGTTGTGGTTGTTGTTGTCGTCGTCCTTGTTTTGTGAGCTCTTGATTACAACTTCACAATAAATACTTAATTATTACTAAAACAAGTCACGTAAGAGCTCACAAATAAAATTCGACACCGTAACCTAACCGTTAACGAATAACGGCAAATGTTTAGTGATACCAAATAAAACCAGGTAATACTTTGGCAACATCTGAAAAACTGCCTTTGGGCCTTCAAAACTGACGGACGTACTCACTGACTGACTTACTGACTGACGTCACAGGCTGCTCATTTACAATTAGGACTCGTCAGTTGTAACAAACCGAAAAAGGTAAATAACAGGAAACATTTTACACTAATTAGCGACGCACGCAAATGGGTGGCGAGTGGTTCGGGGAGAGACGGTTTCTGGTTCGGTTTAGAGTTGGTTTTGTTGGCGGTTTGCTGTTCGTCGCTCGGTGGTTCGCCATAAAAGTCACTAACTAATTATGTTGTAAGAGTTGTCGTTGAAAGTCATTGAAAGGTACAATTTTTGAGGGCACATCTTATGCATCTTTACTTTACTGTACTTTTTGTCTGATGTGTTGGGGAAAAAGTGGTTTCGGGGTTGGAAGGCTGTTTAAGACATACAGTTCCTGCTGAATATTCTTTTAATTAGGTTGCTAATAGTTGGGGGTTCAAGTCAATGTGAGCAGTGACAGGGACTTCAGAGCCGAATCAATATTAAATGATGTAGGTCAGTGCAGAAAACGGCAAAGTCTCGAGTAGGGTGGGACCATTTTTGCGTTACACATGACAAAAATGTAACATGCCGCTCTTAAGTACTCCAAAAAATAGCATAAACAGACAAATTTTTTTTTTTGCGACCAATTGGTCCCACGGGAAATATATGATACCGTAAACCGATTCAAATCAACATTTACGCAGTCATTTACGCCCTAAAATACCGAAATGATTTACGATATCTGCTTAAGTACTACTGTGTCCAAAAAGTAAGGTGACATTTGAATTTAAACTGCGCGCGTCAAAATTGGACTTGGAGAAATTTTTAATAAACCCATTGGTTTGGCTCATATTTCTCTAGGTACACTCCAAATTTGGAACTATACCGGGCTTATGAACAATACATAGATTTATTAATATTTGGTTATATCCTTGGAAGATGAATTCCTGAGCGTGACTGTCGCACTTCTTTTTCCGTTTTCCTTGTTAAATATTTTTTTCGAAACACTCCTGTTCGCCGCCTGTCATAAGGGACTCTCTCAATGCTGGTGTATCTTTATACTCTGCATTATTAATATGAATTATATAAATATTATAGAGTATATTTTTGTATAACCTGAACTGGCTCGATGGCTATCAAGCTTTGAATTGTAAAATTAGGGTGTTGTAGCTTGCCAAAAAGTTTACACATTTTGATATATTCCTTGAAGTTATAACCCCTTTTTCGGTATATAGCGTATAATTGTTCAAAATGTCGAGATATTCTTTTCTTAATTTTAAATGTTTTGGTCATTCCATTAGAATTTTGGGTCTTGTTTAAGTTTGATACATTTTTTTTTAAAGAATGTCAATCTTACAATATTTAAAAATAAATTATTATGATCTTCTTGAAAAGTCTTCGTGAAAGTCGCAAAATGCTTTTAAGTAGTTTTGGGACAAGATATCGATAGTAATCGATAAACTGGATCTGCCTGCAGTTATTGCTCATCTTTTGGTAGAATTTTGTGTCTCTTGTTTTTATACTCTTCCAGATACATTTGTGCATGCTGGCAGAGGGAGAAAACGACTCAAGCCTCTTTCTGCCCGTTCCATACATATGCATGTGCACATTGTGCCTCCATAGCTGCTGTAGAGGTCATATATGTTAAAACTGAACAATTTTGGCAAATTTTGTAGGGAAAAAGTTGATATTTGATTTTTTTTTCCAAAAATATCGTGCCCATGGCTAGTGGTTAGGATAGGTGTAACCAAAGATTTTGTCAAATATACATATAAGCCTAACCCAAAAAAATACTAAAATTGATGTAAAAAATTGCTTTTCATTAGAAAGGTTGCCCTAAACTCACTATTCTTGATCGTCCACAATTGCAATTATCGCACAGTGGAGTAACTCAGAATTATTATTTGTTTCAAACCTACATAGAAGGCCTGATAAGTCAACGTTTTTGTATAGGGTGCGCCATCTGTTGTTTTAGTTGTTAAACGCTCATAATTCGGAACATACCAGTCTAAAGTGGATGCTCTTCGACATAAGTCATGTTCAAATACTCAAAAATAGTCAAGGATCGTTTAATAACCGAACAACGCGTAAGAGTGGTACAGGCGTACTATGAAAATGGTCGTTCTGTAAAAAAAAAACATAGTTGAAGCCAGAGTCGTGTGAGCATTTACACGTTAAAAAGAGTCAAATGATGCAACAATTGCAGCCCACGGTTCATTTTCAGTGCCGCTTCATTCGTAAAATAGATGGGAAAAAAGCCAGATGACTTTTCATAAATAAAATATTATTTTTCGTACATAAATAAGTAGTTTACAAACAAACTAACAGATTGCCCACCCTATACCTTCAACAGTCCAAATATTTTTATCGTATTCTAATAAAGCTGTCAAATTAAAACACCTGAGTTCAATTAAAGTTTGCAATACATCTTTGGAACAACCAATTTTAAAAATCTGAATCGCTCAAAACTCAAAAACCCTCTATACAAATCACAAGCTATTACAACACCCATAAATAAATAATTGTCACAAATGAAATATGTGTTTAAAAGTACAAATAAATTAAACACAAAATGCCAAAATGGCGACCGCACAACATGCAAAATGTCTGCTCAATGATGTAAAATATGCAAAAATAAATTGTAATTAAATTGACAGACTCACACACATAGCACACACACATTATCCAAAAACCAATAACCGTTTGTTGGCAGCCATTTTGCTTTGTTATATAAAATCATTTGCAGCGTTAATTATGGCCAATGGCCGCTCAACGCCAAATGACAACAATCATTGACAGGACCCACAATGACTTGTGGCTAATACCAAAAAGGCTGCATAGATTGAACGCTTATATAAAGCATACTTTTAGGCGTTGCATGCCTCATGGATGCCATGCATGCATGACTCATGGTTGCACGTTGCCAAAGTAGCCACAGTTTTGGTCTGACCTAAATGCCACTGATGCATTCGGTTTTATCTCTTTGCGTTTTTGATTTTGGACGGCTTTGTGCTAAGCTCTTTGCACAATGGAAACAAATCGAAAAATAAACAAGTTAAGATCCTTTTGGGAAAGCAATTTTTTTGGGGATTGCAAGCAACAAAAGTGGCTCAGCATAGGAAGACATAGAGGCTTAATCTACTGGGCTTTGGGCTTTAGAATATAAAAAAAAAAAATAATAATAATAAGCACAGTATATTTTATAATTTTGGTCCAATTAATATATTATATATGTAGCTGCTGTAAGGAATATTGTACTAAAAGATATTTAAATCTGTTACAGCTGCATTGAATGCAAGTTAAGAGCTCTAATTAAAAAAAAAAAAATTATTCAAATATTTTTATTCATTTGCTAAACATTCATGCATCGCAAACTCGATAAGTAATCGACGCGCAGATAAGATGAATGATTATATAAAATGAGTGGGACTCTATTGAATATATAAAACATGCCTTATTTTCACCCAAATAGATGACTTTATGACTTTCGAATTTTGATTCGTATGAATATTCTTTTTGAAATCCCACAAAAAAATTAACGTGTTTTATGATGTCGGATGAAATTATTTAAGTGCTTAAAATACAATCTTTAGTTCGACCAATCTTTAAAATCATTTTTGCAATATCCTGAATTTGATGAGTAGCCACCTGCACGCTTCACATGTATCATCGTTAAAGTAGATGACTTTGGAATGATAAGGAAAAATAGAAAATATCCACCTTTTATGTGACTGCCCTGCACCTATTAAGAAACGCACCCAACTTCTGGGTAAGCCCATCTTCTAAAGATTTCAAGCCCTTTAGTTCATACCATTTGAGCCGGTTCGGTTAAATGAGGTTAATTAGGCTGCTAACACTATGCCAAGATCACGTAGAGACCATTGTCATGCTAATTATATTATTGGAACAAAAAGCGTGAAGACCATTTTCAGGATTCAATGAAAGAGACCTGATCCACTATAGGCAGATTTTTCAGACTGCCCAGATCTTCGAAGAAACGTTTACGAAGAAGTTGGGTGCGTTTCCTTAAAAGTGCAGGGCAATCACATAGCAGGTTTTGGATACTTTATATTTCTTCCTTCAACTGCGGCAGTAGAAGTGATGGGGAACATGCATCCGCTCAATTATTAGGCATATTGTGCAGTGCCCTGTGAAGAACAGAGCTCCAGAAATCTGACCATCCCATATATATATTTTTGATATGATTTCTTGAAGGGGTCTTTAACTGGAAGTACTGATACGTTCCTAACACATTTGTCCGCCAGCCACCTCGTTACCAGATACACCTGGTTAGTAGCATGAAAAATATATACACTTCAAATAAATAAAACATGCATCCCCTTTTTGTCCGAATTATCGAAATAACACATATAGAGCACTTATGCCAGCTTTTATTTCGATTGTATGAAAAATAACTATACTCCCCACAAAACGAGGCTTAATGAGAAGTTGAAAGATTATTTTTCATCAAATCGACATGAAACTTTACGTCAACAACAGTTCAGTGTGGTACAAATTGTGTTCGTATGTGTGAACATATCGAGTTGAAACTTACACTATGTGATAGCCACAAATCATACGGTGTGCACAATGTAAGTTTCAAATGAAAAAATAATCGAAAAAAGACTTTAACGTTTGGCAAAATGGCTATGGAGTTTAACTCGATTCCTTCTATTATAGGTGTAACATACAAAATCTATTTGTACCAATTAATAAGCCCATGTACTCGAAGTACAGTGTGTTAGTGGGTGTAGTTTGTAGATTGCCTGTGGATGCACCCCAAGCCCTTTAAAACGATTCAGTTTACAATGACTGTCTAGAAGAAGGATGCATATTCTTCAACCCGACTTCTGCGTTAACTGTGTTGATAAGAAAGTACAATCAACTTTGTGACTGCTCTGGACTTCTTGGTAAAACGCCGCCCTTACACAATAAATGCCATTTTGGCCAACAAAAATGATGCACATAGGCCTTGGCAGCTGTTCAGGGCAGCTCCCAGCAACTGAATATGTAGACTAAGGAATTAAAGCTGTACATGAATTTGCTCAGCAATCCATACTAATATCATTACTTAAACACACGTTTTGTTCGTCCGAACTCTCTGATGCCCGCTCTCTCCCACATACTTTCTCTGAAACAAAATCAAACTGCTTTTGCTGCTTTATCTGACCACAGGAACAAAGGACCATGACGCAGGCAAGCAATTTAACTAAAATAATCCCCATTGCATAATTTCACACAACAGCTCAGCAGTCTAATTTTGAGTAAGCACACAGATACAGATACACCAAGGAGAGACAGAGAGAGAGAGAGAGAGAGCGAGTGACTAGGGAGTATGAGAGAACATAGGCCTTTTCGACTGCGTATTTTATGGTACTATGCCAAAAACATTTAAGACCCCTGACCATGCCCCACACCAGCGTCTCTTGGTGGCTCCTCAACACAGACATAAACATATTTTACGATTCATGCTGCTCAGCCAGTGTTGCCTCAAAGCACCCAAACAAAAGCAAATTCCTAACTAGCTGCCGCTTTGGACTGTCATCATTGGCAATGCTCTCGCTTTCGCTCTCACTCTCACTCTGTTTATCACAGGCTTACTCTCCAGAAAACTTTATGACCACACGACCTCGAAAACTGTAAAACGCTGCTGTCATTTCAAATTTATGTGACTTTTGTGACCAACTGTACACATATGAGTGCCTGCTGTTGAATCTGCTGCTACATTAGTTCACTTCTCTGGTTGCAGCTCGTACATGCAATGTTGGTAGTGTCTTGCTCTACTTGCCAAATTTTAAAGTTATGACTATGGCGTATATAGTTAACTAATTTTTACTTTTCTTTAACGCAATTTGGCGAAAACGCAACGGAAATTAGAGCATAAAGTTTGCTGTCGCTCTCAAAAAGTTGAGTCACATATTTCATGCAAACGCAGCAAACATATAAGAGAGTAGGCTAAGAGTTATGTATAATTTATAAAGGATCATCAATCTTGAGGTTTTGCTATTTTATGGAACCAATTCGGTGAACAATTATCACACCGTTAGACTTTTTCCTTTGGGGCTACGTAAAGTCTAAAGTGTTTGTGGATAAGCCAGCTACGATTGATGCATTAGAGGCCTACATTTCCCGTGCTATCCGATTATGCTCGAACGTGTCATCGAAAATTGGAACCTCCGCATGAACGAGCTACGGCGCAGTTGCGGACAACATTTGAAAGGGACTATCTTTAAAAAGTGAATGGCAAGAATGGTTCTTTCTGTTGATAATAAAAATTTTCCGATTCGTTTGAAATTTTTGCGTTATTTTGAATTTAAAAAAAAAAAAAAACCTCAAGATTGATGACCCTTTATATGGATAATATTTTTATTTAACAATATTCAGACCCAAAGTATCAAAGTAATAGAGGGGAAGATTAACGTACTTCAGAAAAGTACTAGCTTGCAAAAATTGCGACATTTCCAATGGTTACATTTGAAACAAAAACACAGTAGACAACCGATGACATCACACATTTTCTTATGTTCCATTTATTTTGTACACGCAACTTCATATACACAGTCCCGATTGTTATTTTTTAAGCCTTTTTTTCGTTTCGTTAATGATTATATGAGCAAAAAATAATGCTGATCATCGCGCAAAAGTTAGTTCTTGCAATTTCCTCTAATAATTAAGAAGATATTTGCTTTCAATGACTGTCAAACAAATCTCCTTTTAATGTCTGTACGCAGCAACCAAAACTTAATTTGCTGTAAGAATGAAGAATGTATTAATAATTAGAGATGTAATGCCAAAAGCTAAATGCTTTGTATATGATTGATCCCTTATTAGAGATGTACATAACATATTTTCTATGAACTACCTTCAGCTAGAAAGAGAAGACTTAAAAGGTGTCATCCAGGGTACCTTCCTATGAGATTCCTGTAAATTAGTTCAAACGTTTTTAAACCTTATATAAATTTGTATATATGTATTCCTGTAAATATTGTTATTTTTTTTTCGAATGTAGAACCCTTAGATTATAATTGGTTTTTATAAACTTTTTATAAAAAAAAAAAAAATAATAAAAAAAAAAAAAATTAACTATTTTGCATTACAATTAAAAAATCGCTTTGATTGCTCTTATTTAAAAAAAAATAGAGTAACACTGTTTTGTTATAACCTCTGCATAAGACTTTATTTCTAATGAAGTATTTGGTTTTGAAACATTTCGGGCATCTGCGTACAGGCCCCCACAAAAGTTATTTAATAAATGATACTCGATAGCAGCGGTGTTGCATTCAAAGTTACTACAGCCCACGTTAAACAGCAAACATCTAATAAAAGACGCTAGACTACTTTTCAAACAACCCTCGTCCATATGTATTTACGCGATTTGTGTATGTACAAAAGGGGAAAACGCATACTTAACGCTGTTGCATAAGAACAGCAGCTGCAACAACAACACCAACAACCACAACAACTACAACAAATACAGGCACAAAAACAATTTATTTGCTTTGGCAAAATTTTCGTTTCTTTTGGTTTATTATTAACACCCACAAAAGTATACACAAATATGTTGGGCACTGCACAACACTGAAAAGTTTTATATTCGGTTATTCTTTTCCAGCACTCTCTTGCCCGTCTTTCCGCTCTTACCAACACTAGCTCACTTACACTCTCAAAGTAAAAGTTATGAGTTGGCAGCAAAGTTTATGCCACTTTTGTATGTAGTATGTACCACAAGGCGTTGCATGTTGCTCTTAAATATTTTGGTGAGTTCTACTTGTTTTTGTAAGTTGCTCTACCGACTTTGTCCGGCCGGAAGGAAGCTTTAATTACTTAAGCTTAAAATCATATGCAAACTTTTATTCCACGTTCTTAATTGTTATCAATGTCAGATTGCTGCATGTTAAGTGACAAGACTTTTATCACTCACTGTAAATGAAAATATGAAATTAAAATATTTCCTCTTAGGGGGAGGTTTTAAAATGTAAATGTTGTTCGATTAGCTTACGAATCCGGGTTTATTTTTACTGTAGGACTTTTAGTTTCCGAGTTATAGCCATTTGAAAATTGAAAAGTAAATCTAGTTCGATTGGCTTAATATTGGTTCCTATGTAGTTGACGACACAACTGAAACGAAACCGGGCTTATTTTTGCTCTAGGACGCCATGATTTTAGGCTTGAAGTGCTCTCATCATTCTTTCTTTATCTCTGGCAGGATATTCTCTCGATGAATTAGTTGTTTCCGGGTCGAATATATAAAAATAAGAGTTATCACCAGTTATAATGTATGTGAACTCTTTGTGATAGTCAGAAACAATTATTACACAATGTTTGGACATTAAGAAAACCCGCAAATTGATCTAGGTAACATTGGGAAAATATTTCGAAATATTTTCAAAAAAAAATAATAAATTTGCAATAATCAGTTTTATTTACACACCGCTGAACAGCACTGTGGGAAAAGAACGCAAGAACCAGAGCCATAACTTTAACAACACGTTGTTGCGTATACGCCATGGCGCTCATGCATTATACGCCATATGCATTTGACCAATATAGCCAACGCTGTTGCATTGACGGAAATTGACATTTTTGTTATATGTATTTTATTATTTGGCACACATACACATTGAAGTGCATTTTGATATCCTATACTAATAGAGTACATTTGTTTCATTTAGATATATGTAAAAGGTAGCAGAAAATATTTCAGGCTTAATAGCGTTTTTTGATTTTCAGTGAATAATAATAACTCAAATGATTGCCTTAAAATAAAGCACAACGAAATTTGCTACAACAGCTACTTAGCGAAGAGGGATCTTCACATGGAGACATACGAAGTGGCCCGAAAGGGTTCAGAAAAATAAATGCCCAAGAAATGTGTGGCAAATAAGATTTATGTACAGATGTTTTTGTGAAACAGTTGAAACAAATTCTATATCGGCTACGTAAGCAAACTCTTTAGAAATTTTAGCGTGGTTCCTACGGAATGCTTCAAAATAACTTTAAAGGTAAAAACAGAGCTACACCAGTTTCCAAGTGTGGTAAAAATAGGTGTAGCACTTTCTGAAGAATGAAGTATTTCTTATTTGTTTTCTTTTTTTAAAAGAGGCAGAACTCTCAGAAATTCATAAATGGCACGGGGAAAGTATAGTATGTAAGTTCGTTTTTATTGACAAGCGTACAACAGTATTATCTGCCTAGTACTTTACTGCATAGAGTATTTTTGTGGAGACTACTGCCCTTTGGGACCCATCGGCTAAAGTGGTTAGCAATATTTCTCAGCGGAGTTCTTAGATATGAATCAGTCCTTTGATAGAATTTTACACTATGCCCTACTCTTCTGACTTAAAATAAAATCGCTGACCCCATATTCTCCGCTACTAAGATTTTACTTTACTTAGTAAAGAGACAATTATTTGTTAGATTCCGCCAAGCTCATTTATTAGACATCACAAGAGACCTAGAGTGCGGTATTCTATTATCTGCACCAATTTGGCCCTTAAATATAGGACAAATCGCTTCAAATAGGAGTTTTAAGTATTTTAGTTCAAGGAAAATTGTATATATTAATCTAAAGAATTTTTTGTCGCCATCAAAAATGTTTGTTTTTTTTTATGTTTTACATTTTTTTCTTAAAAGTCAGAACGCAGCCTCGTGAAAAGCCCTTAAAGAAAAAACTGGCACATAGTATTTATACCCTGTACCGTATGGTACAAAGGGTATATTGTGTTTGTGCAAGCAGAAAATGTATGTAACGTACAGAAGGAGTCGTCGGAGACCCCCCAAAGTTACCTAAAGTATGATCAGTGCGACTCGAGAAGTCGATATACCCATGTCCGTCTGTCCGTCTGTCCGTCTGTCTGTCTGTCCGTCTGTCCGTCTGTCCGTCTGTCCGTATGAACGCCTAGATCTCAGAGATGGTAAGAGCTAGAGCAACCAAACTTTCAGATAAGATCCCTTGTTAATCCATAGGAGACAAGTTTATTTTATTTTTTTGATATCGGGATTACATAGTATAGCTCCCATAGGGGTGTTTCAGAGGACCTCGAAAAAAAGCAAAAGTTTTAGATGGATAATTCGTTTGTTTATGAAGATATCATAACCAAATCTGGCAGTCGGAAGTTTTTTAGAGATCCCCAGCACTGTACCAAATTTTATCAAAATCGGTTGACTATATCATATAGCTCCCATAGGATCGATCGGTCGAAAAAATGTTTTTTGTACAAAATTCGTTGTGTTTCGTTTGGTTTTGAAGATATCGGAACCAAATTCGGCAATAGGAAGTTTTTTAGACTACCCAAGCACTGTTCCAAATTTGATCAAAATCGGTTGACTATATCATATAGCTCCGATAGGACCAATCGGTCAAAAAAACGTGTTTTGTGCGAAATTCGTTGTGATTTGTTTATTTGTGAAGATACCGTAACCAAATTTGGCATTAAGAAGTTTTTTAAAGTTGCCAAGCACTGTTCCAAATTTGATCAAAATCGGTCGACTATATCATATAGCTCCCATAGGACCAATCGGTCAAAAAACCGTTTTTCTACAAAATTCGTTGCGTTTCGTTTGTTTGTAAAGATATTGTTAACAAATTTGGCATTAAGAAGTCTTTTAGAGTACCCAAGCACTGCACCAAGTTTGATCAAAATCGGTTGGCTATATCATATAGCTCCCATAGGAACAATTGGTCAAAAAAACGCTTTTAAAAATAAAAAATTCGTTGTGTTTCGTTTGGTTTTGAAGATATCGGAACCAAATTTGGCTGTCGGGAGTTTTTTATAGTTCCCAATCAGTGTACTAAATTTGATCAAAATCGGTTGACTATATCATATAGTCCCCATAGGACCGATCGGTCAAAAAAATTGTTTGGTGCAAAATTCGACTGATTTCTTTTTTTTTATGAAAATATCGTAACCAAATTTGCCGAATAAAATATCTTTTGAAGGTTTTAAGCAATGTGTCGGACTTAATTGCAATGTGGTGGTACAGGGTATCCCAAAGTCGTCTGCGCCCGACTTTAACGTACGCCATCTTTTGTGCTGAAAAAGAATTGTATGCGTAAAGTTTGTGACCAAACAGTGCTGCCCATTTCTGGGCAGTTGATGTAGATGGCGCGATTTAAAATAGATGGCGCCAGCAGCAACAACAGCAATTTTGTTTTAGCCCTAAAACCAAAAAATTAATGTGCAGCAAGCAAGTCAACACGGCTGCGTACCAAAGTGAAAAATTCTTTCCCCTAGGAATAGGGGATAGTGATAGTTTTTTTTTTTTTATATGAAGTTTTGTTTTCTTTTAGGGCTTTTTTCGTTGCTACGTATATATTTAAGAATTTGAATCATATTTCACATTAATAATGCTAGAAGTCTCGACGTAAGATTTTTTCGCTTATCTATGTCTAAAGACTTTCAAAACATTCAAATCAGGCCTTAGAAGCGAATGAGCTAGATCTTTTCTATAATCCAATACACAGCAGCGAAAAAAGCGTCGACCCAATAATCTAAAGCTATAATGCGCGGAGAACAAAGCGCTTATAAGCAAAAAGTGCTAGATGGCGCCAGCAGTAACGACGTCAATTTTCTTTTAGTTTTGAAAAAAATGTTTTATAATTTGAATTTCGCTTAAATTTATATTAAAAAAATGTTATCAATTCACAATTAAGTTTGAGCTCTTTCAAGAAATTACACGCTCAAGTTGAAAGTTTTGCAAAACATATATGACAATTTTAAGGAAATCCTTTTTAAATTTCAATACAGAGATTTTGTTCCGATATTTATTTTTCAATACAATAAATCGAAAATAATCAAATGGCATTCGTTACAGTCGGACGCCGACGACTTTGAGATATCCTGTACCACAACATTGCAATCAAATCCGGTATATCGCTTAAGAACTGCAAAAGATATGCGATGGTCAAATTAGGTTGTAATATTTTCATAAACAAAAAAAAAAAAAATGGATGGCGCACGTCAAAGTCAGACGTGGAGGACTTTGGGATACCCTGTACCACCATAAAATCTTCGATATATTGCTTACAACTCCATAAGATATTTCTTTGCCAAATTTGGTTTCGATATTTTTATAAACAACCAAAATAAAAGTCGAATTTTGCATCAATCACGTTTGCACCGTTCGGCCCTATGGGAGCCATATGATATAGTCAACCGATTTCGATCAACTTTGTACAGTGCTTGGGAACTATAAAAAACTTCGAATGCCAAATTTGGATATCTTCATAAACAAACGAATTATCCATCTAAAACTTTTTGGTTTTTTTCGAGGTCCTCTGAAACACCCCCATGTGAGCTATATATAATAATATAAACCCGATATCGAAAAAATAAAATAAACTTGTTTCCCTGACATAATAATAAAACTTGGTTGCACTAGATCTTACTATCTCTGAGTTCTAGGCGTTCATACAGACAGACGGACATCCGGACATGGGTATATCGACTTTTCTAGTCACCCTGATCATTCTTTCGATAACTTTGGGGCTCTCCGACGTAATCCAAGTTTCTAATTGACGTTTTTTCTAATCTACTCTTTTTTTATGTTTGTTGACTATACTTAGTGAGCTGAAACTATTGTTTTATTAAAATTTTGAAAAACAAAAATTATGATCCATCATAAATATCAAAATATTATTTTAAAATATAAAGATCCAAATTGTAGAGGGGACAACGAGGGATTTATTTCGGAAAGTGAAAGCCGAAAAACTCTCAAAATAATTATTTTTTTTGTTAGTTTAATCGGCCGTCCTTACAATATTAGTAGGACAAATATAATATAATATTAGTAGGACAAATATAAAGTAACATCGTCATTATAGCTAGGGGCAAGTATGAGGAAACACTCTGCGACATAATCCAGCTAGGTCTCAAGGAGACTAATGACTGGTGTAAAAAGGCAAGCCTAAGTCTTAATCCTGCCAAGACAGTCATAGTACCCTTCACAAGGAGATATAAACTTGGAAGGATGAGGAATATAACCCTATCAGGATGCAGCATAGAAGCGAGTAATGAAGTCAAGTACCTTGGAGTCACCTTTGACTCCAAGCTTAACTTCAGGACCCATGTAGACAACACGATAAATAAGTGCTCAAGGGCTCTCTTTACGTGTAGAAGCATAGCCGGGAAATCGTGGGGTACTTCACCACGAATAATAAGATGGCTCTACCTAATGGTTGTTAGACCCATGCTTACGTATGGGGTAATAGCCTGGGGCAGCAGGGCGCGACTTAGCACGACCAAAACAAAATTGCAGAAACTACAAAGAATGGCCTGCATATGTATGACAGGAGCAATGCGCACCTGTCCTACTGCGGCCCTTGAAATATTAATGAATGTTACACCGCTTTATATCGTTATCGATATGCTGCGGAAAGCTACGCTAATAAGAATTGGGAGGGAAAGAGTTGACTGCAGCCTCACCGGCAAAGATGCTGCAGACTTAGCAAAGGACATACCTATGCTTCTGCAACCAAGGGATGAAATGCTAGCTGAATACAAGTTCAATCCGAATTTTGATATTAAACTCAGCACGAAAGAGGCCTGGACATCTCTTTCGGCAGTTCACCCAATGAAACCACAAACAATAAAGTGGTATACAGACGGATCCCTCACTGATGAAGGAAGTGGCCTGGGGGTAGTAGGACCCAGGACAAAATATTACGAATCACTAGGCAGACACACCAGCATTTTCCAAGCTGAAGTCTGTGCTATTGGAAGGTGTGCAGAGTTCAATCTGCAAAATAACTATCACGACAAGGACATTTCCATCCTGTCTGACAGTCAAGCAGCGATAAAGGCATTAAGTAGAGCCAAGATTAAATCAAGGCTGGTCAAAGAAGTGAGAACTGCACTAGACAGATTAGGTGCTAGGAATAAGCTCACGATTAGATGGGTTCCAGGACATAACAATATTCCTGGAAATGAGCTGGCAGATAGACTAGCAAGGACCGGTGCAGCAACACCGCTAATCGGACCCGAACCATACTGTGGGATTGGAAACCACGTGGTACGGGACCTGCTGAGAATGGAGGAGGAAAATAATCGGCTGCTTCACTGGGCACAGACACCAGGACTAAAGCAGGCAAAAGCTCTTCTCTCTAACTACAACCGCAAGAGGTTCAAACTCATGATAACTCACGGGAAAAATACCGTGAGGATCCTGACGGGCCTCTTGACGGGACATTGTAGGCTCTGCAGCCACTTAAACAAAATTGGCATAGCGGATAGTGGACTATGTCGCTTCTGCAGTATAAACGAAGAAACTTCAATACATTTACATTTGAGGCATGGCCCTCATCAGCAAAAGAAACAAGTTTCTGGGCATGTACGTTCTCCCACCGGAGATCGTTGTTACCCTAAGTCCAATCAAAATACTGGAATATATGCAGGCCATTGGACTGTTGGGAGAGCTCTGAGCCGTGAAGGGGGTACAATAGATCCATTTGGGTCGCAGTACATCTTTATACCCATTATTAATAATAATAATATAAAGTGATATTTAATGAAAGTTAACATATAAATTATATCTATCCAACCCAACTGTCTATGTTTGTCAATTACGAATATGTTTATGAGTGTACCCATATAGGTTTTTTTCCTATGTAACATAGATCCAAGATAAATTGAGTAAAACCAAACTTAAGTACTTCTTCACATAGTACTAAGCGGCTTACAAAAAGATCCTAGATACTCTTTGGAGAGTATATGAAATTCGTTTAGGCACAGCATTGAGGTAAACCATTTTTTTATTTGCACTACGTCGGAAATGGCAGTAGAAAGCAAGTGCTGCCATAACTTTTTTTTTGTTATTCCTCTTTTTGTTGCTGTAGCTGTTGTTATTGTTGTTGTGCCACATCCATTTCCGCCATGTTGCATTGTGCAACTGGCTCGCGTAAAGGACACGACAAAAAAAATAAAATAATTCCATGTGAAATAAATTAAAAATGTTGTGCAACTCAATCAAAAATACGTAAGCCAAAAAAACAACAAGAAGAAAGCCTATTAAAATAATAATATTATTAAAAATAATAACAAAAGATAATAACGCCTGTAAGTATGCAACAGTTTGTAGGCTTTGCTTTAAGCCATCGAACACTTGGCTTAAATTGCAAACTTTTTAGATAACTTTTTCAGCTTTTCAGCACACTCAATTTGACATAGCAAAATGTGTTCCCAACTTTGGCAGAGTGTGGGACTTCAAATAGCTGGACCCAACACCAAAACTTTTAGAGTAGCTGCAAAAAAAAATAAAATAAAAAAAAAAATCCGAAAAAGAAGAGCTAAAACTTTTTACAACTTTTGGCAATTATCTTTTAAGCTACAGTCTGGCCTTATACATATATATATATATATATATATATAAAATACATTGAGTAGGTCTATGGTTAAACTGACATCCGCCGTCAGTTGCAGTTTCGAAATTTATCATTGAACAAAAATAAAAAATAAAAACAACAACAAACGAGCCAAAAAACTATTTCAAAATAAAGAAATCCAGTTTTTTTTTTTTTTAATTCAGAGCATTCAGCATTGCAATCCGGTTAATTGTGTCAATAATGTGTTGAGCTTAAGCCTTTAAGTGCTCTTTTTGATAAACTCTTTTTTTTAACTCTTGATTTTAACTTTTTTTTCAAACGTTTTTTGTATATGACGAATAGTTTTTAAGTAGCGACTTTTTATATTGAACTGGCATTAAAAATTGACATGCAAAAATAATTGAAAAATAAATAAAATCCATTTGCTCCAATTTTTAAGAAAGTTTTCTATGATAGTTTTTAGATTAAGTGACTATGAAGTATCAGTCCCAGCAAGAAGGCGGAAATTCTAGGAAGCTTACAGTTCATTCTTAAGTTCATTGTTAATAGAACATTATTATCATACCATTGCACAATGGGCCCGCTTGGCCGGATTTTGGCCAAAAGCCCCTCTGATGGAAATCAAAATTTGGACCAAATGGCAATTTAATATTATTTTACACATATCAAGGTATCCTGTGCAGAAAAACATTTTAAATTATAATTAGTGGTTTTTAAGTTATTGGCAATCAAAGTTGACATTTTTTATTTTAAGAGCTTTCGCGAACATTTGATGAAAAAAAAACCTGCATTAACCATCATACATGTAGCTACGAATCCTTCATTCACTTTAATATTTATAAATATTACTTCAGAGGAAAAATAAAATTGATCTTAAAAACTTTTTAGTTTTAAATACATTCGAGTAGTTAAAAAGATTTTTTTGGTTTTTGTATCATTTGGCTGCCTTGCTTTAAGGGTACCTCCGACTACAATTCGATATTTGATCGAAAACATTTTTATAAATTTCTTCACATGTTTTACAACATAATGTAATTCCTCCCGATTTTCGGCAATTGAACTTTGTATCTAAAAGTTTAATTTTAAAAATTTACCCCCAGGAAATTTTACTATTTTTTGAATTGCTTAGCTGCTATTTTAAAAATTTATTAAAAAAAAAAAAAAAAAAAATAATTTTATTTTTTGTTTTTTTTTTTTTTTTTTTTTTTTTTTTTTTTTTTTTTTTTTTTTTTTTTTTTTTTTTTTTTTATTTTTATTTTAAAATTTTAATTTTTAATTTTTTTATTTTTTTTTTTTTTTTTAAAATTTTTTTTTTTTTTTTTTTTTTTTTTTTTTTTAATTTTATATTATTATAAATTAAATTTTTTAATTTATAAATTGGGGGGGTGGGTTTTTTTTTTTTTTTTTTTTTTGGTTGTAAATTTTGTTGTTTTTTAATTTAAAACATTAAAATTTTTTTTTTTTGGTTTTTTTTTTTTTTTTTTGGGGGTGTTTTTTTTTTCCTTTTTGTGTGTTATATTTTTTCCTTTTTATTTTTTTTTTTTTTTTTATTTTAAAAAAATTGTTTTTTTTTTAATTTCTCCAATTTTGGTCTGGATTATCTATATCTCAAAAAATAATTAATTTAATCATTTAGAAACACGTATGTAAAATTTCATCACTCTAAACCAATTATTATGGAAATGACAGGGTTTTGGCCAAAATATGAAAATCTGGGCCCACAGTGCATACTAATGTAGTCTCTAATTAGCATTATACTATACTCATTAGCACAATCATTTAGAATTGAGAGCATCCCGATACCAATAAATTGTTGAACTGCAAAAAAAAACAAAATTTATTTCATTTCCAATGACTTATTAAATATTTTCTATTTACATTTTTATTGAAATTAAATCACAAAAAGCAAATAATAAAAAATGCTTTGCTGTGCAATTTCTTTTTTTTAATATTTCCAAACGAATTAAATATTTTTTTTTATCATATTGACAAGAAATATAATATTCTATTAAATATTACGAAAAATGGAAAAAAAAATTTAATAAGAACAAAAAAAAAGTTTGCGTAATTTTTTTAGCACTGATTTGTTTCGTTTAAAAAATTTTGATTGGAATATATATAATACTTAATTAATATACCCAGCTGAAATAAGAAAATTTTATATTATTAATTTTTAAAAAATGTTTAAAAAACCTGGTAAAAAAAAATAAAAAAATTTTCTTTGAGAGGAAAGCTAAAATTGGTACTTACACCCTGTAAAATGGAATGGAAGGGTGCGCCATCTATACCTTCCATATTTCAACATTGAATAACTCAGACATTTTTCAGCCGATTTTGACAAATGAACAAGATTTATTTGGAATATTTCTCACCATCTCGGAGATATTAGATGTTAAAATAGCGGAGGTCCAGATGGCGCACGTTGTAGCATATTTAAGTTAATTGTCTTTTCAAGAAATCTGCTACAAGAATAAACTAGAGGGCTCCGCTTCCTGCATGCTTCGCATATGGGTTGAATATCCTGCTGGACTGCAGTGCACTGCTTGGATACTTTAAAATCATTCGAATACCAATTTTGATTACGATGTCTACATAAGGTGATCCATAAATCTGAAGCCACTGTAGGAGCTATGCCATATTACGTCTACATCGAAGGAATTGTGATTTAATTTGTTTTAATCCTAAAGTTTGGTTGCTGAAGGTCTTATCCTTACTGAGATTTGGCGATACATACAGACGATCGGTTATGTCGATATTAATTTCTTTTGTCTTCTTTGAGGTACTTTGTAGGATTCTCCGGGGTCTCTTTCTGAATGTTACAAACACTTGCACAAACCGTATTGTAACGAACCTTTGGTTTGTCCAGAACAACGGCTGGGATAACTCAGCTTTGTCCAAGGTGAATGTCACAATGAATTTATATTCGCTGAGACTCTGTAATAAAATTGGAAACGCTAGTCTTATTTATAGTTTTGCAATGGTCAGTTGTTATTTCACGCCCTTTTCTGCTTAATTAATTATAATATGTCCTGGTCAAACCTAAAGGGCCGCAGCTTTCGCCCAGTAATACTCGTCTTTAGATCATAAGACAACACTAAATCTACGCCGGGTCTTACATGGAGCTGACTCACCAGTTTATCGACATAATTTTGCTTTAGGCGTTCACCGGCCAGAATCCCGCCCTGCCTTGGCATCCGCTAATGTCGTGTCGGTCGGTGTCTACCTCCTGATTTTTTTAAATTTCTGATTGCTTAGTCCAGACAGTTCTTGATAAGAGAATATTCTATATCAATTCTTAAAAAAAAGGCAAGTACAAGTGCCAGTGAAAAGGACTATTTTAAAAAAAGGGTCCACATCTGTTGGCAATTGGGCTCACATTAATTTATGCTTCTAATTGTATGACTCTTACTACTTACTCCCATAACAAAATTATCCCAATTTAATAGATGAAAACCAAAAATAAATAATTTTAGTGCAAAGTTGGGCTTGCAAATAGTGTTTTGGATGAAGTTCCCATTCCCGAATAAATTCAATTTACTTTTACAAGTTCAGTATTTAGGTAAACATTTCTTGTAACACAATAATATGAAACAATGTATTGTATTTTGTTTATTTTTTGCTGCTTTTTTGAATGAAAACATGAATAAGTTAAGTTACAATTTTATATATAATTTTATTCATAGTTATAAAAAAAAAATAGTCAAAAAATTTTACGCTTTTCTGGTAGACAATACAAAAGTAAAATAGAACACTTAATTAACTATAACGTATTTTTTTTTTATTATTATTTAAATAAAAATCATAAAAATAATCTCTAATGGGCAGTTATGCATAACTTAACTTAAAATCACACTCAGCTGCTTTTTTATAGCATCATTACTCTTACAAATAGTATTTTTAATTACAACACTGCTTCACACACTTACTCCCAAGAGCCACAATACGCAAACTATAATATAAACTTAAATCTAAGAGCAATGACTACAGTCGCATTTCTCTTACAGTCCTTTGGTACACTTTCCATTAGAGCACAAAGAGAGCGCCAAAGAGAAACAGAATGAGTTCATTTTCGAACATAAACAACGTGCCCGAGTGCCCCAGACAAACAGCGACAGCCAAGCAGGCAACATCGTATACTTGCTCGGATTCAAGCGATGATACACAAACACAGAGGCAGAAGCGACAGGACGTCAGGAAGACAGGACGACAGCTGCTGGTTGCACATTACAAAGCATGCCCAAAAGGCATTTCAAAAGCGCCGAAAAGCAAACAAAACATGGGCACAAAGTACGTAGACCTTGCCACACAGACGGCATGCGACAGTAGCAACAAATGCAACATCAAAACAAAATTGAGATACAGTCGTGGCAGTATCCCATAAAGGAATATACTGTTCCCCTTTTTTTTAAAAAAAAAAAAAACAATTTATTTACGCTTTGAAATTTAATTTTTACTACTTCCGTCTTCGGCAATTTCTTAGCATGTACGAACTGCTTGTTTATAGATTAACAAGCAGTTTCAATTGGAATATGTTTAAATAATATTTTATATATAAAATTGTGGCATTCGTAAGAGATGGGTGGGGCGTTTCAGAACGGGGCTAATCCTCCAAAAGTGGGCCCGACATCTGAGGCATCAACAAAAGATATGTTTTATTTTTTCAAAAAAACTGGTTCCTATTATAAAATTCCATAAAATTTTTTAGCGTACCATAGTCACAAAATTCCATAGCACAATTTCCAATAACTATACTAATATTTTTTTTAATTTTAAATAATATTTTCCCTGACTGATTATTTTGTCAGTCGCCCTCTGTGCGGAGCATTGGGAATCTCTATTAATAACTGTTCGAAGAGAACAGGGACCTACCTACTGTTTATAGCCGAATCCGAATGGCGGTGTCTTGAATTAATATAAATTTTTAAATAATAAATTTAAATAATATTTTAAAACAAAAGATGAACTGGTTGGCTTATATTTTTGTAATTGGCTTCGACAGCTAAAAATATTTGGGGCTCTTACTCAGCATATAATATTCTGCGACAATGCAATTTTTTCATATGTATACAGCTTAAACCACCCTCGGGGATTGCCACCTTGACGTGGTGGGGGGCTCAGTAAGTATAGTGATTCCAAGAGCAATGCCGGTTGTGGCGTAGCTACTGGTAGAACCTCCCAAGCCGATAAGGTCGAAGGTGAATACCGAAGCCAAGCGCAATCCACAACATTAGCGTCTGTTTCACCAGGTTAGGTGGGCTAAAAGCGGACTTTTGATCTTTTACCAAGCGGCTCGCTTTACAAATGTGTCATTAAAGCAGGACTGGATGCTGTACACCAGTACGTCCCACAACCGTGTTGTGGTTCGCGAAAGGTTGGTAATCTCCCCGACAAAAACACCCCTACCCAAGAAACGGTCACCGCCCTATGATCTGAATAAGAGCGACAACACAGAGTTGTCCAATTTAATTTATAAATGGATATAATTCTGTAAATTAAAGGAAATAATAATAATAATAATAATAATAATAATAATAATAATAATAGAGCCTCTGTATTAAATTTGGTTTAATTGACGCTGACATTTTTTTTTTAACTATTTTAAAAATAAATTCTTTTTTACAATTTCTTAAAATTATCTTTATTATCTTTCTTTGAAAAAAAAAAATCTTCCAATTTGCTAGGAATAGAACTTAATCTTCGAAGAGTATTTCTTGAAAATATCATTGTACTATTAGCCGAAGGCCTAAGATGCCAGGGCTTGAACAAAGTTACCTTTAGTTTTTAAGCAAATTTGTAACTATCAAAAATAAATAAATAAATAAATCATTGTACTAAAAAAATTATTATGGAAATTTCAGAATTTTGTGAAAAATATGACTCTCTGGGCTCAGTGTGCAGCTCGAAATACGAAATGATTTAAGAAATGTTATTGAGAAACTCAAACTGAAGGTTTCTCGTGATTTTTCGAATGAACTGGTTCCACTGCAACATATTAAAAGAAGGAATTTTTAAGAAGCACAAGTGGCATTTAAATGCCATTTTTCTTTGAAATTTTTATACTCTTTAAAGTTCAAAGCGTATATTAAGTTTTTGTAAACTGAAAATGTATACAACATAGAGACGGAGATGTCGGAGGCCATCCAAAGTTACCTAATGTATGATTAGGACTAGAGCTAGAGCAACAAAATTTTCGGATTAAATCCCTTATTATATCTCTGAAAATAAGGTTTTTTTTTTCATTTTTCGATATAGAGCTTATATTATATAGCTCCCATAGAAGTTTTCGAAAGAAGAGAAGTTTAAGAGTCATAATACGTTTATGAAGAAGTCGTAACCAAATTTGGCTTTCAGAAGATTGTGAGAGTTCCCAAATATTATGCCAAGTTTTTATTATAGAGAGAGCTATATGTCCATAGCAACAATCGGGAAAAAAAGTTTTTGAGGCATAGAAGCACCTTCTATCCATTTTTAATAATTTAAAATCGCTATATCTTCAACAATTTCAGAGATAAAGCCCTATTTTGTAAAATTGTAAATAAAAAAATCGTTCGATTAATAAAGATCCTAATAATGGGACCGAAAATAGCCGCAGTATGGTATTTTGGGGTCCAGAGAGACAATTGCCATCATATGTAAGGCTAGCTGGATGGGTAGAGTGTTAAAGTGTTAAAGTTAAAGTTTGCCCGTGTACCAGTTGCGTCAGTTTTTTTTTTTGGCTTTCCTTATGAAATAGTGGAGCCTTTGCCTCAAATAATTGGTTCCAGTCCCAGAAGACACAAATTATTTTTTAATTAAAAAGAATCTTTATAAATTGATTTTTGCAAAATATCTTAAAGTGGCAGAACTCAACGTTTGCCATATTTATACCCTGTACCGTACGGTACAAAGGGTATATTAAGTTTGTGCAAGTCGAAAATGTATGTAACATACTGAAGAAGACGTCGGAGACCCGCCAAAGTTCCTTAAAGTATGATCAGGGTGACAAGAGAAGTCGATATACCCATGTCTGTCTGTCCGTCTGACTCTCTGTCCGTCATCATTACCAAATTTCGCGCTCGGAAGTTTTTTAGAGTACCCAAGCACTGTACCAAATTTGATCAAAATCAGTTGACTATTTCATATAGCTCTTATAGGACCAATCGGTAACCAAATTTAGCAGTCGGAAGTTTTTTATAATTCCCAATCAGTGTACGAAATTTGATCAAAATCGCTTGACTATATCCCCATAGGACCGATCGGTCAAAAAAAACTTGTTGGTACAAAATGCGACTGTTTTCTGTTTGTTTATGAAAATATCGTAGCCAAATTTGCCGAATAAAATATCTTTTGGCGGTCTTAAGCAATATGTTGGACTTAATTGGTGGTACAGGGTATCCAAAAGTCGTCTGCGCCCGACTTTAACGTACGCCATCTTTTGTAATGATCTTTTTATAGTTTTCCTTTGGTTGTTTTATATTTTTTTCTAGATCTTGAAACACGCATATTTTATATATTATATTTTTGATGATAAATCTTTTGACGGGCTTATGATACTGACCAAGCACTACCATCCATTTCCAATTTCTCAAAATCTCGTATCTCGTATCTGATGTTAAAATTTGGTGTCCCTAGCTTCTCTGGTTTTTGAGATTTAAATACTCATACAGACCGACGAACGCTACCTTAGTCAATGTTCATCAATTTAATAAAAAAACTTTCTATCTATGGATACTTTTGACTCATATCGTACAAATAAAGCAGCGCTTTGGAAAATGTGTCTCCACGGCGTATGCGTAATGCGAGGAAATTTGCTTTAATGAAGCGCCAAAAGTAAGCCATATGTCAAAATTCTAATCAAACAAAGTAAGTGTGCTTGTTTGTGTGTGTGTTTGTTTGTGTCTGTATGTATTTGCTGCACGTAGCTGATGTTGCTGCCACATACAAAAAAATGCATATTTTGCATACTTTTTGGCATCCTCCTTGGATGTGTCTGGCTTATGTTGTCGACTTTTGTTATGCAAAATAAGTAAAATGCAAGAAAGAAATGCCAGAAAGAAGAAAAACGCATAAAAACTTGTTGAGATTTATCTTGCCACATGCCGCGGTGCTTGCAACTTGCAACTGCATTAGAGCAACGCGCCCGCATACGCAAACATTTCATACTTCATGACGCCATGGCGCATATGCCAGTTTATTTATGGTGCAAATGTGACTGACTCCTCTAAGCATTTAAGCGCCTTAAAGTATGCATTTATTTTCTTTTGTGTTGCACTCAGTGCCACAGAGCTTGCCACTTGTGGCACGTGTTGTGCAGTCTCTTGGTGGCTTGACTGACATTATACAATTTTAAGGCATGCTTTGACCTATATTACTATTTTAACTTAGCATAACTTCGTGGTAATCATAGTAATATTGAAATCCTGTCAGTCATTGGTCTTGTCAAGAAAGAAACTTATTTTTCTGCAAAAAAATATCAATATAAGCTCTTTTAGGAGCAATATACCTAATCCAAGGCATCTTCAATTTTTCAGGACTTTCAAAAAAATCAAGTTACTTAAAAAAACTATTACAAGAATACATTATTTGAAAAAAATCTCTTTCCACTTAGCCATATGTACAACAATTGCTGCGGGTCAAGCGCTTGGCTGCCTATTCTTTTTCTATCTGACGAATAACTTCTATCCTTTGCTATGAAGGGGCTCCGCCCACTCTATCTCGTTATTATTATTAGTGTCCCAGTGAATACATAACTCAAATCAGGGTTTGTTTCTTGGTTTTCGTTAACAAATAAGTCTTCCGTTTTTGATTTCTCTTCTTTTCAATTAAATCGGCAACTAACTTTTATATTAAAATCTTGAGCTTTTTTTTTAATTTTATGTGACGGCACATTTCTCTTTCTTCCTTTAATATATTTTTTTCTCGTATATTGTACTCCTCATCTTACGAAGTTCCTAAAACATAAATAGTACTCACGCCCAGTTCCAAAATATTCCGCTAGAGGGAGCAAGCAAAAAAATAAATAATATATTGAGGAACAACTTTTTTAACCGGCTTTGGCTGTAAATCAGTATTGAATGTATCCATGTGCTTCGATTACGATTTTTGGGTTATCGAAACGGATCAGCCGCTTCACCCATCTATTTTTCATGAGTATTCCGTGGATTTTCTTTAGAAATACTTTTGGGGATTGGGTTGTTTTCGCAATAATGAGGTTTTTATATTTTTGTGGGTTTTCTTATTATTTTAAAATTATTTGATAGATATTCTTTTTGGTACAGTAAACGAATAGTTTCATCTGGAAAAAAAATACTTAATGGATGAAACTTTCAGGGATCGTCGAAAACCGAGTTTTCGTATTTGTGAGTAGAGGGCATGGCACTGCCACTTCTTAAGTTTGTTCAGGGCTTCTGCTATCTCACTATCACTTGGAGGTTCAATAAAGTTTTCAACAGTTCTGCATTCGGTAGCCACGTTTTCTGGTAACGTAGAATTTCGTTTGTTCGCTGTAATTTTCTCGCCATCTCTCAATTATTTTTGATTTTTCGTTCACTATGTTTCCCTTTTTATCTTTGCACATACTTGTTTTGGGTTGATAAGTTTTTGTCTGTTTTCGAATGTTAAGGTACATGTTTTTCTTATTTCCTTCGTCGTGATCTTTCTGTATTTGTTTGATTTTTTCTTTCATTTTTGCTTTTTCTTTCATTTTTGCTTTTTTTTGTCGAATCGTTTTCTTGACAATCAAACTTGGAGTCAAGATTTACAGGTTGATATTGTTAAAAATAAAATTATCTATCAAACAAGACTTAAATCAATGTTGTAGGTTAATGGGTTCAAGCACAATGTCTGTTTAAAGTTAAAAGTTGGAAATGGTATTTGGTGTTTTTCGAATAATTTGCAAATATTTCAAAGCCGGTAGGTTTTTTCGGAAATTTTTTCTATATATTTTGTGAAAGTAATTGAAATTATCTACAAAATGAGTCTTCTATCGGTTTCCTACTATAAACAGATTTCAAGCAATCGAACAAAAAAGTTTCTCGGAAACGCCATAGATAATTTTCTAAGTTTGATAGAAAAAAAGATACTACAGAACCGTTTCAACATATATTGTCAGGGGGCGATGCTACGCCCCCTACCCCCAAATACGAAAACTTGGCTTAAGACTTAGAATAAGGTCCCTAAGGATCCCTGAAAGTTTCATCCATTTGGTACTTTTTTCCAATGGACGTAATTTTTGAGCCTTCGTTTACTGTACTATTTTAACTCCCGCCGAAATTAGACAGCGTGACTCAGCCGGCTCAAACTATTGACAGCAGTCAGCTGATACAAATGACAAAAAATCGATTACTTTTCAGCCTGCCCTCTTGCAGCTCTAATGTAAGTGGGTCATGAGTTTGTTTTTTGTTTGGCGTTTATTCGCATAGTTCAACAACTTGGCCAAAACGCAATTGGCAAACTACAAACTGCCCGAGAGACAACAATATAGAATGACAAGCAAAACCACTTAGACACAACAATCATACTTTGTATTTAGATTTATGAACAAGTGAGGTACATACAAAAGCAACAAATATTTTAAGTAACAAAAGCCGGAAGTTGTTTTGCGCTTAAACATGGGCTGGAAGCAAGATGTTCTCACAATTAATGTAGGTCTTTTTTTATTTTTGTCACAAGAAAAAAAAAATTAAAGCTTAAATTCTTATTAAAATTTAAAATGCGACAAAATTCGAAAAAAAAATTATTTGGCTTGTAAGGAAGTTCTGGTGCTGGGGTATAACTCAGTCTGCCCCAGGGCCAACTTACAACTAATTTGTAAATTTGCTGAGACACTGGGCAGCGTAGGGGGCCTAGAAACTGTCCTCGCCGTACCTGCATACATACATACGTACCTTTACTCCTCACTTAGTGCAGTTTGTGTGTGTGCTGGCGTGCTCTCAGCACGATTAACCGACAGCAAGATCTTTGTGGACTACGTCGCTGAGCGAGGCTCTCGCGACCGTATCCGTACACGAGGGGTTTGCGGGCGTAGCCCACGCTTACCTACAGCGTGTTCGTCACAAACTGTACCACTTGAGCGAGGCTCTTTAGGGCTGCGTTTGTGTACGAACGGAAAGTAGCGGGGTGCGTTGTGGTGGCGGGCGAGGCTCACGCGTACCTACAACAGGGCCTGCGTATGCACAACACCAGAGAGGCGAGGCCTGCTCGGTTTCTCATACACGCGCGGCAGGAAAGGGGAGAATAGCGAAACGATACTAACACACTCACATATACAGCGGCGTTCTGCTTCTCATGCGCGTCTTGCGTACGGCACCAAATATTTGATATATTAAAACACTTGCGGTTTCGATTCACTTTATAATTTTATTCAGTTTAATTCCCTTTTTCTTAATTCCCACAACCGTAGACTAACCTTTACCAATTTTCGCCCTAACCTTTCCTCGATCTCACCTCAACCTTTTCCTTAGTCTTCGTTTTACTCTGTCTTGCTATGCCGCTGCACGTCTGTGTGCTTTGCTGTCTCAAATCTCACTCCTCGTGTTTCATTTTCTAATCGCCCACGCCGGCTCGTACCACAGCCTGCCGATATCCGTCTATCGTTTTGCCGATCGAAGGCTATCGGCAGCCTGGGTTGGCAGCCCGACGTGGCGATGTTCAAGCGATTTCTACTCATCGATATCTTTTGTTGCTTTATTTTCTAACACTTAATCTAATACCAAACTTATAACTAGTAAACTGAAAAATGCATACATTCAACTTACATCTAAATAATAATGAGAACCTTACATCTAATAATAATTAAAAGCAACTGAAAAATCCATATATTCACCTTATATCTAAGTAACAAGGCAAACCTTACATCTAAAAAAATTTTTTAAAAAATTCCCCCCCCCCCCCTTTTTTAAAGAACATATATGTCCGTCGCGGATGGTGGCATAATCCCGTAACGGGGGCGGTGTAGTTGGCTCCTCTACGTACGGCTTCTCGCCCCAAACGCCGGGCGCCTCGACGACTTCGGCCTCCGTCTGTATCCGGAACATGTATACGTAGCCGTCTATGGTGTCGTGGTGTTGTTCACGTACGTCACCGTCCTGTTGTGACGTCGCGGTGGCGGGGCGTTACGACTCTCCTCGTCGCTGCTGATGCTCACGTGGTCGGACTCGGAGCACGCGGGCTGTCCTCGGTGGTACCACTTTCGTCGTCTTCTAGCTGAGGGCTAGCATCGTACTCCGGCCCATCATCCCCGTAACGAGGCGTGGAGCCGCCACTCAGACTCATTCCTCCCGGTGTGCCCCCTTCCGAGTCCTCGGGGTCCGAGGGGTGGGTAACCTCCTCTTCCGCCATTGCGTCGACGTTGGGCTCACCCCCAACTTGGGGCTGTCTTGCCTCCGCCGACGTGTCCGAATCACTGATTACGATGATGTCGTTGTCCATCTATAATGATATAATAGCTTAAAGGTTACTTCTTAAATTAGCTCTCCTGCCTAGTACGGTTGTGGGGTTCCCCTTAAGCCTATGTTTTACAATGCTTTTTCTTAAAACTAACAAAATTTTACTAATTAACCGCGCTGACGGGCTGCCTCTCTACCTCGTCACCAGCTTCGTTCTCGTCCTCATGTTGCTCGTCGGAGTGGAATGCTTTCAACTGCGCAATGTTGGCTACTCTGCGATTTCTTTCGCCTGGCTTCTGCAAACGCACGATGTTAGGGGATACGAATTTGACCACCCGAAACGGCCCATCGTACTTCGGCGCTAGCTTTGCGGCGAAACCGTCTGCCGCTCGCGACAGCCAGTGCTGGCGCAAGAGCACCAGGGAACCCAAGGTCGGCCGCCATTCTCTTCTGCGCAAATTGTAGTATCGCCTCTGGTCGTTGGATGCCCGTTGTAGATTGCTGCGAACGATCTCGAATAGTTCCTTGAGCCTCTGTGCCTTTGCGTCCGGTGTCTGTGGTATACTAGACGATCCAGGCGTGACTTCTTCATAAAGTGCTGCTGGTAAACGTGGCTCTCGGCCTTGCACCAAGTATGCTGGTGAGAAGCCTGTAGAGTCGGCTATACTGGAGTTGACCGCTAGTGAGATTTCTGGTAGTAGCTCGTCCCACGTGTTCTGCTGACCGTCGATAAATTGCGCTAATCATCGTCTTAACGGTACGGTTGGTCCTCTCCGTTGGATTTTCCTGAGGGCAGTAAGGCGCCGTATACTGTAATTCTATACCCAAATTTTTCATAAACGTTTTGAATGTTCGGCTGCTGAATTGCGCTCCGTTATCGCAGACGAACTGTTTGGGCACTCCAAAGCGTGCCAATATGCGTTCCCTGAACGCTTTCTGCAAAGTTGCTGTTGTTGCCCTCCGTAGGGGCACTAGTTCTACCCATTTCGTGAACACATCGTGAAACACCAGTAACATCGTGTTTCCTTGTTTGGACCGTGGCAAAGGTCCCACGAAATCTGCGCACAAAATCGCAAACGGTTCGCTGACTTGCCTCGTCAGCATTCTGCCTGCCAGCTTTGCCTGTTCACATTTATGTTTCTGACAGACCTCGCAGCACCTCACGTGGCGGCTCGCGTCTCGAAACATACCAGGCCAGTAGTAGCGTTGTGTGAGTCGGGCAATGGTCTTCCGCACTCCTAAGTGTCCAGCAGTAGGGGCGTCATGGCATTCCTGTAGTACTCGACCTCGTTGAGTAGTTGGAACGCACAACTTCCAGGGGACATGATCCTCGTCATCTGCTCTGTAACCCAAGTTTCGGTACAGTTGGCCATTTTCCAACGTGTAGTCTGGGTATTTTTCCGGCTCTTCGGTCATCTTTGCAGTCATAGCGGTTATCCATTTGCACCTGCTATCCTCCTCGGTTATTTGCTGCAATCTCTCGAGGGGTTGTCTAGATAATGCGTCGGCCACTACGTTCAGCTTGCCTCGACGGTACTGCACATCGAACTGGAACTGTTGCAACTCTAGTGCCCAACGCGCGACGCGCCCCGAAGGGCTCTCAATAGAGTTCAACCACTTGAGGGCCAAATGATCGGTGATCACCTCGAACCGATATCCTTCCAAATAACAGCGCATCTTCCTGATCGCCCATACGATGGCCAGGCATTCCTTTTCGGTCGCGGTGTAATTTTCCTCCGCCTTCGTCAACCGTCGGCTAGCATATGCGATGACTCGTTCCTTTTCCTCGCTTTCTTGTGTGAGTACGGCTCCCAGCCCGTAGTCGCAGGCGTCTGTCTGTAGCTTAAATTTGAGACTGAAGTCCGGGCAAGCAAGTACTGGGGCCGTGGCCAAGCTCTCCTTTAGGTTGTCCAACGCCGCTTGTTGCTCCTCGTTCCACGTCCATTTTTTCCCTTTCTTCAATAGTGAGGCCATCGGGTGTATCATCGAGGCAAAGTTGGGTACGAATCGTCGATACCATGATGCCATGCCGATACATTGCCGCAGCTCCTTCAAATTCTGGATTGCCTCTATCTTTGCCGGATCCGTGCGGATTCCCTCGCCTGTCACCACGTGACCAAGGTAGACCAATTCTTTTCGAAAGAATGAGCATTTCTTCCGATTAATCTTCAGATTAGCCTTGCGAAGACGATGCAGTACTTCCCGCAGGTTCGCTACGTGCTGCTCCTCTGTTGCGCCCACGACGATGATGTCATCCAGATATGCGAATGCGTACGGCTCCATATCAGGCCCGATCACCGAATCTAAAGCTCGTTGAAATGTGGCACTAGCCGAGTGTAGTCCAAATGGCATCACTCGCCAGTGAAATAGGCCACGCCCGGGCACTGTAAAGGCTGTGTACTCTTTGCTGTCGGCCGCCATCGGGATTTGCCAATACCCATTCTTGAGATCCAATGTAGATATGTATCGAGCGTTGCGCAGTTGCTCGAGTATATGATTGATCCTTGGAACTGGATACGCGTCGGGAACCGAATTCGCATTTAATATCCTGTAGTCAATGCACATTCGTTCGCTTTTGTCTTTTTTCGGTACCATCACGATCGAGGCGCTATGTGGACTGTGGGAGGGCTCAATGGCATCCGATTTCAACAGTTCATCCACCTGCTCGTTAATGGCAGCTTGCTTTGCAGGGTTTTTCGGGTAATACCTCTGCTTCATGGGTCTGTCGTCCTTCAAAACGATCCTGTGTTCGGCTATATTGGTTAAGCCTCGCATATTTTCAAACGGCGCCAATTCTTGCCGCAGAAATTCTTTTTAACTCTGGTTTAAGGTCGGCGGGCCAGGGGGAATCTTCATCATCCACCTTTGCTGCCTGCGTTATGACCTTTGCGCATCCTATAATGGTGGTCGGCGTCATCGCTGCATCTGCCGCCGGGGACATGGCCTCGCCTATTTCCCTCGCCGCTTCCAGAGCAGCCGACGTGATCGCCTCTTGATTGTTGCCTCGGGCTTCAGATGCGGCCATAATCTTCGCATCTCCCGAACCCTTGGCCGCCGTTGATGTAGATGAAGAGGCCTCGCCTGCTTTTCCATCGACGGCGCCACCTGCCTCTTAGAATTCTTCGCCTTCCGCGTCGTGGCTGACGGTGGAGAGGCGGCCCTGCCGGCTCCTCTCACCGTGTCCAAACCCTCCGTATCGGCCTTCATATTCTGGCCCTGGTCTCCCCTTGATGCTGTGATCACGCTTTTACCGCCGATCGTCGTCGCGCCTCCTGTCGCTTTGCCCTGGGTCCTAGCCCTCAGAGCTTCTCGTTTTCCACCGTGCTGCTCAACTGCTCAGCCTTTGGCTTCCCTGCCTCCATCCTGTTCCTCGCTTGTGCTGGCTGGCCTAGCGACTCACCCTGTGATGTCTCGGGCCCCATCCTCAGCACCGTTGGTCGCAGTCGAGGGTCCTCCTCCGGTAACGCAGCGGGTCTTAGCTTCAGCTCTGCTCCTGCGCACCACATCCTTGTACCGACTGCACACAAAAAATCTATACCTAGGAGTAGGGGGTCTAGCATTGCGGGCATGACGAGCATTGGCATGATGACTAGCGCGTCTGCCAATCCGACTCTCAGCCTCAACACCTTGTTCACCCTTACTCTCGTGCCATCTGCCAGTCGAATGCGTGTCTTTATTTTCAGTAATTCGCCTTCTCTCGCCAAGGCTACGGCCGTTTCCTCACTCACGAAGCTTCGTGAGGCTCCTGAGTCGATCGTCGCAGTCTGCCATTGCGACCCAATCTGCACCGTTGCGATGATACGACTCCCATCCATTTTTAGTATATCGTTTAAATCCGGGCTGCTGGTGGCTGCGCCGCTACGTGATCCCGGATCTGGTAGGGCGGCTGTCCGTTTCCCTGGACTGGTCGCTGGCAACACTCCTGAGTCTTGCGCCCTCGTCGTCCACATACCCGGCAGAACACCACCAAGGCATTGGGGCATTCCCGGGCCATGTGACCGGGCTGCGCGCATCTAAAGCATGCGTGTCTGCTGTCGTACGGTCGCTGGCTCGCCTGGCCGATCATTCTGTTCGTTGCCTCCACGTCGGGCGGCCTGGCGTACGACGGTGGCGGTGAGTTCTCATACCCGAATCCTGCCACCTGTCGCGTTGTGCTCCTAAAAGGGTTGTGTGGACTGCTTGTGGGTGTTACCAAGCCGGTACAACCTCGCCGGTGGCACTGTTGCTGTTTCCCGTGGGCGCCTGTTGCTAGCTTGACCGCACGCGCGGTTCTGGTCCCTGACCATCTCATATTCGCACGCCAGCTGAGTAGAGTTGCGCGATGTCTGCAAATTCATGGCGGCGAATATGTAGTCTGTATTCGGGTGCAGCGTTTTCGTAAGTCCTGTAAAGCCGCTGACTTTCTGTATATCCAGCGCGGAACATCATCGTTCCGATGGCGATAGAGTACGCCTTAAAACTTTCTCGATCCTGTTGATGGCGTGCTCGTATCCTATCTTCTAACCGTTCCATGTACTGAGGGGGTAGAAAAAACTCTAAAAATATGCGTCGGAACTCAGCCCACGACGCCTCGCGTAGTCGGCTCATCCGGAACCATTGCGCCGCTTCGCCCGTCAGCACCTCTATCATGGCTGCGGGTAGGTCGTTGACGTTGATACGGTACGCTGCCGCTTTATCCTCCAGCTCTTCGATGAGGGCGAGCGCGTCTGTGCGGCCGTCGAAGTGTACGCCCCATTTTCGAACCTGATCCGGTACAATTACGTTGTGTCTAGTTGCCTGCGGGGGCGGTAAGTCGCGCGTTGGGACTGACCAATGAGCATCCGAGTCCAACTCGGGTCGATATTCGCGATAAGGAAAGCTTGGTTGAATTGGTCGATCTGCAGGGTCTGCTGAGAGATGGCTGGTACGATGAGTGGGTGTAAAAAGAGGAACTGCCAACGATGATTGTGGCAATGGGATGCTGCTTACAGGTTGGGGGGACGGTGGCGCAGGGCTTCGCGCCTCTGCTGGGCGACACGCTTGTGCGCCCTTGCTCTGCCAGCTTGGCATAGCGGGTCTCGTGCTCCGCCAACCTCGTCCAAATGTCTGATGTGTGTTCGCCTTTTGAGACAAACGCTGCCAGCGCCCTTCTCAGCTCATCCACCTTGCCTTCAATGGGCATGCCCAGTTCAGTGAGGATGTTACATAGCTCCTCTTTGCGTCGATATGCAATCCAGCGTACGCCGACGCCTGGGTTCTTAATCTTTCCCACCCATTTGGACTCACCCGTATCCTCTGTTTTGCTCCGGGGTACCTGCGTGTCGTCTACTGTGCTTACTGCGCTGTCTTCTGTTTTTGCCTCCATTGTATTTATTGTTGATTCTAGATTTTCCCCTTCAAATGAGTTTTTTTTTTTGATTCGTCTTTAATTAATTTAATTGATTTAGTTTTATCGGTCCAATTTTTATTTTATTTCAATTAACTTAGTTTTCCTTTTCCTTTTAAAATTTCGATTTACTTTATTTTGGTTTAGTTGATTTTTTTTCCGATTCTATTGTGTTTGTTTGGCTCTTGTTTAACTGTTTTACTTGTATTTTATTTTATTTTATTTTATTTTATTTGATTTTATTTTATTTTATTTTATTTTATTTTATTTTATTTTATTTTATTTTATTTTATTTTATTTTATTTTATTTTATTTTATTTTATTTTATTTTATTTTATTTTATTTTATTTTATTTTATTTTATTTTATTTTATTTTATTTTATATTATATCATTTTATTTTATTTTATTTTAATTTTATTTAATTTTATTTTATTTTATTTTAATTTTATTTAATTACTTTCACTTCTGGCACTAGTCTTTTCTCCTTTTTTTTCCACTTTTCAACCACTGTCACCTTTCGTTCACTCTCTCTTTTTAACTTTCGTTCAACCTCTTAATTTTCTTTTTCACTTCGCCCCCATCACTTTCGCGGGCTTTCGCACTGTTTTCCTTCCTTGGTTATTTATCGAAACCGTTATCCATTTTTTTTTTCACTTAAAATTCAATTTTCCTTAATTCTTTATTTAGTGCGCTTTAATTTTGTTTAGTTAAGATCGGATTTTATTTCGTTTTATAAACTTTATTTGCTCTTATTTAATTTTATTTTATGCTCTTTAATTTCACTTGACTTAATTTAGTTTTATTTTTATTACACCGTCATGTCACTTGATAGCTGTTTAACTCTCTTTATCTTTCAATTTCTTTTTTTTTTTTTTTTTTTTTGTTAACACGTGGCTTTCGCCCACTGTCACTTTTTTAGTTTTGTTTCGGATACACCGTCGCTGGCCCACTGTACTTTTGTCTACGGCCGTTACTCGCGATCCGTTATGCGTAGCCCGTTATGTGTGCAAAGCAAAGACACAAAACCACGCTGCTTGGCACACACATGTACATTTTTCGCACTCGACTGTACTTTACACGCGGTTACCGCGACGCGCCGTTCTTAAGCCGTTTTACTTTTTGTCTTTTCTGTCTCTTCTTTATGTTCGTTTACAACCTAACTTTTGCTTTGATTTTGCTTGTCTTTTAAATTTCTGCTGCTCCGTTTTGCTTGTTCTTACTATTTTTCTGTACCCTTTTTTTCCGAAATTAAACCGCTGCTGCACCTATTGCTTTTGGCGAAACTAAACTGCTACTGTACCTCTTTTGCATGTATGTATGCGACTGGACTATATATGTATGCCCTAACGGGGCTTTAATCCGCTATATACATATGTTACAAAAAGATGTTAATATACATATGTATGACTACTTATGCCTCAGCGTCCCTGCTCGGGCGCCATTTGTAAGGAAGTTCTGGTGCTGGGGTATAACTCAGTCTGCCCCAGGGCCAACTTACAACTAATTTGTAAATTTGCTGAGACACTGGGCAGCGTAGGGGGCCTAGAAACTGTCCTCGCCGTACCTGCATACATACATACGTACCTTTTACTCCTCACTTAGTGCAGTTTGTGTGTGTGGGTGGCTGGCGTGCTCTCAGCACGATTAACCGACAGCAAGATCTTTGTGGACTACGTCGCTGAGCGAGGCTCTCGCGACCGTATCCGTACACGAGGGGTTTGCGGGCGTAGCCCACGCTTACCTACAGCGTGTTCGTCACAAACTGTACCACTTGAGCGAGGCTCTTTAGGGCTGCGTTTGTGTACGAACGGAAAGTAGCGGGGTGCGTTGTGGTGGCGGGCGAGGCTCACGCGTACCTACAACAGGGCCTGCGTATGCACAACACCAGAGAGGCGAGGCCTGCTCGGTTTCTCATACACGCGCGGCAGGAAAGGGGAGAATAGCGAAACGACACTAACACACTCACATATACAGCGGCGTTCTGCTTCTCATGCGCGTCTTGCGTACGGCACCAAATATTTGATATATTAAAACACTTGCGGTTTCGATTCACTTTATAATTTTATTCAGTTTAATTCCCTTTTTCTTAATTCCCACAACCGTAGACTAACCTTTACCAATTTTCACCCTAACCTTTTCCGATCTCACCTCAACCTTTTCCTTAGTCTTCGTTTTACTCTGTCTTGCTATGCCGCTGCACGTCTGTGTGCTTTGCTGTCTCAAATCTCACTCCTCGTGTTTCATTTTCTAATCGCCCACGCCGGCTCGTACCACAGCCTGCCGATATCCGTCTATCGTTTTGCCGATCGAAGGCTATCGGCAGCCTGGGTTGGCAGCCCGACGTGGCGATGTTCAAGCGATTTCTACTCATCGATATCTTTTGTTGCTTTATTTTCTAACACTTAATCTAATACCAAACTTATAACTAGTAAACTGAAAAATGCATACATTCAACTTACATCTAAATAATAATGAGAACCTTACATCTAATAATAATTAAAAGCAACTGAAAAATCCATATATTCACCTTATATCTAAGTAACAAGGCAAACCTTACATCTAAACGCGAATATAATTTATCAAATGAGGCGGAGCTTAGAAGCTTCGTCACAGGCTTTTATTTATAAACTAGGGGGTGTTGCCCCCTGCGTGCTTCGCACGCCAACCCCCGTACGATCTGCTTTATTCAATTCAGATTATCCAGATTATTATATACCCTGTGCAGCTCTCTATTTCCATAATGTTCATCAGCCCATCTTTAAAATACCCTGAAACAATGCAAGTCGCTGCTCGGATTCACAATTGGAATAAAAATGTTTACAATAGCTCCTTTGATACTACTTTATATCCCAATGACTTAATTATCGTAAACGATAGCCGAGGGGACATTAATCTTTCCTCTAATGATGTTAAGCTTTTCAACCCTTCTGGTAAATCTGAGCCATTTAAAATGGAATTTATCGGCTTCCTACCTGCCTTAATTGTACGGCTGCAAGTTCTACAAATGTTAATATGCCTTTAATAAATGGAAACAGATCTGCCAGATGAAGCATATCTGGACTAATAACATAAGTTACTATATAATCCCTGCTAATTCATTCTATTTGATGAGGGAACATCAAGTCTTTACAGCAAAAGTAAACATTATCGGGTCGCGGTTTAATTATTTCGTAATCGTATTCAAAAAGCGAATTGATATTGTGCTGTGTTACGTATCTATCTATCTGTTTCTTAACATCTTCCTTCCTGACTGTTTTGCTATCTACGCATATCTAAATATTCTCTGAGCAGTCCTCTTTGCATAGTATTCCTTACTTGCCCGTTTCGCCTAACATCTTCAATATATCTGTTTTGTGATCTACGCAATATATTATACTCCTGCTCTGCAGTCCTTAGCTCCAACTTTTCTCTGAGCTGTTTTCTAAGCATAGTGTTTCTTCTCTGCAATCTTAGACTCTATGTCTTCTCTGTGCTGCGTTCTAAGTATAATTTTGAAAACTTGCTCTAGTCGCCGAATTCCTGCATCCCGCCACGAAGCAATGAATGCAATTGCTCGGGTGGCGCAGTCAATTTCACTTTTTACTTCAATGCGCCACAATGCCCTTGGGCCAATGCCGACGAAAAAATGCGAGCTGTAATCAAATGTGTGAAGTATTACTTATAGCACGTTTCCTACTTCTGGAATGGCAAACAAAAAGTTAAGCTGATTCCAGTACCGTATTAAGTTTGGCCACATTATCATGAATCGTTGAAGTTGATGGGCGACTGGCTCGCTAGTCGTTTTCGACGAGCTCCCACCCGTCCCAAAACAGCTTATGCCACTCGAAGACTGTGGAGCGGCTCATGGCAGTCTTCCCTTCCTTAACCATTCCAAGGGTCTCTAGCCTACCCGAGTTTGACGCAGACTTTAATGGCGTAGTGCTGCTCAAAATTGTTCATCAACTTGGATAGACGCCTTTTAACAGAGGCTCACGAGCTTGCAAGTGGAACAAACACCTGTCTGTTCAGAACTCCCCTCATTACCGCGCCCAGCTCAGCCGATCGACATCCACCGCACCAACGGTGCTGCAAAATTCAGTTCTACCACTTTGTGATTCTACTCTGTACAAGATTAGGCGTATTATGATGTCCTTATAGGACCAGAAAGTTAAATTCACACAGGTCTTTGCACTCCGTATATAAAATAATAATTTCCCTGACTGATGTTTTTGTCAGTCGCATTGTGGATCCTATTAATCCAAGAGAACAGGGACCTAGAGCTTACAGCCGAATCCAAACGGCGTTGTCTTGAATTAATAGAGATATCTCCGTATACATATAATCTTCCAATATTTTTTCGTTACTCCTTGGAATTAACTTGTTTTAGTCTGTTCCCGTCCGAATTACTTACAAGGAAATTCGACTCTATTGAATAATCTCATTTTGTTTTTGTTTTCATTCCTTCAACTCCTATATTGCCTACTTGAAAATTTAAATAAACTTGAAGTTTTATTTTCATACCGAATGCCAACAAAATGGCTACAGTTCTCACTTTCCCTGCCAAACTTCTAAACGCTCTGGTTTGTTCACAAAAACGCCGCCATTTTGTATCTATTGAATATTATACTGTTACTGTCCACAGCCACGTGCCACAAGGACATGCCTCAAAAACAAGACCAACAGCATACTGATAAAAACAATGGACCACAATGTGCGCAAAATGCCAAAAAAAAAAGAGCAAACCAAACAAAATATCCAAATCCAAATCGCACAAATAATAAATATACAATGGAATGCTCTACAAAACGAACGATAAATATTGGCAGCCATCGGAAAAAACAAAATACTATTCACATCCATTCATCGCAATGTGTTTTGTTTTATAAAAATGGCGTGAGAGCGCTGTAAAGCCGGACATGTTCCGGACATTATTCGCCTCAGTACGGGTAAACAAAGTGGTTGAAGTTTTGCATAAATCCATACGAGATGCAGTTCGAGGCGAATAATGCATGACTTGCAGTGGATTTAGGTAGTTTATGCCAATAAGCTGAATTTAAGTTAACCTGTTCCGACAAGCTCAATGCCATTTAGGTTTTAACATTTAAAGGGATTTTGAGAAAGAGTCTTGGACACTTTTTCTGAATAAACTGAAAAGAGCTATTTTTATTTAGCGCCGTATTGCTTACTGTGCCATTTGCCATCCGAATGTGAAATCAAAGTATAAAATTTCTAATAAGTAAGTCAGTTTCCCCCCGTCACCAATCAATGAAATTTTTCACTTTTCTGTTTCCCTACATGACTAACTGATTCATTCAAGCTAAGTCCTAGGTGAGGACTGTGGTAGAATTTTTAATAATTCCGCAACCAAGTCGAGGAGCGATTTTTCGTCTTAAAATTTGGCTCATGTGCTCTATTTGAGGATGTATCATTGGGTTTGGGGCTATTTGATCATCCTATCTAGTCAGAAAGCGGGTTGTGCATACAATATAGGGATTAATGGTAAATCTTATCAAAAAGGAGAGAGGTGGAGGCTATGATTAGCCTTTATGCAAACGAGCTTAGACTTGGCGTAGATTGAGAAAAAAGTGCGTTATTTTCTAAACAGAAATTCTTAAAGTGAAAAGGTAAAGTATGATTTTAAGAACAAGATACCTTAATTTTGGATAGTTTTCAAGACAGAAATCCTTAATTTAAGAATGTTTTTTATGATTTGTAGAGCAAGTGCTTCCAGTGAGGGACTAAAGCTTTAAAAAGAGCATTTCATAATTGCAATGCTGGGATTGAGAGTACTTTATACTCAAGAATAATAAAGAATGAGCATTTTAAATAAATTCTGAAAAAAAACTTGTTTTGAACAGATCCTTTTTGAATAGTTTTTCTTAAGCTTTGATGTGGTTACTTAGGAATTTGAACTAGAAGAAACGCTTATGACGATTACGAACTACACGATTTATTTTGAGAAAGCTCGGCGGTTCATTTAAACTAGTTTTTAATGTCAACTTTTTTTAATTAACTATTTTAAAAGCACAGCCGCACAAAAAATTTATAAAGCATAAGTTTTCTATAAAACCGGTTGTCCGGCGATATATGTATTATATGTTTATGGGATCGGAATTCGAGATCAAAAAGACACCAGCACTTCGGGGTTTTAGCTTGTGTATAAGGTTAGATTATGTAAGTGCAAAAAATTTGTTCATTAAAATCTAGAAACAAACCAGTAAGGCCCAAAAATTAATTAAAACCGGAACAGAACTCCGAGAACATACAGCCAAAAATTAGCAACTCTTGAAAATCCCATTTGAAGCTTAATCTGTAATATCGATAACAACTTTTCAACTGTGTATCAGACCACCACTAACTTGTAGCATATTCGATACAACAGATAATTAAAAGCGATAATCTATTTTATAAGGTAGCTGATTATCCAAGTTAACCTGACCAAAACTCCAACAGAAAAATGACTCAAATACGCTAAATCTATCGAAGCACTCTGTGAAAAAAACGCATACGATTACAAGGATATCGAAAAATGTAAAATAAAACTCAAAAACGCATAAAAAGGATAAAAAATTGCAACAAGCAAACAACTGTTGAGCTTCCTTCTACTTGCGCAACAACAATTTGTATTTGCATTTAAATAACCGGAAACGACTTCCATTTTCCAACACTGTATACTGAACAGTAACAGCAACAGAACAAAGGCAACAACAATGACAGCACACAAGAGAAAACAAAAACAAATGAAACATAATATGCGACGCGTCGGGAAGAGTGGGTGGAACTGGGTTTTTTTTTTTAGAGGAACCAAGGGGATTTGCGTTTAACTATCAATACCACTTAAAAGCTTTTTTAAATATTTTTGTTTTTACTCCTTGCACTTTGTGTTCATTTGTTGCTCTCGTTTTTATTTATTACTAGAAATAGTTTTCTCGCTCGTTTCTCTATCCATTCATTTTATGCATTTAAAAATGCAATTTTGTTCGTGTTGAAATGAAAAATATTTTACATTTGGAAATGCTTTTGGCTCGAGGGACGCAGGCAGCGGAAATGCAGCACCAACGGATATATTCGTGCCTAGTTTCAAAAGTATTTCAATATTTATGGATCCTTTTTGCTGCATTTAGAAAAGTGTTGGTATCTTTTATTTTCATTTATTTTTTTTTGATAACAAGTCATCTGAGAATTTGTAGCTGGTGTATGAATATGGGAAATATGTTTTAATTTATGTGCCGTATTCTCAAAGATATTAATTAGTATGAATGTAGTAGCTCTTTAAATTTGGTCAGAACATAAAAGGAAACTTCTCTGATATAAGTTAAAAAATTATTTTGATATTCCACATACTCCAAACAAATGTTTGTTCAAGATTTATCAATTCAAAATGGTTTATAAGAGCTTTTCATAAATTAAAAGGTGATTTTTTAGCAACTTATTTTTTGGCAACACTGTTTTTGTGTCTTGTGTTACTGTCAAACATGTTCAGTTAACCATGAAACGAACAACGCTTGCAGATTATTGAATTTTATTATCAAAATTCATGCTCGGTTAAGAAAGTGCATCGTGCACTCCTTCCATTTTATGATCAGTTTGGACGACCTTCTGAGGCGGCTATTCGGAATGTTGAGAGTAAATTTTGCACCAAATTTACATTAGTGTACATTAAACCACCAACACGCATACGTAGAGTGCGGACAGAGGAATATATCGCCGCTGCATCCGCCAGTCTTGTTAATGACCGTGAATTATCGATTCGGCGCCGTTCGCAGCAATCGGGTCTCTGTTACTCCACTACGTGGAAAATTTTGCGGAAGAACTTGGGTGTAAAAGCATTTGAAATACAGCTGGTGCAAGAATTGAAGTCACGCGACCTACCACAACGGCTAACTTTTGGTGAATGGGCGCTGGAAAAGTTGGATGAAGATCCACTTTTTTATCGGAAAATTTTGTTCAGCGACGAAGCTCATTTCTGGTTGAATGGATACGTGAAAAAGCAAAATTGCCGTATTTGGTGTGAAAAGCAGCTAGAAGATTTGCAAGAACTGCCAATGCATCCCCAAAAAGTCACTGTTTGGTGGCATCATTGGACCGTACTTATTCAAAGACGACGAAGGCAGGAACATTACAGTGAATGGCGAGCGCTACCGTGCGATGATTACAAACTTTTTTTTGCCCAAAATGGAAGAGCTGGACTTGCTTGACATGTGCTTTGAACAAGACGGTGGCACATGCCACACAGCACGCGAAACAATGGCCCAATTAAGAGGCGTGTTCGGTGAACACTTTATCTCACGTTTGGCGCCGGTCAATTGGCCGCCTAGATCGTGCGATTTAACACCTTTAGATTAATTTTTGTGGCGCTATGTTAAGTCTCATGTCTAAAGCAACAAGTCCGCAACGGTTGAAGCACTGGAAGCCAATATTGAAGAATTTATTCGTGAGATACCAGCCGATATGTTGGAGAGAGTATGCCAAAATTGGACACAGCGTATGAACCATTTGAAGCGCAGCCGCGGTCAAATCATTTTTAAACATTAAATTATAATATATAGATCATTCTTTCGACTCAAATAAAGACTTTCATACATTTTTCTGTATTTTATGTGTTTTTTTTTTAAATAAAATCCGAAAGCTCTTAAAAAATCACCCTTTATAAATAACGAAAATAGAGTAAAAGCATTTTTTTTTTAAAGCTCACATGAGCTTAAAAAGGTCTAACAACTAACTAAGAAGTGCTTAACAAAATTATTAATAATTCTAAAGAAGGTGGTTTTACAGAGCCATGTTACGTATTTTCCCTGGATTGTTTTTTTGTGTGTTGGGGCTAAAGTAGTTTCTGCTACTTTGCAAAAGGTTTAAATATTTTTATGGTTCCACAAAAACATTTTTTTAACTAAATTAACTTTTGCTTACTAACTGTTGAACAATTAATTACACAAACAATGGCTACAACTAATTGCATTCATATAAAAATAGTAAATAATAAGTTTTTCGCTGATCTAAAGCAGATTAAAACTGAATTAAATAAAACAAAAAACAAAACAAAAATAATGCTTTTCATTTTATGAAAAGTTAAATGCGTTTTTATTTAATAAGACTTCAAATATTAAATTAATTTTAATGTGCAACATGTGCAGCCAAAACAAAAAGAAATTATTATAATAGAATAATATTAAATGAATACGAAGCAAGTCAAGCAAAGCACAGAAAAAATAAAAAAAATTACCAGTGTTTATTAAAAATACATAATTTTCAAATGGCTACGTCATATTTTATTAATATTTTTATTATCTGTTAGCAATGATGTGAGTGGAACTGAAAATATTTTAAAATAACAATCTTAAACTTATCAGCACACAAGCTCGAAGATAAAATTGACTAGTTGTAGTCATCCATAAAATCTATCTTCGGTTAGATCTTAAAGTCTAAATAATGATGTATTATATAAGTGCAATCAATACATTGATAAATAAAAGCATAAGATCAAAATAAAATAGATCCGCCAAAACAGAAGTGGCATGAACTTTACATATGAAGCTGGACGCGAATTCGAGTTGCAAACTAGTTCAGAAATAATCTTAAAAACCACATAAAAAGAAGTTTTATCTTATGAACTTGACGGACTGTGGTTTTTTTTGCACGGATTCGGATTCAGCGACCCCCATAACCATATACAAGACATCGGCGGACTACCGATCTCGAAAAAAATTTGAGGTTTTTGAAGTTAGATTTTTTCGGGTTCGGAGGTTAGACCATGTTTATAATAATAATTTCCCTGATTGACTATTTAGTCAGTCGCCCCTGGGCGGAGCATTGGGGACCTCTATTAATAACTGTTCAAAGAGAACAGGGACCTACAAGTTAATAGCCGAATCCGAACGGCATCTGGAATTAATAGAGATTTTCTTTGGCAAATAGCGTCTTTGAGCTAGCGATGCCAGTGCTAGGCAAATGTACCAGTACTACTGCGGGGACTCGAACCATCGACCTTCGGTTTGTAAAGCGAGTACGGCCACCAGACCGTCGACCATGCTTACTATACATTTATTTTTCGGGTAGCTGAAACCGAATCCGAGGATTTGGCAAGTCAGGGTACCAAGGCTATCCTCAACCATTTGGTATTTTAGAAAATATCACAGAAACATGAAGTGATAGTCGTTTTTAGTTCTTGAATTGAGTGACTCCATAAAAATTAGGAACTTCGCAGTGTTAGGGTTTTGGGAACCTTGAATCTCAATTTTTGGAACTTTTTCTATTGAAGTCAATGTAATAAAAAATACTTTCAGTCAAATAAAAGCTTAAAACAATTTTTTGCTCTCGACAATTTCTTATGTTTCCCGGACTCTTTTTTTTGAATTCTCAAATTTACTTTGAGAATTGGTTTTTTGAATTTTTTCCACAATCTTGTATATCAAAATCATATCATTGTACATTTTTTTAAGTCGCAATGTTATAACTAAGTAGAAAAGGTTATTAGAACCTGAACTCTTAAACTTCTTTATTAAAAATCACGTTAACTGTAAATGTTATAAATTAAAACCGTGCAATAAGTTTAAATTGAGTTCTCAAATTTCCTTTAATTTTTTCCGATAATTTAACTTTTTTTTAAATCCGTAAACGCTGCGAAAATGCCATAAATTTTTTCTATTTATTTCATTAAAAATTATATTTTTTTTGTGTACAACATATCAACCCTGTTAACGTACGTCAAAAGTTCTTATAGAAAATGTTGAGGATATTTGAATTGGCAACGTATATGTGCCTGCTTGTATCATACTAAATGCATTATGTAAATGTTGCCTGCAAGCAACACGATCAGACAAATACGTTGTATAATTTAATAAAATAATCTGCCTGCGAGATATTCAAAAACTTAGGTTTAGTCACCGGCGCTAATGCGAAAGCAGTTGAGTTCCAAGCACATATAGGATTATCCGTGATTGAAGTTTATGTCACTATGAATTGACCAATTTTGCTTTTCCTAAATATATTATGACATATTTTTTTTCATCATAAAAATTGAAATGCATTATTAATAATGTTTCTACTACAAATTGGAGAGTCAAAAGCTGCAATTTTGCTTTTAGACAACCATTTCATGACGTCATACTTCAGAAGTTAGAAAAATTTTCTATACATACAAACATATATCTGAATCGAAGCTTGAAATTAAATTATGTTTGTGCTAGACCGAAAATGTATGTAACAGACAGAAGGAGACGTCGGAGACAAAGTTACCTAAATGCATCTGATCATGAGTGATCCCGAAAAGTCGATATACCCATGTCCGTCTGTTTCGTCGGGACCGTCTGTCCGTATGAACGCCTAGATCTCAGAGATGATAAGAGCTAGAGCAACCAGAAATTTCAGATTAGATCCCTTAATAATCCATAGGACCCAATGTTTATTTTATTTTTTGATATCGGTGTTGACATCACATACCAAGTGTTTCAGAGGACCTCAAAAAAAGTAAGAGTTTTAGAAGGATAATTCGTTTGTTTATGAAGATATGCATAACCAAATTTGGTACAATCGTAAGAGATGACCACCAGCACGTGTACCAAATTTGATCAAAATAGGTTGACTTTACTCATATTCTTTCCAAGGACCAATCAGTCAAGAATATTTTTTTATACCCTGTTCAAACGCATAGTACAAAGGCGAACTGTAGTGACCAATATATAGAAATTGATTCAGAAGTTGACTCGAAGAGCCCCAAATGTTACTAAACATGATCTCATTGTGATTGGAGAAGTCGATATACGCGTGTTTTTCTTTTTGTTTGTCCGTATCAATGCTTAGATCTCAGAGATGGTAATAGCTAGTGTTTTCCAATCAAACTTTTATATTAGATCACTTAAAAATCAGAAACAATGTTGGATTTTTTTTTGATATCGGGATGACATTATATGGTCGTCCAATAGGGGTGTTTAGAGCGACCTAAAAAACCAAAAGTTGATGAGCAACTACTTTGTTTATAAAGGTAGCATGACCAAATTTGGACAATACGATGCTTTCTAAGCACTGTGAGATATGGTATCAAAATCTGTTGACTATTGGTTTCCAAATTGGCAACCAAACAAACCATGCAACGAAACGTTTTTGTACAAAATTCGCTTTTCGATTTTTTGAGAAGAGACTCGTAAAGCCAAATATGGCAATGAGAAATTTTAGAGAATGCACTGTAGCAATTTGAGTCAAAACGGCTTGACTTTATCATATACCCAGCGTTAACGGTCAAAAAACCCTTTTTTAGCGAAACGATGAGGTGGCCCATGGACTTTGTAAGGTATCGGAACCAAATTTGGCAGTCAGAGTTGCATAATCTTCCAATCGAGAGTGTACAAAATTTGATCAAAATCGGTTGACTATATCATAAGTCCCATAGGACCGATCGGTCAAAAAAGTTATTCTGGTGCAAAATTCAAAGTATTACTATTTTTATTCTTATGATACTATTTGTAACCAGATTTCTCGAATAAAAGATGTTTGCAAGTTTAAGCACACGAGTCGGAATTAATTGTGTTAGATGTGGTGAAAAGAACCTAATATAACTACATAACTAATATAATATAAAAAATAAACACATAATAATATAATCTTATAATTCTTATTAAAAAATTGTGGTTGTGGAAAACCACACATGAGGGTAAGAAACGTAAGTTTTTTTAAAAGTTATATTTTTTTTGTGTACAACATATCAACCCTGTAAACGTACGTCAAAAGTTCTTATGGAAAATGTTGAGGATATTTGAATTGGCAACGTATATGTGCCTGGTTGTAAAATACTAAATGCATTATGTAAATGTTGCCTGCGAGCAACGCGTCATACAAATATGTTGTATTGCGAAATAGAGCAAGCTGCCTGCGAGCAGCGAAGTCTAGATTTAGTCACATGGCTCTAACTGTGAAGAGCAGTTGAGTTATAAGTCACACGTAGTTATCCGTGATTGAAGTTTATGTCATACGAATTGACCCGTTTTTGCTTTGCATAAATATATACATATTATATTTCATCAGATAAATTGAAATGCATTATTAATAAATGTTTTACAACAAATTGGAGAGTCAAAAGCTGCTTTATATTTTAGACAACCATTTCCGAGAACTTAGAACTTAAAAAATTGTCCTTTACCGATATTTTTATTCTTGCCAAGGTATTACTTTAGGCATTATAGTACTTTGATCCTACTGGAGTAGGACTGACACTTTTAAATTACTCTTCTATAAAGACCGATAATAGTTCTCCTCTTCCCCGATCAATGGGTTTTTATCATGAAATACGCGCCTAGAGGTACACCGTACCTATAAAATTGAAGAAGACAGTTCCGGCCTCAAAAGACACATCTGTATCTGGGCCCTTGTATAACAAAACAAGCAGTTGGCATATTATAATATCCAAACAGGCGTCTTTAACAAGCATCGGCCACCTTTATAAAATTCTCTACTAACATGGAAAGGTACATTTTCAGCGGACTGTCGACAACTTTATAATATTATTCTGGCATAACTAAAAAGCTGCTGTTGGGATATCTGAAAAAACAGTTGGCCTACGTTGACGATGTTATATGGAAATTCTCAAGCAATATTGTTTATCGTACTTCCATCACTTTCACAAAATACGTCACAAGCCTACACCTTCATAAGATTATTCTGCATTAAAATGAAACTTTTGGCATTCGAAACAAATTAAACTAAAACGAATCCGAATATTTTATTCGTTTTTGTTTTCCGTAGTAGGGCTGATTAAAACTTTTGGAACTGACTAACTGGTTGATGCGCCCCCATGTGGTAAGGGCTAGATGTCTGGTATAATTGAGCACTTTGGGGGTTAAAGTTTGTATCTTTAGAATATTTTTGCATTAAATCGATTAAAAACACCTAAAGAGTCTTCTTTGAGCATTATTGTTAAATATGCAGGCCCTTATAGTATAAGTAGTTAAAATCAATGTCATATGTCGAGAGAGATTTTTGATATGTTCTATAGTCTAAAAAGATAAACATTTCTGATGAAGTAAGTGAACACCAGTTACAATAGAATATTTAACTGGGGAGAAGGTTCAGGAAGATCATTTCATATCTATTCAATATAAGTTTTTAAATATAGTCGAAGTAGCTATAATAAAAAAAATTAAAAAAAGGTTTTAAATCAGACATGTGTTTTTTGGATCGTCAAAGCGTAAAATTTGTTTTTTTTAAGATAAATACTTTCGAAATGGAAACAATTTTGGCATAACAAAGCCGAGCTTTCGAATGAGGATCTAAAAACTCGATTTGTACTAAAAATGTATCATCCAGTCAAAGATGTATCTTAACCGATAAATAGCAGTGGGACAACCTAGTCGACATGTTAAACCATACGAAAAACTCTTAAATTTTTAAACTCATTTTACCTTAACCAACCACGGCAATAACTTCATATACTTATAACAAGCACTTTTGCTTAAAACAGACACAAATATACATAAATATAAATGTCAATAAAATGAACTGATGCTTGACGCTCTTGGTCAGATAATATATACATATAAGTATGTAGTTTCAGTCGGACACACACGATGTATGTTAAATATATGTATGTACGTCTAGTAAAAGGATACTTCACTTTATTCGGTTGCTGCCCTAATTGCAATGCAGAAAACTTACTCAAAATGATTTCAAGCGTTTAAAGACTGCATCTGACAAGGACACCAAAGACTGTTCACATTGCAAAATTCGATTTCTTGTTCGATGATGGGTCTTAGTTTATGCAGTGAGGGAAATCGTGACATATTATGATATATGTTGGAATGGTTAACCAAAAGACAATTGTCCAATAAAGCCTTGGCAGGTTATAGTGACTGTTAGATAGATGAGTTGGCAATATCAACAATTCCATATATTCTTAAAATAAGACACTATTTTGCTTTTCTTCGTTTCGAATGGTGTCCTACTTAAGCACAATTTCGTTTATGGCACACAATTAAAAGGTACAAAATACGACATATTTTTAGACGTCTTACATCCATACTAATTTATAGTGGATTCATAGCCGGTAAGTGTTTATGATTCTCTATCTAATTTAGCTCATTTCTTCCCTAACATAAGGTATATTTTAGTCCTTGTGAATCTCTTTCTCGAATCGTGAGTAACATATGGGGTCTACTTTGGGTATTTTGTCTTCTTTCCTAATATAATGTATAATTTTTTCATTTGCATTTCCTTCTTAAACTTTGTAGTGCGGCCACTTATGCTCTTATGTGGATCTATGAGGTTTCTCGCCTTCTAGAACTTATCAAACAACCCAACATTTGAGATAAACTAGAGTGGGTCTAGTCTGTTGATATCGTGTCTCGATCATCTATGCCCTCCGAAGGGCTATTCTTCGTCTGGCTAGAGCGTCACATTTTGCAAGAATTTGTTGGGAGGTTTCCTTCCCAGTTTGAGTTTGATTTACTCCGTAAGTAAAGGATTCCTTGCTCAGTTGAGGAGGAGTTGCTTGACTTGCCGTATCAACCCATTCTGTTTCTCGTCTGGATTTTTGTCTGCTCATATCATACAGGTGCTCTATGTCTGTCAATACCACAGATGGGTTTAGGACCTATTAGTGGTCTTGCTGCACCTTTTCTCGCCAATTAATGAACTTCTTTTACGGAAATGTTCTCAAGTCTCCGAATGTATCTAAGAGAGACTTAGATCCATTGTGCAAGATGGTTGACTTTAGCTGTGATTTCCCGAACCAATTTTAAGTTACTCTTCAAGCCAGCCAGAGTTTGTTGACACTATAGCAATATCTCAGTCTACACATTTTCTGTCCAGGTCTACTTCTAAAAATATGGCCAGAGCTTCTAACAGTTGATTTCTTGGTCCTACGACTTTCAGTCATGTGCCTTATTTCCATAAGACTTTTCTTCTCTAACGTGGTCTAAGTCGTATTATTACTCCAATAAATGATTAAGTTCCTTTCGAACTGAACTCCTGGCGTCATTTCATCTCTGGCTAATAGAATGGGGGCGACCACTTTTCCCACGGCAGAAATACTTAGCAGTGTTGCTTTAATTTGAAGCCTTATTATGAACGATGTTAAATCCATAAGTATTTCAAATGCTGTTGTAGGACAGGATTTCATGGCTCCTCATTTTGAACGCTGTTAATCTCCATCTGAGCTCACCATGCGATAGCTCCTTCTGAACATTAGGAATAGCTCGATGACCCACATGATTTTCCGGCATCCTTCTATACTTTTGTAAAGCTCTAATCTATATACTAATATAGGTTGAAGTAAGTCTGGTGCGGCGCTCAATTGCTGTGCGACTGTCCAGGAGGTAGCTTGTGGCAGCGTATGTTTGTATTTCTCTCTCCCATACTTTTTTTACTCTCTCAAAATTAATGCGCCTCAGCCGCAGACTTACTCTCCATTATATTACTATACCCTGCCTTAACTAAATCACAATTTCAGCAAAAACTCGTTTATCTCTCCCACAAACTTGGTACTTGAGAGTATCGTGTAACTTTTAATTGAAAGTGTAAATGTTTCTGTTTAGCCAAAAAGCTGTTCCATCTGCATCTTTGACTTAATTAAGTTTGCACTCGGTTTTCTTTGTATAATTAGTTTAGTTTCCTTAGCAATTTAATTATAGATGGCCGATATCACTTTTCAACTGTCTATATACATACATATACGAGTACATACATGTATTGTAAACTTATTTAAATATTAACATACTTCTTATCAACTGCTATCTTTATTTTTTTATTTATCCTGTTTTTTGTAATTAAAAAGCAAACAATTTAAATTGGCAACAATAAAAGCAACAAAGTTATTATATTTATTCGAAGCTTACGTGTGAAATTTATTTTTATTGAATACATACAAATTATTGTCGTTTATAATACCCTGTACCTACAAGAGGTGTACTTGATTTTTGCAATGTACATATGTACCGGACAGAAGGAGGCGCGGCAGCCCCCATGTTCTTTATACCAAAATACTTATCATAACCTCGGGAAGCGATTGACCCATGTCCATTCGTCTGTATGAACAACTAGATTTCGGAGACTATAAGAGCTAGAGACACGAAACTTTACCAGCTGGTGCGCATATTTCTTGAGCAGATGAAGTTTGTTAAATCATATCGATATCTTATCCCGCTACCGCTAGAATTTCCTGCTTTTTAGCTACACCTGAAACTTAACAGAGCTATGCGTCGTTACTTGAATCTTCTACCACACCCCTCAACATATGAACTTGAAACGTACCCCATATAGTACATTAAACAACTTCTGTGTCGTAACTTTCGATTCTCATCAGAATCGATAAAAATTTACGGAACTAGAAATATCGTAGTGCACTAATAAAAATGCATTTTTCAGTTGGAAAGTTCTTAGAAGGAATATGCAGGAGTAGATTTTATTTGATGAAAAGGGTACAGGGTATACAACTGTCGGGCACCGCCTCAACTGTATCACTTTTTTTTTTGTCGTATTTATTATAATTGGTTTAACATTTATTAACCTTTGGCGCCCTCGCAGCTTATTAATCATTAATATATGCCGATTAAATTTTACAATATTAAACATTTTTTTAAATTGCTTTACAATAAACACACTCTATTTGCTGCTGTGTGTTAAATCGCAAAGCAAATGTTGAATATTGGCAATTATATCGATTACTTTATTTAAGTATGTACTCGATTTTATACCAAGATAATGGCGTTAGAAAGGAAAACGATTCATTAATTTTTATTTATTTATTTTATTTTTGGAGGAGTACAACTAAATACAGTTGGCCTAATATTATAAAAAAAAAGTATAATTTATTTTAAAAAGAAGATAGAGGGAATATATATAATCTAATCCGCGTCTCTAGCCCGGTGGGTGAACTTTTTAACGATTTGCACCAACTCGCATCAAGAACTGGCCAGACACTTGGATTTACAATATTAAAGATGAAACAAGGAAACAAGATAAAAATTAAACATTATATCACAAAAAGGACCAAGTGGGTGACTCATCATATAGGGTTGGTCAAGTATGCTCGAAGTGACAAGTAAAGATGACTTAAAATAGAAGAAGAGAAAGATTGAATAGACCGTTCGAAAGAGAGGAAGTTGTAAAAGTTATTATAGTTAGAGCATAAGACACGGAAAGGATCGTGCAAAGCGTAATTAGATCTACAAAATTGTAAGGCTAAAGGTCTAAAATAATGAGTTACTCTAGACCAGGCGCAAATTTTTTTTTGTATTGAAGTTTTCTCGTGACGACACTGACGTTCTACAACACACATGACGTGGCTTCGGCTCTGTTGTTGTTGTGGGCAACGTCACGCAAACTCAAAAAAATTTAAAAAACCCACACCCGTTGTGTATGACACAGGATTCTTTTCCCCCTTTCCCTTCCACCCCTCTCTACGGTATGACAAAGGTAACTTTGCTAAGAAGTAGTACATTGGAATGGATAAGACCGAGTAACAGCTTATGCAAGAATAACACGCCGTGGCATGTGCTGCGATGAATTAAGGAAGGCAACTTTATAAGGCAAAGTCTATCGGAATATGGGGGCAGTCGGATATTTGGGTCCCAGTTTAAGCCACGAAGTTCAAAAAGGAGAAATTGCTTTTGTACAGACTCAATCATGTCCTGATAAAGGTGGTAATGCGGGCACCAAACGCAGGAACAATATTCCAAGATTGGACGAACGAGAGAAATATAAAGAAGTTTGGTTGTATAAGGGTCGTTAAACTCTTTAGACCAGCGCTTAATAAAAGCAAGAACACCTCTAGCTTTATTTACGATGTTGCAAATATGATTATTAAATTTAAGATTATGATCAAACAAAACACCAAGGTCGGACACACTCTCGGTGCGTTCTGAGGTAGAAGATTCTAAAGAGTAAGTAGCCAAATGAGAAGCAGAACGATATAATGTCATAACGTTACATTTTGTCTTATTGAGAAAGAGTTGGTTGTTATTGAACCAAGTTTGCATGTTATCAAAATCTTGCTGATGAAGTAAGTACTTATTAGTATCGGAGTAGGACATATAGAGTTTAAAATCATTCGCATACAAAAGAATGTGAGAAGATGAGATTACTTGAGGGAGGTCATTTAAAAATAAGTTTAAAAGAAGAGGGCCTAGATGGCTACCTTGCGGTACCCCAGACGTGACCTTAATTTCAGTAGATTCGCAGTCCTTAAAAACTACCTTTTGGACTCGGTTGAATAAATAGGACGATATTCAATTTACAAGACGAGATGGAAACCCCAGACGAGAAAGTTTAACAAAGAGAAGACTATGGTTTACCGAGTCAAATGCTTTACTAAAGTCAGTGTAAATGACATCGGTTCGTTTTTTTCCGTAAAACCAAGATTAATAAAAGACGAAAGTTCTAAAAGGTTAGTAGAAGTGGACCGACGTCTTACAAACCCATGTTGGGAATCAGACATTAAAGAACGACAGTAGTGTTGTAATTGAGAAGTGACAATCCTTTCAAAAACTTTTGGAATTGATGAAAGCTTGGCAATACAGCGGCAGTTCTCAATGTTGGACTTGGAACCTTTTTTATGAATAGGAATAATGAAGGATTTATTCCAGATGGACGGAAGACAGGAATATTTTAATGAAGAGCGGTCAAGAATAGATAGGGGCATAGAAAGAGCGCGGGCACAATGCTTTAAGACACAACTAGGAATGGCATCGTGGCCAGGGGAAAAGGATGATTTCATGGACAGTAGGGATTGCAACACGTCGGTCTCAAAGATTTGTGGATAAGCAATAAGATTTGAATGAGGTTGGTCATAGGGATAGTTAAGGTCAATGTTATAAGGTCTAATTCTAAAAGTTAATAAAAAGCACTAACCATAAAAATGTTAAGAATTGCTTATACTGCAAACGACTAAATTTTTTGTTTCAACTGTCAGCCGATAAAGTTTTCATTGAAATTACATTATTTAATGCAAAGAATTAAAAAAATCCCTTATTAGTCAATGTAATTTTAAAAATTTTTTTTTATTTGCAATCTGTCAGGTATTAATCAGCAAATTTTACAAATAAAAGGCCTGCACGCAGTTTTCAAAAATTTCGCACAGAATGACAAAATTTCATATAAAAAAAAGGCCCAAATACAGGGCATTTATTTTATGATTGTATCAATAGTGTTAATCACAACAGCAGCTTCTACACAGCGAAAGATGAGAGTACTACCTTATCAGATCTAAAATCTTGGAAACTTAGTTTAACTAAAGACGCATCTTACCTCTAAATAATTTGAGTTTTTTGAATAAACCCTTATGCTTTTTAGTCTAAAAAAAAATCGAATAAACTAGAGAGAGTTGCAGCAAATTAAACTTGGAATTGAATTAGTGACTTGACGTTGGGTCCCCAAAAAGTTTAGTGGGAAAAATTTTATTTTTTTGCATAAATATCTTTTTACCAGAAACTAGAAGAGAAAGCAAAAAGTAAAATTTAATTTAAACTTGTGACATTGTCAACATATCAACTTAAAATTTCTTTTTCAATGGCCATATTTCGAATTTTTAAACTTCGAAAAGTACAAAAAATTTGATTTATTTAACTTTAAGTATCTCGGAAATTCCGAAAAGAAAAGTTAGAATAAAGAGGGCATACAATTCATTGGCTTTATATAAAGCCCAAAAAAAATTATTTTTTCTTAGAGTTTAAATAATTTTACTTCGGAAACTTAAAAGGTTATAGGCAAAAAAAGATTGAATTTGGCCAAAAGGCCCCTTTTTATAACTTTAAGTGAGACTACCTTAATACCCTTTTCTTCTAGATTTTGGCTTCCTTTTATGCATATAAAAAAAAAATGGATTTCGAGTTCATAGATATAATTCTGCACTGTTCTTCTAGACTTTTAATTCATTTGACATCATTATTATTACACATTTTTGTTCAACTTAGCAATTAAAGCTCAAAAGCTTATAAGCGCTTTATATTTGCACCCAGGTTCACATCCGAGCTATACAACAATTTTTGAAACTTCGAGATGAACTGTTGCAGATAAACTTTCTGCAGTACTCGGGACTAGTTCTTAGGTAGAGAGGCCTACCCAATCAAAATTTAAAAAATGCGTGCTATTTGTGTTGTGGAGAAATAAATCACTTTTTTGTAGAATCCATTATTTTAAATGCTGAAATCTTTAATACCCTTGCACGTAGGTATGGGTTATAAAAAAAATTATTCTCAGAAATTAACGAAAGCTAATAAAGCTTCTTTTTATTTAAAACTGAAACAGTTTGTTATGCAAACATTAAAAAACTTAATTATGTTAGACAACTAAAATCGAGTAAAATTAATGAATTTCTCAAGAAAACTGTAAGCCTTTCAATAATCCTGAAAAACGCCTAAGCTCTCAGCACGCTTAAGTCCCCATTTATGAAAATCATTTAAAGATTTCTGTGCAAAAATGGCTTCAAATTTCTTACGCTTAAACTCTTCATTGTTCATGTTCTCAAGGTTGCTATCCTGGGACAGTTCCTTGGGCATGGTTATCATAGGCAGAAAAGCAAATAGACCAAACAATCCGTAGGTTTCACGACTGCGTAACTCCCATAGCAAATCCTCATAACTAGGTATCGGCTCGTAGCGCGCATATTCCAAAGTATGCCTAAAAGCTGTATAATAGGCCTTGATCAAATCCTCTCTACGCTGCTGCAGCAACTCCAACTTGGGACTTGTGTTTAAAAAGAAGTTCACATCGCAGGCAGGACTGCCATAGAAACTAAGTTGAAAGTCCACAAATAAAGCGCGGGTGGGTACATCCGGTTGGCTCTTGTCATCGTAGGCATACATAAAGTTATTGGTCCACATATCACCATGATTTAATACGACATAACGATCACCTGGCTTGGGTTTAGCGGTGGCTACGCTCACTGCTCTAAAGTTATCCGCATAGCGCTGTAAATGTTGACTAATCTGCTCAAAGCCCGGCCATTTGGCGGACGTCTTAACCAGATATTTGAGAAAACCGCCAAACATGTTCTCGAAGCAATCACTCTTGACCACAGTTTCCTCGCTCAGCATGCCCTTGGTGTAGTGTTTGACGATTTCGGGATCCTGTGCAAGAGCAGTTGAAAATGTTTGTAAGAGCAGTTGGTATTGTTTATTTTGCGCGTTACCTTCTGTGCCAAAACCATTGAGGTGGCATGCAACTTTCCCAGCTGCTGCAGTATCAACGAAGCATGTGGCCAGTCCAAGCCCTGTTCACGAGAGGCCACACTATAGCCCTCGACTTTCAGATCGTTGAATACTATGGTTTGCACGGGTGCCTTAATGGCATGATAATATCTGTTGTATACAAATATACTTAAGACTTTATCCAATCTTGTTCTGGCATATAACTTACCTAGCACCAAACTTATCACCTTGACTTAAGATTTCCAAGCGAGGCAGCACATCTGTATATGTGCGTTTTTCTTTAATAAATACGTTGACATCTTCCAGAAACTGTGACTCGGGGGTTATGGGTATGGTCTTAACAATTAGGGAACGCTGCTCTTTCTTCTCCGAAAGCTTTCCCTCAGCCCAACGTCCAAAGACCACAGCCACTCTATAGATAGCGGAGCAATAATTTTCACCTGGATTGCTGCCCCATTCAAAACATATTTCGTGTAAAGTGATCTTCACCTCACGTAAACCTTCCTCGAGGGTTTTTAGAAAGAACTCTTCATTGAGGTACTCCGGTATTTTTATATTTTGCAAATTTTTTATAAGCACCATTTTTGGAAGCGTTCTGCAAATTATTTTGGTCAACTTTTGCGCGAAGCACTCAATGACGTCCAATAAACAACTGAGACTGAGGAACTACTAGCCTAGTGCTATATAACAGATTATGGTGTTTGTGTTTTTTTTTGGCTCTCATAACTTATGAGTCATAAGATTGCGCGTGTTTGTATACACTGTACTTCAGAGATAAGGGGTATATTAAATAATATAGAAAGAAACACTTAGGAACCTAAGAGGTTTATATTGTAAAAAACACTTTTTTACGAAAGTTAATTTTTCGTGTAAACTAGTGTTAACTGACCATAATTATGACATAGCTCGAAGTATTAAAGATACCATCCATACTTTGTCCAGAATAAAAATTAATTTCAACAAATTACAACAAAATTATCATGTCTGAAATATACTCTGCCGTGCTCCGGAAAACGAACGAAATTTCCAATTTCACATTATTTACTTTTGAAATTTAATATATACCAAGTGTACAAGTGTAGCATGGACGAAAACTTTAGGATCTCCCACTTTAAATACGTTTTTGTTCTCAAATTTAGATTGATTGAAAGTTTTTTAACTCTGGATGTTTTTTTGAATTTAAGATTTTCTTTTGTAAATCTTTCGCAAAAGGTAAAGGGCTACTGAAGTCGCGATGTTATGAAGAAGCGATAAAATGAAAACTTAAAAAAAAAAAATATGTAGATCTGAAATTAAACAATTTCTTCCTTTTATTTTACTTGCATGCGATAGGCGTTTTTTTTCGAATAGTTACTTAGGCGAATCGGCAAAAATCTGAAAAAGTTCTTAAAAATTATAGCAAATATTTAGTGCTCAATGATTCGCCGAAGGGTCGAACCTGGAAAAAGTACAGAAAACTTAAAATTTGTATTTCCTTTGAATCGAACTGCACCATTAGTGTTTAAAAATCGTTGGGGGCAGTGTTCAGTACCTTACCCAGCTAGACCCTTTCGGCAAGTCAACAACAAACGAGAGAAAAAGTGTCATTTACCCACCAAATGTTTTCTAGACATTTTATTTTCGATTGCAGATAGGCGAATACATTTCAAATCGAATGAGAGAGGCAAGAAATAAAAAAAAAATACCTGCTTGTCATAAAAATGTGTGCGTAAGTGAAGCATATTTCCATACAAATGCATGTAATTGTATAGAGGTCTAGCCAGACCCAGACGCACTACCGAAGGTTTTTAAATTGGTGCACAACGGAGGGTTAAGATAAAAATCTTCAATAAAAGCATTTATTTCTGTTTGTTTCAGAAGTAGTCAAAAAAAACTTCTATTATAGAAAACCCGCCTTTACGCTCAGTTCTTTAAACACGGAAGTAGGAAAAAAGACTTAAACTTTGAAATAACTATTTCATACCAGACTCATAAAAATCTTATTGAAATACGTTGTACATATTAAAAAAATTTTGTGCAGAGTGCATGTTTATAGGGAATTCTATAGTCGACCTCTTCCAACTGTAGTCGTCACTATTTTTTTGCGCTTCTGCTGATTAGCAGCTTAAAAGATAAATGGAAATACCAAAAAACAAACTCGCAAAAAATTTTCAAATTAAATGCAGCTATTATGGAATGCACACGGGGAAATACAAACTATTACTGAGAACTCACAAATAATTTAAAAGAGAACCCTATTATACAGTCTTATCATACCATGTCACGTAATCTCAATACGCAGCAGTTCGTTCCCATGCGCGTTGCCTACGTCACAAGCCGGTTTTTGGCTGCTTCAAAGTTTGTGCTCTCGCGTGTTTCAATTTTTGTCTAATCATTAACAAGTTAATTAGTCAAAAAAAAAACGAATAAATAACTTTGGATGCGACAGTATTAGTTCTAATGAAAACAGACTACAATATAAAAAAATGTTTTGTGTTTGTTGCAAAAATGTTTAGTCAACGTTGACTTTTAAATAAAACTGATAAGTTTTAGGGCAACAGCCGGCGTAGACATTGTGGTGGCTCATGATGAAAAGCAGTTTTTACCAAGATTTGTATGTTATTAAGCTAAAATATTTTCATTATCACAGGGGTTTTTATTTAAATTAGTTGTAATTAATTAGCACAAATGCATGGGCTAAATAAATACGAGTAAAGGTTTGTGCTGCTTTGTTTGTTATATTTGTTTATCTCTTCAAAATAAAAATAATTTGATGACTTGCTAAAACAGATTTTGCATATATTGTAATATATTATTTGTTTTTGTCAAAAACAGTGGTTTATGGTCGGAAATAAGGTGCTTGTTGTATTTTCTTTGGGGTGCTATTTATAACCTGTACCTTCAGGAACAAGGGGTATATTAAGTTTGTGCAAATCGAAAATGTACGTAACTTTCTGAAAACTTTAGAAATTTATCTAAAGCAGTGTTACGCAAAGCGGCACACTGGTGTGCCGTGGTCGTCGGTTTGGTGTGCCGCAGAAAAAAAATCAAAGTTCTCACAAATCATCTTTTTATATTAGGTATAATGATTTTAGTAATAAATAAATATTAAATAAACATAGCTATTTTCTTTATTATTATTATTTCCTTGGTGGTTATTAACAGAAATGAAAGTAAAAAGATGGCGTATGTTAAAGTCGGGCGCAGACGACTTTGGGATACGCTGTACCATTGCAATTAAGTCCGACATATTGCTAAGACCTCCAAGAGATATTAATTCGGCAAATTTGGCTACGATATTTTCATAAACAAACAGAAATCAGTCGAATTTTGCACCATAAAATTTTTTTGACCGATCGGTCCTATGGGGACTATATGATATAGTCAACCGATGTTGATCACATTTAGTACAGAGCTTGGGAACTCTAAAAAACTTCCGTGTGCCAAATTTGGTAACGATAACTTCATAAACAAACGAAACACAACGAATTTTGTACAAAACACGATTTTTTGACCGATTGGTCCTATGGGTGCTATATGATATAGTCAACCGATATTGATCAAATTTGCTACAGTGCTTGGGAACTCTAAGAAACTTCTTAATGCCAAATTTGGTTCCGATATCTTCACAAACAACCGAAACACAACGAATTTTGTACAAAAAACATTTTTTCGACCGATCGATCCTATGGGAGCTATATGATATAGTCAACCGATTTTGATAAAATTTAGCACAGTGCTGGGGGTCGCTAAAAAACTTCCGATAGTCAAATTTTGTTATGATATCTTCATAAACAAACGAATTATCCATCTAAAACTTTTGCTTTTTTTCGAGGTCCTCTGAAATGCCCCTATGGGAGCCGTATAATGTAATCCCGATATCAAAAAAAATAAAATAAACTTGTCTCCTATGGATTAATAAGGGATCTAATCTGAAAGTTTGGTTGCTGTAGCTCTTACCATCTCTGAGATCTAGGCGTTCATACGGACAGACGGACATGGGTATATCGACTTTTCTAGTCACTCTGATCATACTTTAGGTAACTTTGGAGGGTCTCCGACGCACAGTGGGAGAAATGGCTGATTTAGCGGCGATTAATTAATTACTCCTGCAAAAATGTTGCTATTTTTGTACGGATAATTTTATTTTGTAGATAAATATGTCACAAATCAAAATTAATATAGAAATAATGTTTTGTTTTATCTAAAATATTTATTTTTTTTTTTTAATTTCTGTTAAAACTGCTATCTGGACAGTTTGGCCCAAATCTAAGACATTTTTTCACCAATTTTCATAAAATTTATTCTTTAAAAATGTTTAAGAAATTTATATAAACATCTTTACAAAATTTGGCATGAATCTGACAACCAAATAAATTCAAATATACACCTGAAATCCATTTTGCCCGCATATGTACTTGTTAGAAAAATGGTCATTCTAGCAGAAATTTATATATAACATTGAAAAAAATTTTCTTTTCTGAAAGAATAAATTTATTTTATAGATCAATATTATACAAATATAAAATAATATAAAAATATTTTTTTTTAAATTAAATTATTTATTTATTTATTATTATTATATTTCCGCAGTTTTTTCTCTGTATCTGATGAGAAATAATCTGATCTGATGAGAAATAATCTGATAAGTCTTCTTCCACTTGTTTATTTAAAATAAGACGGATAACGTCATTATTTATGAGTTCATCCGCTTTGGAAGAGGGAAATGATCCTTTTGATAGCATCGTAATGAATGGGTCCAATGAAATACAAAGTATATGTGCCAAGTCTTCCATTGAGATTTTACGCAAATTTGTGTATCAATATATAAGGACAAGGCTTCCTCTGCTGTTTTTAATTTATTTAATTATTGAATTTTGTCGGAGCTTAAAAAAGATACCATCTGAGATGCACTTCGCTTGCCAGAATTGAACAAACTGGTGCTGGCCGCATATACGAGCTCCTTGCACGGAATTTGTTTAGCAATGTCAGAAACTATTTTGCTATGTATTTGTTTTTTTTTTACACTCTGCAAAATCAGTTTTGGCATTTGAGCTTAGGTCCACCAATAAAAGCTCACTATCTAACCAGTCCGTGTTGATTTTTTTCCAAGTTCTTACGAATTTAATGGTTCTCTCTCCATTTTGACGTAAATTTTTTGTTGAAATTTTTAATCTGTTTGACTATGTCAACGCATTCACTACTTCCATATTTTCTTTCGTCAATAATATTGTCATAGATATATGTCTGCACCGCAAAAAGCTTTTTGGAAACGTAATATTCCATATACCATACTGAAAAAAGTACTCGCTTGGACACTGACATTGTAGCTAAAAAAATTATTTGAAAAATAAGTAGCGAAAAGTAGCAGCTTTTGGACATTCTCACAACAGAAAATATTGAACTATTTTTCAAAAAAGGATTGACACCGAACCCGGCCGAACCTCAAAAGTTCAGCTCCACGAAAGATTAGGTTATTAGTAAACATTATACTTCTTGCTAGCACAACTTTCAACATCGAATTTTGGGAGGAAACACAATCACAGGCCACAAACACTTATTTTTTTTAATAAATACATACCTTTAATATTATTTATTAACAAAAAGTAAAATTGAAAAATAATATATACAAAATCTATAAACAATTGCAGCAACTAGTCAAAATTGGCGGGTAAGCAGTTGTCTGCAGCTCGTGGAGCTAATGTTGTGTTTGAAGCTTTACAGCTTTGCGAATATTGAGAGAATAAGAAAACGAAAAAATTTTTTTGCCTATCGGATATATTAATAATCGAATACAAAACGATATTGGACCTAATTTTTATTTTGAAATTTGAATAAAACGGAGCTAGATTGGCCATTTCTCCCACTGTGCGACGTCTCCTTCTGTACGTTACATACATTTTCGGCTTGCACAAACACAATATACCCTTTGTACCATACGGTACAGGGTATAATTATATAATAAAGAAAATATCGTACAATAATACACAATTCTTTAACAGCTGCCGCCCTTAGTTAGAGCATAAGGCGGATACAAATTCTTTTCATCGGTTTCTGTGAGCAGCATGTGCTTAGTTGTAGCCATGAACGTTGCGATTCTGTTCGAACCCACGTTGTTCGGGGTCTACCGCGCCTTCTAGTTCCTTGTGGGTTCCACTGTAGTGCCATTTTGGCTAGGTTGGAGGATTCCTTACGAAGAGTTTGACCTATCCAGCGTCATTTTATGTAAGGTCTGTTAGATTTCATCAATGCTCGGAAGCAGTGTCGATATGCCACTTATTGGATTTCTTCGCCGTCCAACCGGCCCCGGTAAGAAAGGACGTGGTTCTTCACTATCTTCAAAGTGCTCCTGCCATCTGGTCAACTGTCCACCAATTTCTGTGTTAATATTGCCCTGGCAACCATTTTTCGCGTTGGTCAGATTATTAATGCCCTCACACACGGCTTTTGTGTTGCCGTTCGAAGCTGCATGCTGAATATTTTGCGCGATTACGTTTAAAAATTTATCCTTGTCTTTTCTTGCACTTCGTTTTACTTTTGGTGAAGTGGTTTTTAATTGAGCCAATTTCACAGGGTCTTTGAGCTGCTGTAGTATGTCCGTATTACTCCAATCACTAAGTTGTGGTCGCTGAAACAGTCGGCACCTCTGAATGACCTTACATCTAAAATCGAGTTCTGGTACGCTCTGCTAATGATGATATGATCAATTGCGATTATGACCGTCTGGCGACTGCCAAGTGTACATATGGATATTCCGGTGCGGGAATCACGTACCTCCTATCAATAGATCGTTTGGAGCGCACAGGTCAACAAGACGATTTCCATTATTGTTTTTATTTGAGCCGTGTTGATGTCGACCCATCACTCTTCTCTGGTTGGTCTTTTCAGCGCCAACTTTGCCATTAAAGTCGACCATTAAAAGAAGCATATCGCCGTTGTGCGTACTTGCAATAATTCCTTCGAGCTGTTCATAAAATTGCTCCTTAACGGCATCTTCTGTTGGTGCATAACACTGGAGACTTTTTTTTCTTTGGTGTACCTCTAAAATATCTTGATTTGATAGGTGTACCTTGAACACAAAAAGTTTGCGGAACACTGATCTAATGTATGACCAGGGTGACTAGAAAACTCGATATATGGTAGACATATGCGTCTATCTGTTCATTTAAAGGCCAAGATCGTAGACATCATAAGAGCTAGAGCAACCACACTTAGTATTTAGGCCCCTTATTGTTTCGGAGGTAACATGTTTATTTTATGTCTTCATATCGGATATATATTGCAAAGCTTTAAGGGCATAATTATTTTTTTCCCAGATATAATAACCAAATTTGTAATTTCATTTTTTTTATTACTTTAGCTTGCAGACTACATAGGCCCCATCAGTCAAAAAAAATGTTTTAAGCGGCCAATTCGTTTGTATGCTGTCAAATTACACTAGTCGACAAATTTAACACTTTTTTTTCTCCAGAGATGAGACTTATATTTTATGTTAGGGTAATGTTTCAGCGTTTAAAAACCGTTTTGACTGATTTATTCAATTTTTAGTAAAAATGAAAAAAATACAATTTTTTTCGATAGAATTTTTTTTTGTCACTTTCAACTGCATTTAAGCTTTAAAAAGTGGTTGATTTTTCTATATTGGGAAGTTTTACATAAAGTAGTAGTCATTACCTTTCAAATAAGTCCTTTTTCATGGAATTCGGACTATCCATTGAACACCAGCAGTTGAAGGAATCATCATCACCAAAAATATACGAATTATTTGTATATAATGGTGCTTGCCTTGAAACAAACGGACTAAAGGCAATTGGAAAAAATAGAAACGATATGGCAATCGCTCACTTAGAACATGGGTACCCCAAGTAAGGCAAACTGTAAGTTAAGAAAGGAATATTCGTAGATCCTCAAATTCGTAAAGCAATGAAAAGTAACGAATTTTGAAGAAAATTACCACCTGATCAACTTATGCGTGGAATTCCTTTGAAGAAGTTGCAGAAAATTTCTTAGAAAGAAGAAAAGCCCGAATGCTAAGTAAATTATTGAAACGCATTATTGGTATGAAAAAATTGGCTCGACATTGAGTCTAAAAATTCATCATTTAAAATCACATTTTCACATTTTTTCTGAAAATTTGGGTACGATGAGCGACAACAAGGTAATAGATTTCATTGAGACATTAAAAGTATGTGGGGTCAGCTTAGAGGTCTTGTCACACAGAAAATTTTGGGTGAATATCGCTGGTTTTTAGTTCCAGAATCAGATAGAAAGCTCAAAAGAAAAAAAAGAAATGCACTTTAGGTAACAATTTTTGTCCAAAGATGGTTGGTTGATTTCTTAGCTTTATATATAATAAAAAGTATTATTATCAGTAATTATTGTTTTATTAAAGCATAAGGATATTTTTAATAAGATCAATATGAATAGAAACTGAACCAAGAAATTTATGACGTCTTGTTGTGATGCACACTTCAACACCTTTCCATCGATGCCAAAAATGTCCTTGAAGGATCAGTGGAAAGGATCCCACAAGGGAAAATATTGAATTTGGGCACCTTTTGAACAAAGGGGTGTATTACAATGGTTGACGTCTTGTTGTGATGCACACATCAACACCTTTCCATCGATGCCAAAAATGTCCTTAAAGGATCGAAACAAAGGATTCACAAAAAAAAAATGAATCTAAATGTTGAACCAATTATTTGTAAAACTACACGTAAAGAAGTCACAGTTACCAAAACTTGTATATAGACGCATTTAACATGTGCTTTAGGCAAAATATGAAATCAGTGGATTGAGGACTCCAATATACAGGTACTTAGATTAAATTAAATAAATAACTAAATATCTAAGTACGCATATAATATCTTTTCAGGTTAGCAATTTCGACGCGTAATTTACCGCAGCCGCTTATCGATGTTCCGACAAGGTGGAACTCAACATACACAATGCTGAAAATTGTTTGTGTGTATGAAGAATTTTCAGAAGAACACTTGGGTACACAGTTGCAACTAACAAGTTCGGAGTGGGATGGTGTTATGTTGCTAGTGACTGCGTTAGGCCAATTTTTGTAGCAACCCAAAAAATGCAGACAGAACAATTATATTTTGGCGACTTTAATAAGCTTTGGCTTGAGGTGAAATTGACTGTGACAACCATCAAAAATATTCACAGTGAAGTTCTCGCCAAATTCATAGAAGAAAGAGAAAAAAGTCTCTGTTTTTCGGTGTTGAAGTGTGCATCACAACAAGACGTAGACCATTGTAATACACCCAGTGGTTCAAAAGATATTCAAATTTGATTTTTATTTTCAATTTTAAAAATAAAAATCACTCAATAACTTTTATGTTCAATTTATATAATAAAAATTGCAGAATAACTCTTATTCTCAATTTATAAAATAAAAATTGGTCAATAATTTTTATTTTACATTTTTATTATAAAAATCGAAAAATAAGCGTTATTTTGCAATTTTTAAATAAAAATTGGCATTTAAATATTATTTCATAATTTTTATTTTTTAAGTCAAAAAATAAGAATTATTATGCAATTTTTATGAAAAAAATCCAAAAATAATAATTATTTGATGATTTTTATTTTAAAAATTATAAGAGTTACGTTCCCTGGTTTATATCAAAGAAAATATTTCGCTGTATTTTAAATTCCTATGTAGAATGTCAATAAAAAATAAAAAATAGATGACGGCTTCAAAATAAAAATTCTAACAAATAATATTGTTAGAAAATTATTAACTAAACAGATTGCAATGCAAAGTGAAAAACTACTTACCGGGGTCATGCCAGTTGTTGGAAAGCTAAGCTAAATTACATTTCCGAAGTAATTTGCTGCGTAGAATCCGAACCCTGGGCCAGAATTGGCCCATCACGTCAGGATCTTGAGATCAAATATCTATGTACCCGAAAAACTGCGTTTTTTTAAATATCTCACTTTTACTATGATTATATACTATTTTCTCTGTAAGAACGCATTGATCATTGGACGTTTACAAAGCAATATAAAAATTTCATAACTTCATTACAAAAGGTCTAGCTGGATAAGGTACTGGCAAAAATTATATTTTATTTTTTTTTAATCTTAAAAGACTTAACTATATCAATCAACCATTTTTTTTTTTTAAAACGTCTTTTTATACCTGCTTTATTTAATGTGAATATGAATCCAATCGGTTTGGTGAAACGTGAAAAAACAATTTTTTATTTATTTAATTTTTTTTTTAAATGTTAAAAATGTCTAAAATTAAAATTATAATACCTGCATTTTAATAATATTTAGTAGAATACATAATTCTTGTCTTTATCCTGCAGGTTCCTTCCAGGAACTTTGCAAGTAGAATTTGTTTTTTGTTGGTGAAATTCGATATTTATACCTATTGGTTCCGTAAATTTTTACCGATTTTGATGAAAATCGAAAGTTACGTCAAAGAAGTTATTTAAAATTTATGGGGTAAGTTTCAAAGATTGCGGGGGGCGGGCAGGCCGCATTGATAAAATGTGTTTGTGGGTTTGTTCATCAGGGCCAGATGAGTAATCTTACCAAAATTGGTGATTCTAGTCATTTTTTATCATAATTACATGTAGTCAAAGATTGATGCAGTTTATCGGTAAAGGGGGGTGAAATTAGTACATTTTCGACTATAACTTTTGTTGTATTTGTCCGATTTTGGTAATTTTTGACAAACAGATGCATAAAAGCATGACGCATGCCTCTGTTAAGTTTCAAATAAAAATATTAAACGGTGTGGCTAAAAAGCGCCTGATTCTACTGCGGCGAACGGGGGAAGATATCGAAATGATTTAACAAACTTCACCAGCTAGTAAAGTTTTGTGTTTGTAGCTCTTATAGTCTCCGAGATCTCTGCGTTCATACAGACGGACTGACAGACGGAAATGCTCAATCGCTACCCGAGTTTATGATAAGCATTTTGGTATAAAAACGGCAGCCCTGTTATAACATAAAATCTAATATACTCTTACAAGGTAGGGGTAAATAAAATGTTTCATAAACTCAAAATTGGTCAATTTTATTTTTCGACTAGTCAAACTGAGGCATTTAATGGGCTTGTTGGTAAATCCCCAATATAGTGTTGAATATACTATAATGAAAAGAACTTAAAAAAATTAATAACTTTAATCGTGTTGACTAAACTATAATGAAAAGAACTAAACAAATTAATAACTTTATAATTATACCTAATAGATTACAACCACCCCATGTTTTACCCCTCCTGAACAATGACTACATGTGTTTTTTCACGACCCACCCTATTTGCGTCTGATTTTTTTTTTTTATTTGCTCAAGTGAAGATAATTATTTTTATGGTATTTCCCAGATAGTGTCTGCTTACGTCATCCAGCGACCTTTTGTTATCAGCTGTTTGTGGTTGTGTTATCTGCTGATAGCCATGACTGGGTACATTTTATACCTTTGCGTAGACTAGTAACCGGTTTGTGCATTCACTTAATGTAGTTCATACACCAACCATTTTGGTATTTACCCTTATAAGTTGTGGCATAATTTCGGAGTAAGAAGTATCTGTTCCCAGGAAATTTGAAACTAAAAAGGGACTTTATGCCAAGCAGGTACAACTTATGCCATTTAGCCTGGACACAACTTGGGTCTTTTAAGTTCAGGGAAATATTTTTAGTTTTTAGGCATTTATTCGCGGACTTTTCCCAATATAAATACAATTCTTTTATCCTAGCGTGTAAAGGACCAAAATTTCAAGGGATATACTAAGCAGTTTTTAATGTATTGTATGTTCACAAAACAACAACGAACTATATTGTTATATTATTATATTATATTAGTTAATGTCATACATCGATTTTGTTTTTACAATATAATGATGCATTTAAAAGATTCGTATTGTAATGGATTAAATGAAAAATTATTATTAATTTATAATATCTTTGCTTATGCGAATTACATTAAATGAATTAGATTCATTAATATTTATTGTCTAATAATTTAAGAGTCGATTAGTAAGTCCCCTTTTAAATATTATAATGTGCTAATAGGACCTTTTTAGAAAAGGAAGCTTAATTTTAGTTCCGCCATGAGTTGTTAGTGATCTGCCGTGCTAAGGCCCATACGCAGCATGCAAAAATTTCGCAAGGAATGTCAAAACTTCACATAAAAAAAATAGTATTAATTAATTAAGAATATTAATAAAAAATTTCCGGCTTAGCGTACTTATTGCTATAATAAGTTGTGAATTGTAAGTGCCAATAAAGAAAATATTACGCTTTTTGCTTACCATAAAAGCATACTTCAACTAGTTGTGAATTATAAGCACCAATATGAACAACTAACTTAGTCATTTACAGATTGGCTATAAACGTACAGCTCAAAAGGTAAGAGCTAAAAAACTCGAGTTACATTTCATGGTGTGAAATTTCATAGGTTTCATCCTAACCTCAAAAAACCACAACAATTTTTTCGTGAAGCTGTTTTTCTACCTATCTTATGGGCCTTTATGTTTTCAGTGACAATAATTCAAAATCCACGTAACCCTGAGATAGTTTAAGGCTTAAACTTGCAAAACTCAGTTGTTACAATAGCCTGGCTGACCCATTCGCACTGTGGGCTGACTTTCCACATATTGAAATCTAGTTGTGCTTCATCCAAGTACCTTTAGCTTTGATATGCATGTAAACACGCACATATGGTTCCACATTAAACTCGTGCGCTTGACTTTTAGAAAAATGGGAAAAAAATCCAATGTGGCGCATTTTTTTCCTGCCTTCAATCCGTGCACCAGTTGCTTTTTCATAGAGTTGGTGTCTGGTCAGTTGGGTTCCTATGAAAACCAACTTGTTTGCTGCCTTTTCCTTTGAGTTGCCGCAGGGGCTCACACAGTCGCTACATGAATGTACATGTTTGTGCAGGCACATGAATGTCACGTGTTTTTGCAGTTCATGACGGCTTAATTAACTTTCTGTTTGAGTGTGTTTGTGTTTTTTTTCACTCTTGGCCAAAACCAACTAAAGTTGTTGGCTTACAGCTTTGTCCTTTTACTATTTGTTTGAACTCTATTTGTTGTTTTTAATATTTTTTTTCCCCCAACAAACAACTCCTAAAAGCATGCTGCATAAATTTTGCATTACATTGACTTGGTAAACGAAATGCATTAATAAACAAAAGCGTTTAAACGCGCGATTTCACACAAATTAGTGCCCAGCCACGTTTGTCTGGCACTCAGTGACGTCACAATCTCTCTGTCATACTCAATGCTATAACCAACAAACTCCAACTCCAAGTTCAGTACAGGACTCAGTCCAGTGATATATGCGATTTTAATCGCACGCTCAGACACAAACATGACAGTCCAAAAAACCACCGAAATCCATGGCAACTCTGTGCGACAAACTCCTGACGCCTGACAAACAAAACGATAATGGGAAAGTTGATAACGCGACAAGGGATGCTGCGGGCAGTTTGCATTTGTTCTAGTTCAAAAGTCGCAGTTCCAATATTTTTTGATTAAAAGTACAAAAAAAAAAAAAAAAAAAATGCTGAAACTGTTTGGTTAACCCACTGAGAGTTACTACTGCGGTAAATAGTTTGTCGTACGGAACTCAGGGTTCATTCCACCCACCTCTGTTTAATCAAATACAGCTTTCACATTTTGTTGTAAACTTCCTGAAGTTTAAGCCCAGCAACTCAAACACGTTCAAAACCGCGTTTAAGAAATTTTATCAAGGTGTCGCAAAGAAATGTGCAAAGAAACTGATTCAATTTTGTATGGCAGCTAGACGCAATACTTGATCAATTTGGACCAAACTTCTTACAAATGTTTTTTTTTTTGGCATGCATTTTATGTCTTGTATATTTTTGTATTAGCCGAAGGCCTACCGGCGTTAAGATAGTTTTTTAAACTTTCTTAATCTTTATTAAATAAATAAAAAAATATTATTTTACACATTTGTGTGAAGTTCGATCAAGAATGGTAAGCTGTTTCTTATAGCTACCATACAAAAATTGAGGCTGCGCTCTCTGTTTTTGAGAGCGACACAAAAGTAGACTTACTCATTGCGTGACCAGTTGATAGTTGGATCATACTAGCAGGCCACTTGGTATTATATTATATCCTTAAAGATTTTAAAGGTGATGCCCTGTCAACTGTAATATTCAATTTGATGCTGCACTTTATAATAAAAGATGTTAACAAAGATGGAAACCTCCTGTAATTTGCGCCTTTGCTGATGATGTTGCAATATAAGCAACCCATGAAAGAGAGCTAAGAGATGTATTCTTAAAAATCGTCGAATTGGCCGACAATATCGGGCTACATGTAAATGAGGTAAAAACAAAGTATATGCTGCAATCAGCGCGATCACGACGAGTTGAAGCCTTTACCATCGGAAGTTTCTCATTCGAATCGGTGCAAAGTTTTAAATACCTCGGAGTGCTCTTTTCAAATACTGGCGACTCGGCAAGTACGATAAGAGATCAAATAAATGCTACTTCTCGCATATAAAACTATTTCGCTCAAAGCTTATATCTAGAAGCACGAAGATATGTATGCATAAAACACTCGTCCGTCCAGTATTACCGTACGGATGCGAGGTCTGGACCTTACGTTCGTTCCATCGATTGTAAGCAGCTAGCAGCGTTCGATATTAAAATTCAGCGAAGAGTATTCGGCCCAACCTTGGAAGGAGGCGTGTACAGAAGGAGGTACAATTCAGAACTTGAAGAGCTGGCTAACCACGAGATAATTATACGCTACATCGAATCGCAACGCCTAAGATGGCTTGGGCATGTCCTGCGAATGAGCGATGACAGCGCGCAAAAGAAAATTTTAAAAGGTCGGCAATACGAAGTCAGAGCGAGAGGTCGACCTAAAAACCGCTGGCTGGACGCAGTTAAGGGCGATCTCTACGAGATGAGTGTCACAAGCTATGAAGCCAAAGCACAGGATCGGGCGGTTTGGAGAGGCATTGTGATGGAAGCTTTGACCCACCAAGGGTTGTAATGCAGAATAGAGAGAGAAAAGAATTTAAAATACTTTAAAATTTTATTTTCTTACGACTTAGAAATTTTATTAGAAGAAATGGGTTTTAAGATCTTAAGTTTTCGGAATTTAAAAGCGGCTTTCCAACGACTTTTTATTTTTATATCAAATTATTGGTATATTTGGGGTCCATCTTCTCCTGCTCGGTGCCATTGCTAATTTCATTTTTGGCAGATATTTGCTGGTTCTTATTCTTTTTTAATCAACTCTTAAAGAAATTTAACTCCGAGGACGGATACAAATTTTAAAAGCATTCTGCATTTAACGCTCTGTAGTCCCGTGCATGCATCAATTTCAATGGCCAAGCTGAATATTCATAACAACAAGCTTCGTTTTAAGCTAAGGTGAACAATCACCAGGGAAACTTACCAAAAACAATTAATTCAATTGAAGCAAAAACTCCGACCGTATATCAAAAGACAAAGTTGTCTTTCAAGAGTCGTCAAGGCACCTTTGTTCCTAACAAATACCAATTGGTTCAGTAGATGAGTCAAGGCCTACTCGTGCAATACTTCCATTACTATGGTGAAAAAAATTGGGTCTCTTGGATCGCCTCTAAAAAATGAACAGCTAGGAAGATGGGCAAGAGTTGGTGCTGTTGATAAAAAATACTTAGATTGTTTTTCGAATAAAACTTAAAGAAATAAACGTTGACTGGAATGTTGGAGTTTACTGTACAGGCGCAAAAAAACTTCCCTCGGGATAACCAGCTTAGGCTATTCTGGTTAGCGACTGATCTCCCCGTATCTGGACAAAGAATTTCTTATTCTCCAGAAACAAACGCAGACTGTAAACGTTGAAAAAAGAAACTCCATTTCAGTATGCTCTCTCCTCAAACGCTTTGGTAGTGTGGTGCGTCACACGTTGTAACTGATACTCTCATTGATACTATGACCATATTGAAATCCGAATTTATGGTCGGGGATCAATTATCCTTGGTCCGTGCTCTGAACGGGAGGGAGTACTCTCAGATTTTTGTTATAAGCAGGCCGGGACTCAATGCTGGAGTATCTCCACATCTAGACGTTGCTTCGCATTGCGGCCCAAAAATTTCAATTCAATCATTGGTAATGGTTTGTGGGTTAGGCATAGGCCTTTATGCACCCTTTTGTATTTAGACGTTAAGTATGTCGAGGAAACGAACCAGTTCTTTCGGAGGGAGCTTTCGAAGGTCTCCATCCTCTAGTAAGTATGCACCTTAAACTTTGTTTGTGCTGTGGCCTAGTGCCTCACAGTTGCTGATCAGGTGTTCCATAGACTCTTCCTCATCACAGCTGAACCTACAAGTATTCGTATCGGATATACCTATTCTGTGTTGGTGTTTATTGCCGGCGAAGTGGCCTGTTAGTGCGTGAGAGTGATGTTTGCTCTTTTATTGTAGAAATTCAAGAATTTTTTGGAGTGATTAAGGCCGTCAATCATGAGCCAATACCGCAGAAGACTTTGAACTAGTGACTTACTTACCGTGAAACCCTCATCAAAAGCGCTGCGGTATAATCGGTATATATTGTGGTCGCCTAGAAGAATTCTGGAAAAGGGAGGTGGGTTTCTTGCGTACGGTGGCGGCATATTATAGATCATAGCGGTAAAATAGACTTTGAACTATCATTTCATTCATTCATAAACAACGTCAGGTACCCTAGAGCCAGTTTGGGATACACAGCTCAGGTGCTGATATTATAACTTTCCCAGTTACCGGATGCGTACCCTTAGAAATTCATCTAATACAGTAAATTATAATTAAGTTCCTCTGCATTTTTTAGACTGTTTTATTGTAGTTTGTTGAACGTATTCATGTCTCTTCAAGACGATATAAAAACTTTCGGCATGGAAACCTTCTCACCCAAGAATACCTCAATTATAAGGGGAACCATTTCAGTTTTCGGAGCTACAGTAACAAACATATTCAAAAGCGCTGAACTTCTGGCCTCCAGCACTTCTTACAGTAGCTACAATAGACTTCATCCAAAAGCAGTTCAACTATACCATAAGGCGAACCAGTTCAGTTTCCGAAACCACAGTAACAACCCTATCCTAAAGTTCTGCACTCCTGGAACCAAGTGCGCCTTAAAGTTGCTACAGACGCAAGTACGTGGTAAACAAAAGCGACAATAGACCTAAACCGTAGACACTGTCGCTTTCAAGCGACAGCACACACAACAAATGACCATAATCAAACACTTTACGCCTGAGAGCATGTACTATCTATAAGGACAAAGAATGTGACTTAAGCTGCTCGTCAGAGACCAGACCCGGCACCTAAACGAAGCCAAATATAGTTGGTGTTGGGCCTATCTGTGTGCATCAATGTCGCCGGTGGCCAAATTTAATTAGTACTCTCCAATGTGCCCCTACTTGTCTGGCTGCCGTTAAATTAAACTTCATTTATGGGGATTGGGGTATTGGGACTCAAAGCTGCCCTTTAATCACAGTTGGGAAAAATCAAATACAAACAAATGTCATCAGTTGTTGTCGTCAGTGGCGTTGTCTGCAGCGACGTCATCACCATTTCAAAAACTGTTGCATACCACCGATACCAACCGCTGCCGCCGCACAGTGGCACGGCAGCCACAAAAGCGTTGCAAAAATCGATTTTGCGATGAAATCATTTTGCAAAAGTAATACATGCATCTTATTTAGAATTTCCCAGTGATCAAGAAAATTCAATTCAAATTCAACTCGGATAAATAGTTTAGTTGCTACAGCCGCTCAAAGTGTAGTATATTTTCAACTTTGAAAAAAATCGGAATTTTTTGAATAAAAGTGCGTGTTTAAGATCGTTTTGTAAAAAAACTACGCAACCAATCCATATTTTCTTCGATTCTATGAAAAGGTATATAAAATTTAAACATAAAAAAAAAAAATGACTTCGTATCTTTTCTGGTTTTCAATACTTCCGTGTACCTGAACCACTATATTTGGACCACTTTTTCAACTTTGGAAGAAAATAATTCAAATTATATTTTTTATATTTTTAGTTTTAACATAAATACGTTTGTTATCAATTTATTTACCTTCTCTATAAATTTTGTGTCCGCCTTAATCCAGCTGTGGCTGTAAGGCCACTAGAAGTGCAGAAACCCAACTCAAAAAAATGCTACCGCAGGTAAAAGAAGAAGAAGAACACGCAGTAGATGCATCCACTAAATTAAGAGATGTTTGCTTATATTTGTACTTGACAATAAAAAGCACCTACCTGTGACATTTCAAAAAGCAAGATTAATTATTATTAAGAGAAAAGCAAATTCTTTTCATTTTTAGGTAGTTGAACCGAAAACATACGGATAGGGATGTAACCTTTCCCTTTATAATGATAGGTACCAACTAAAAAACATTTAATGTAACTACTTTTTACCTGTTACGCGTTTTGTGAATTAAGGATTAAACCTTGTATATATTTGCCTGAATATTTCCAAAATTTGGATAATTCCTTATTTAAAGAGGGAAATCTGGAATTTGGTACTTCACCATTGCATGCCACTTTTCCGCAAGTTAAAGAATCCTTTGAAGACAACACACCAGACAAAGAAAAACAAAATATCAGGAAAAGCAAAATTCAAGACGATTTCTTTAATCGACTTGGACTGATAATCGACCGCCCCAAATATGGATATGGTAACTCAAACGATGGAAACTCATCACGAAAATTCTTTGCAGAAAAAAAATGACAACAGAAAAAACTGGAGTAGATGATGAAATTATCAAAAGATTGGGTGTAACTTTAAACATTATGAACTGCAAGGAAAACATTAACGGCAGCAAATAATGAATATGCCACCAAGACTGCAGAGCTGTTAATGGAAAAACATCCAGGAAAGAAACTGACTCCTACGCTTCACAAAATTTTGCCACATGGCCAAACTATAATTGAATATCATTGCCTACCCATTGGGGAGATGTCAGAAGAAGCCCAGGAATCGAGAAACAAGGATTATAAAAAATTCAGAGCTATGAATACATGTTAAATATCACGATCAAGGAAAACGAGGATCTTTTTAATATGTTAGCAGCCTCTTCAGATCCACTAGTTTCATCCCTTAGAAAAGTGAGATCCAATACAGAATTAACAAGTAGTTATTCAAAAGAAATGTTGTCTTTTGGATATTCCTTCAAATGTAAATGTGGATGATTATTTTACAAAAAACTACTGATAAGACAAATTATATAACATATTATAATAAAGAAGCATTGTTAAATTAAATTTATTGACTGAAATATAAAATAATGAACAAAAAAATTTATCAGCAAAATTTCTTTATAAATGAAAAAAAATATTTAGGTACATATTTTTCAATGGCAAATGTTGCACAGGCAACAAAATCCAACTTCCACAACATATTGCCTAGCTCACAGATATCGTGTCACAATGCACGGGTACTTGTTTTAAAGCCTGAACATTTTTCTTTCAATTAAAATTTAATTCATAAAAATATTTCAATTGGTTTAGAAAATATGAAAAAAATATGTATATATTTTTCAATGGCAAATAGTGCAAAAGCAACAAAATCCAACTTCCACAACATATTGCGCAGCTTTCAGATATCGTATCACCATGTATGAGTACTTATTTAAAAGCCTGATCATTTGTCTTTCAACTACAATTTATTTCATTAACAAATGTCTATTGGCTTAGAAAATATGATTTTTGCAACGTTTTTTCGGCTTCCGTGCCACTGTGCGCCGTTGTACCCGCTGTACCCAATGTGCTCGCTTTGGAACCCGCCACATACCTTGCATACTCTTTAGCCACCAAGCGCATGAATAATTGATTTCCATTGCCAGAGTTGCCGCTGTCTCTCTTATTTACTCACGCTCTGTCACTCGCTTGCGCTCACTGGAGCTCAAACTCTTACTCTTTGTGTCTCGCATGCATTTATCAGACTGCCCAATCCCCAAAAAGAGCTTCAGTTTATTTGAATGTTTGTTTGTTTGTTTGCATCCTTATGTTGTTTATTTGTTTGTCCTTGCATGCAACAAATTTTCACTCACATTTCGTGGCTGAAGTGGGAGTGTTGCATAATTCGCCACATTTGGCAAACACTGTACAGTGTACACTGGACATCCGAACCTCGCATTGTTTTTGCAGCCTGTCGCTTATCAGTTTGTTTTTGTTCATGCCATTTGCGTGCTGTTGTCCTTGATCCGATATAGCTTCCTTCCCACAGCCAATTCCGGGACTTGCCATATACAATCACATTTTATTGGCATATGTTTTACTGGTGGTTTGTGCTCGCTGCTTGTTTGAGGACTCCCACCCCCTGGCTGCTGGCTCTTTAATCCTTGGCAACGCATTATGCTTTTGTTGTTGCCAGGACTAAAGCTTTGGGTAAGTTATTTTTGCTCATTTATGCCTAACATTTTTGTGGCTCTATTTGAAATTTCACGTATATTATTTGTACCATACAATTGGAGGCTTATTTATTTAAGTATATAGTATGTTATACATGTCTAATGCATTTTTATGCCCATAAATGCCATTTAGCTTTTCCTGACAGCTCTTTGGCATTTGGACTATGTGATTAGTGATAGTTAGTATAGGTTTAAATTTGGTGTTTCAATCCCTCAGTTGGTTTTGGGTAAAGGATAAGCAAGAATTTGGGCAAGGGTTGAAGTTTTTAAAAATTTAAGGTGTATGTTTTATGCTCTACTCATAACAGCTGCGTGTTTTCATATACGAGTTTTAAAGCACTATGTCGTTAAAAATACATTTTTTCTGCTGCTAATTAGTACTCCCAGGAGCATTCAATTTCTGATATTCATAGTACGTATATGGTCGAAGTGAAAACAGTTGAAAAAGAATTCCAAACCCCAAAAGATTCACATTATTCGCACTAACGCAAATATTTTCGAATAAAGTTCCTTTCTCGGAACCGCGACTTGGGACAAAAGCATTTGATTAAAGTCATCATAGGAAGTAGGACTATTTAAGATATGAAATCAATTATATCTGCATCATTTTTTGAAGATGTTCATTTATTAGCTGGTAAAAACTTAACTTTATGAAGATATGTTTATATTATAATATAAAGTATGTACATTGAATAAAAATAATTGCGTTCAAAAGTGCACCAGGTGGGCACTAAGTTAGGATTTTTGATAGCTTCGTCCCCATGTGTAGGCAATAGCTTGAAGTAAATATTTAATGGGTAGGAGGAACAAACAGATTAATAATCTGCCTCAGTGGCAAAACGAAGATGAGATTTTAGTAGATGGGGTCGAGGTTGGTGAGCGAGGCAGGGGGCAGAAGCCCCTAGTAACACATATTTTGTTAGGCTTATAAAAAGAACCTAGGTTAAAAATTATAACATATCTCATAGAAAATTTATTTTATTGTTCAATGCGTTTATTTTGGGTATAAGTGAAACAATTTGGGCAAACAAAATATTTCATGGAGGGTATAAAAATGTTTGAGGCTCATCGGTAAAGATTATAATTATTTTTTCTATGAACTTTGCATGGATGATGTGATGTCTAAAACTATATGGCTCATGCGCAAGTTACTATAAGTCATTTGAGTTACTAAAGGGGCTGTACACATACTACAAAATCCGTTCAGCGTCTTGAAAATACCGCGCTTGGTCACTGGAGGGTAGGTCTAGTGTAAAAATTGGAACACGTTGTATGGGTACGGTCCCATAAGTCTTTTGGATAGTAATTGTGAGCTCAGCTACCAGAAATACGGAATAGAATATTTTTAAAACACATGGAAGGCTCATCACAAACGTCTCAAACTTACTCTAATCAATCTTTTAGGAATATATGTGCAAAAGTTTCATCTTCGAAATTCGAAAATTTTTGCCAAAAAAATTAGAAAATCTGGGAACATAGTGCATTGTGACTATTAAGTTAAAGAATAAATAGCTGAATCCGAATCGGAGGTCAGAAAAACTGGCATTTTTCAAGCTTTTCAGATAATCTCCGAAGTTCATAAATACTTTTCGTGTTTTAAGTATGACATACTTGATTTTTTCTCAGTGTACTTTTTCCAAAATGTATGCATTCAAAAATCTTTTCCAAGTATTGTATGCAAATTATGATCTACCATGATAGCATAAATGTTAGCTTTAGATAAACATCACTCTATGTGCTTGGCGCGAAATCCATTTATTTCTAGTTTCGTAGACCACTCTCTTTAGGGGCTTTTGATGTCCACAGCCGTTAGAGCCCATAACATCATATTTCGTAGTCATTGCAATCTCCGCCAAGTTTTTTATGTGTTTTTTTGGGGCAGCTGAAAGCTGACTGACACGCAAGTTATCACGACAGCGCTGCCGGGGCTATCAATGCCACAAACCATATCATCGTCGTGGTCGTCGTCGTCGCCGTTGACTAGACGCATTTGATATATGCTCTGACATTGGCTCTGACTGAATGACACACTGGACAGCAATAAATGTCAGCCGGCAATTAAGTCAAGGTACGTTGGTTGGTAGTCATGTTGATAGCGCGAAAGATTTCCGTGTTTATGCGCAAGTCGAACCACCCTTAACCCCAAGAAGCATGTGACCCCTGCGTTGTGCAAAATTGCCCAAATGACGTCACAAGTTAGGGGAGTGCTTAATGGTATTGCCATTTCCAGTGTACTTTCAACCCCGCTTTGAGAGCATGCCGACTTCCAGTGAGTGCTTGCTCTCTCCGGCACTTCCAGTTGTTTTGGGAAATTTTTTTTCTTCTTCTATGCGCAGTTTTTTTTGTTGTGTTTTTGTACTGAGTTGGTGCCGCCAAATGTTGCAACTTGGCTTAGTATAGCTCATGGACTTGTTGTTGCTATAAAGTTTGCACTGTCTATGCCACAACAGCGACACCGCCGGCTTGTTTATATAGTCTCTGCCAAAGTCAGCGCAAATGGCTGCACTAACCCCGAAGATTGGCTCAGGTGTGTTGGCCAGGTATATCATCTTATATGTGTGTGTGTGAGGCAACTCCTAATGGAAACTGAAACACCAGTTGATTGTGCAGCTCAGGCGGTATTGGCTTTCCGAGGGTGAGTTGGTTTGCATGTGTCTCGGTATATATTGCATGCGGTTTTTGTGGCACGTCTCTTGGTAATATAACCACGCTTGCAATATAGTTTCTAATTTCTGATGGCCAACAGTTTTGACAGGCCACTACTTCTATTAATATGTAATTTTATATAGTAGTTGTGGCGTGGCAACGCATGAGGCTTCTGTCAGCTGCCTCAGGACAAAAACTATGCAGCGTGTGAACCCCTTTTTGCCACTGCCATGGCTTGGTCTAAAAATGTAATTAACATGCGATTTACTGTTTGCATTTCAAGGTGTCATAAATCAGCGCATTGTTTACTCTGGAAAGGGGGTTTCATTGTGACCATGTTAATGGGCGTAGGCGGGGTGTGCGCGGTCAATGGGCGTGTGCTTCATTAAAAAGCTCACATTACAGTTGATTTCCTAAAGGCATTCATTTTGGTTAACATACCCATATGAATGCATAATGACATGAACTGATGCTTAGTTTAAAGGGGGTAATTGGGACGAGAGATTTTTTAAAAGGAAAAAAAAGTGCGGCTTAATTTAAATTCAATTCAGGTTGATGGTCTTTTTGGCACTTTTTAAGACAAGCTATTTTAAAAGTTGGTTTAAAAAATTTAGTCTATTTAAGGAATGCGATTTGCTGGGTTGTGGATTCAAAGTTTATTCTTGAAAAAGTCTACTTTTTATTAGGCTCATATTTTTTTCGCGTAGTGGCCCTAAGGGGAACAGGATCATATATCAAGATCACTGGTCTCATCAGCTTACCCATGCTGTTATTTTTGGTCAAATGGTCTCCAAAATCTTTTTGAGACCATATAAATCTTTTGGTGTAAGTCGCTTGGGGTCTTTTATGATCGCTTCTTCCTGCTGCAAACATAGCACAAATCTGAAATATACCTTAAATAAACCGTAATTATGACTTAACAAACTTGTTGTTCATACATAATGACGAAAGTATGGAGGGACGGACGGACGGACATGGTTCAATCTCTAACCAAACGATGGCAAATGATTTTTCATACAAAACTTATATAGCGTAAATGGCGTCTGGAAACTATTATACATCACAAAAGCGACTGACATTAACTTGCCTCTAAGTCGATCTTAATGTAATGGTCTTGATTTGAAGATATTGCATTTGGCATAAGGCCTGGGAGCAACAAATTTTGCCAGAAGGTGCGGTTCCTTACTTGCATTCAGTTTTTTTTATTGGCCGCCTTCTTCCCCCAGAAGCATCTGTTGGTGCACATTCATTTAAAGAGATTGGGTACTGCTCAAGTTATATGAAACATGAAGAGTCCCCACTAAAAATAACTTATATGTTGTTTTTTTAAGTCACAGTCACCATAGTTGGTATGTAGACCCATGTGGGCGATAATGTATAAAATCTTTTTATTATTTGAAGACTCCACCTCCCAGCCCGACGCAACTATTTTTCATTATTTACCCCCAAGCGTTTTCACGTAGAAACTTAAAGCTTGACAAAGACATTTTTTTTAAATCGGTTAGGTACTTCGGTAGTTATAGTCTAAAGGGAAGTAGGCCCACTAAAAATGCTCGTTAAAAATAAGCGGGGATTTCCATAAACATAGGCTCTCTAGTGACGTTTACTTAAAAATAAGGCTAAAACAGTCAGGGAATGCTTCGGACCCTGTTTTAAGTCTGAAACAGGAGGAACATCGATGCTTAAAAAAAAAAGAAACATCAAAAATTATTCCTAATGTTTAATATGACCTTCATTTAATTTAATCTGCAAAACATGATTCTGTGTAAGGTAGCAGCGTATCTTTGTTGCTAGATATCGCTACAACCACAAGCCACCAAGTGCACCTCCTAATACGAAAACTTGGTTTCAGATTTCGAAGATGATCTTAAAGAATACGATACTCAGCATTTTAATTTTTGTTTCGAAAATTAATCAACACTAATATGCCAGGTCAGCATATTCTAGGACGATCCTTGTAAATACTAAACAAGAACTTAATTAAACTAAATTAGACTTCTATCCTTAAGGTAACTTAGACGTGAAACTTCAAGTGACCTTAATTAAAAAGAATATTAATCCAATCTCAAAATGCAACCCTTCTTAGTTCGCGCCTGAACGCCACTGTCAAGTTCTGCGTTCCTTTGTTAGTTTGCATGATGAGTGCCGTAAATTTTGCAAATATCACCGATGCAGATTTTGAAACAACTGATAAGCAGCGGCAACAACAACACCAACAAGGACTCAAACGTTGCTTAGAAGTTCCCTGCTAGCATGGCTCACTAATTAGGTGTGAGCTTCTGGGCGTTGCATGTCAAAATGGCGAATAAAAATGGCAGAGTGGGAAAGTGCGAAAACGGTGCGTGTTAATTATCCAACATCATGCCTTTGGGCCAAAAATCCTGTTAAGGGCATTATGTGCCAACTGCTTTAAAGCGATGTGGCTTTTAAATTGAATTGTAACGGCAAGAAAAACGCACCCACATACACACACACAGACACTCAGACACTTCCGTTTAGTGCTTGCCATTTCCGCTTCCGTTGTGGCGCGTGCTTGCGTAATATAGACAAAACGCGCTGTGCTTTTGATTGCCTTAGACAGAGAGAAAATAAAATTTAAAACAACGGGCAACATTTATTACAGTCACCAACTGCAAATATCAAAAGACACCATCAGAATCAACGTCTAAGCTGCATGGAAAAAAAAACAGCTTGAATTTCCAAATAAAAAAAGACAGAGAAAATACTGGCGCACTAAAAAATAGATGTGACCAGGCAACTCCTAGACTAGGCTGACAAATGCAGCCCCTGTGCTAATCCAGGGGTGGGGCCCCCCTTCAAACAAAAATCTCGTCGCCTTCATTTGGCTTAGTCTAAGATCAAAGCCATCAAAAGCATTAGGCAACAGCATTGACATTTTTAAGTGCCAGTCAGCACAGTGGTACAAAAGATGTTTTCGTTGCGTGTTATACATTTAGGCAGAGTAAACTTATTTTTGAAGCACTTTGTGAACAGCAAGTATCTAATTTTGAGAATTAGAGACGCTAACGTATTTTGTTTCAAGGGAAACTCATACTTTTTTTTCAAAAATAATATACCTATGTTCCTGGACAACAAAAAACTTTCTTTTCTATATTTTACTACTTTAATTTATTTTGTACTATTTGCAGCGAAAAAAAATGTTATAGATACCTAATAGTAGGGCCCTATATGTAGGACAATGTATGTACTCCTTGATCAAAAACTTACCGGAATCATCACCGTGTGATTTCCCTTTTATTTTGTTAAATTGCCACATCTCTCTTTGACATTCTATGAATTTCTCAGCTTGATAGCTTGACATTTGTAAAAGTGACGCAGTATTGAGTACATCTGTGATTGTGCGTTTTCGATTTTTTACACTTTAAAAAAAATGCCGTGACGATTTAGCTAAAAACCGAATTCACCTGATTTGGCTACCTGCGATTTTTTTCTATTCGGTCGACGCGTTACAGCACTAGAGAAGAGGTTATAGAAAAATCGAAGATGGCTCTAATGGCCTACCGCAAACCGATTATAAAAAATGTTTCGAGGATTAGATCAAGCTAGCATAAGAATAGCATGTCAATGACAGATGTGGCAATTTAAGAAAAAAAAAAAGATAAATCCAATCGGGTGACTAAGAGCGCCACACGGTGATGATTCCGGTAAGTTTTTGTTCAAGTTAGTATGTTCATCTGTTCCCTCGTAACTTCAAAGCCATTTATCATAATTCGGCATATGAGGTATCGTCGAAGGCGTATTGAGCGGCCGCTGGTTATATGCTATAAGAAGACACATTCAATTCAATATGGCGTCCTCTATATATTTTGAATATTTTTTGCTTACCCAAATACCTTTGATTTCAAAAAAGTCACCGAATAATGAAGTTCCTTCCTGTAGTTCCTGCAGCTTCTTAGCTTTTTCCAAGGTACAATGAATAAACCTTTACTGAGTCTTTATATGATTTTTATGAAATTATAACACCAAAATAAAAAAAGAAGTTTCAAAATCGAAAAAGTAAGAAATAATTATTTACAAAAATAATTGACATTTTTTCTCCGATTTTGATGTACAACCACTCATTTTCTTTGTAATCGATCAAACTTTACGAGCCATGAAAAAACTGTATGAAAACATTTTTTTTAATTTTTAAATTTACTTTCGAAGTAGAATCTTTTCAAAAATTTGCTAAAAATTAGGACGTATTTCATATGAATGCATAAATAGCGTCCAAATCGTAATTTTGACAAAAATATGTTCCAAGTGTAATGGATAGGTAATTCAATTACCTACAGTTAAGTATTGTCAAAATCGGTTTGGTAGAACCAGAGATATATGCTTTTAAATAGACACACTTATTTTTTAGTTTCGAAAGGTGTTTTTTTCGAAATATCTCGAAATCCGTTCCATGGACTACATTTTCGGACTTAGCGTGCTTTTTTACTACGGAAATTACGAAAACAAGTTATGGATAACAAAATTTATAAAAATTTGTAAGCTAGTGTAATTTTTGAAGGAAAGGGCATTACATTTCCTGATAAACTTTATATAAAAGTTTAGAAAATTATAAATTTTAAAAATGTTTAATTGAATGCCGAGAAATATTTCAAGCAGGTATCATATATTAAGGTAAACTTCATTAATGTTTCTATCACCCCTTTTACTATCACAATTAAAAATTCATTTTCATTCAAAATTTCTCAAAATAAGTGTGAAAATGAAAACGACAAATTTAAGTAATATTCAGAAGAAGCTAAAAGGCTAAATAAATATGTTTTGATTTATTTCCATTTTGTCCACTGTGCTTTACTTCGTCATATTATATTTATTTTTTTTTTTTTGTCTCAAATTGATAGTCAGACAGAATCTACGAGGGTCATAGGGAACTTTTACAATACAAAAAAATTGTAGCATACTTATGAGCTGCAGCTTTAAGTTGACTTGATTGAAATGGCGTTGAGGTATTTGGATATGTTTGCCGCAACATGCAACAAATGCAGGTAACACACACACAGTTACCAACACTGACATATGCACACACTTTCCAACACTCTCACTCATACTCTAGCATTTCCATGAGCTCTGTGTTGTGGTTGGACTTATGGTTTTGACTTTACTTGACAGCCTTGACTTCAACTACACTGGTTAGTCTGAGCTCAGCTGCCGCACCTGTCTTTCGTCAGCTACACTTCTCGACATTTGAATAGAACACATTTATTTTTTTAGGTTGACATATTGTATTTAATTCACTATCTATAACTTAGACAAAAAGTGTAACTATAAAAATATCTGTCAGTCTGTCAATCTGTTAATCAGATCACCATTCTCCCGTTCTTTCTTAGGAAAATTTAGCAGCTTACACATATATTATAAAAGATTAACGGTAACAGTTTTTACCAATTGTATATGCTTGTAACTTCTATAATTTTGACTTAATCTGTACATAATTATATATCACTGTAAAGAGCAAATCAATACCTTTCGATCTAATCATCATTCATGTAGATACAAAATTTTGTTCACGAGATATTGAAAAATAACTGAAATAAGTGCCCAAAAACATGTTTTTCGAAAATATCTCGAAAACGGTGCTTAAGAAAAAAAAGGTTGCCATTTTCGTGTCTCTCGACCCCAAATTACCCTAAAATACACTTTTTTACGAAATTTCACTCGATGACCCTTAAATTTGTAAACTAGTGTTATATAAGGTTTTACGGGACTGTCCACACGACAGGAGGTTGAGCCCCTTAGTTTTCTTCTACATAGTTCATTTCCATAACACAATTTATTTCTACCAGTTATCCTTATGAAAACTAAAGTCGGTACATAAAAATAATTTACTTTTCCTATTCAAATGGCCATGTGTATACTTATGTATGTATGTATGTATGTTAAACCTGTGAGTGTGCGTGTACGTTCGTGTGTTTTGAGATATTTTTGGCAGTGCTCGCAAAACATACAAAAACAACAAATGTTTATGACACATTTTACACTTGTGGTTAGTTGGTTAACTACACACACTCACACCTACACATAGATACAGCGAGACGCACACAGATACACTACCTCCTAAAGACGTGCTTAGAAGATAAAAAAAAGATAACTTCAAAAATCATCTGACGACACACAACTCCACCGTGCTCAAGCGGAAACAAAGTAATTTCCCAAGCATTGTCCCGAGCGTTCATGCATAAAATTGCCAAAAAATTATGGCAAATAATTCAGAATGATATGGTCTATGGTAAGGCAAAGGTGGCACAGGGCGGCACTGGGTGAAGTTGGCATAGATTGCGTGCAAACTTTTGATAAATTATGCACCACAGATTAACAGCCATTTAAGTAGATTTAGTTAGTTAGTGACTAAAATGTTGATGGATAAATAGATAAAGTTGAAAACTTGACAAGCAGCCAAAAACGTAAAAAATAATTTTGGTCGATGCTGCCAAATGGCAAACTGACAAAAACTGCAATCAAAATGAACTGGGCACGGCAAAAGTTGAAAAAGTTCAGGAAACAAAAAAATGTATTTTTAATAAAACGATTGGTTTGGATATTGGCTTAAAAGAGTATAGAAGCAAAAAATTACTTGTTGATGTGGTCTAGGAGCTACTACTGCTACTCGCAAAAGTAATCTGAAAAAAAAAAGAAGGACGATTATTAACACCAATTTCGGGCAAAAAAAAATTATCGTGATTTGCAACAGAAGTCAATACATCCTCAAAGAGTGATCATGTGGTCTTAAAGAATGACACTGAGGATACTGTAGCCATCAATTCAAACCGATACCATTCGATGTTAAACGATTTTTTTCACCCATTTCACTGTACTTCATTAGATATCGTTTTTTGGGGTTTTTGTAAAAGAAATGTGTATGTCAATCCTTCAGCGACCATTCAAGACCTTAAAAGCAACATCACCGATGAGATACGAGCCAATGAAATATCCCTATTGAAAAATGCCATCGAAAATTTTTAACATCGGCTCGATGTATGTAGAATCAACCATGGTGAACATTTGTCGGATATAAATTTTCACTCATAAATGTTATCGATGAAGCTTCATAAAAAGGAATGCCTATCGGTTATCGATAAGCTGTCCCTGTCGTCTCTATTTTTAGCCAAGACCAAAACCAATTTTTAGTTAAAGTTCGCATTCTGCTATTTGAGGAATTGCCGCTGGCGTGGTGCAAGGTATAAGGTGGCATACGGGGCAGCATGACCAGTCGCGGGTTCGAGTCCCGCCTCGGTCATGGATGTATGGGCGCTGGGTGAGCTCGGCGAAAAATGTTTTTTATTTTGTTTTCGTTTTAATACAAAGTTTTTTTAATTTACTTAACCCATTTTCTTTCACTGTTGCGTACACGCAACACCATTTTCAAAAAATTCTTATTCGACCTGTGTGTGAGATATTGCTACCATTTTTGTTTTGTTTAAAAGTAATATCTTTTATCTTCCTTCCTCTCCATAATCTGAAACCCTGCTAAATACACACAGACACACACACTTGCGTATGTGTACACACCTTTTTTGGACAAATTTTGAACTGTACACTAAAAATTATTGAATGTAAATTCTTTGTCTTTTCTACATCAAAACATGTTGACAAAAGAACAACGAAGAATTTAAATTATTTTTTGACGTATCCAGAAGTAATTGTGAGAGTTTTAGATGAGGCTGAAAGTTTGTGGTGCGTTCACGCAACGTTGGCGCATTGCTCGACAAATAAATTCGATATTGCCACTACTAGGATCGTTGTTTTTCAGCTATTGACACGGCTATTTTATCATTGTATTTCTTATTTTATGTTATTTTTAGCCAGTGAAATCCCATTAGAACTGTTTCGGATATTCTGGGACGACGAAACCATCGGCATTATCGGTTCTAGCTAAAAAAATCACCTCTATAATTTTTACCACCACTCGACGACAAGTGTCTCGGTTTATCGAGCTTCTTTTTTTTATCTGGCTATCACAAACTTCGTGAGATAGAGTACTTTTGGTAGGATATTGGGCTTCCGGCTTTGAAAAAGAAGTTCAAGAAAGTTGGGATATTCGTCACGCATTTATCAATTGATGAACATATTACTCCATATTTCGCCCGACATAGTTAATCAGAGAGAAGCCAATTCGCATCGGTTTCAAATTATGATGCCTCTATTCCGATTCAGGACATATTTTCCATACCATTCCCTACACTGGCAAAGGAAGTTCATTTGACAAAACCATTAGGTTCGGTGGTGCGTCAATGAATCCATGAATCGAAGAATCAGATATACATGCTTTTTACAATGACAACTTCTTCACGTCATATTGTTTACACTGCTTGCTGAATGAAATAAATGTTCGTGCAATCGGTGCTGCGGGATCAAACCGACTAAGAGAAGCGAACTGTTAATTTGCAACGGGGAAAAATCTGAAAAATCATTCGCACGATAAGTGTTACGAAAAAACAAACTCGATATCTGTGGTGTGCCGAAGGGCCCTTCAAACTTCATTGCAGCGGAACCAGCAAAAAGCCTCCATATATTCGCGAGAAGAAAGAAAAAGAAAATAATTTCATTTCAATTTCATTGCTTTCATGTGTTTTTAATAATTTCTGTTCAAATAAATCCTCAAGAATGATACGTTTTGATATAATATTTTACTCATCCGAGACTATTATACTATTTGTCGAGCAATGCGCCAATGTTGCGTACACGCAACATGACGTCACAGCGTCACAGTCTAAAATTTTACAAATAACTTGTCTAAGACAAATGTAACGCCCCTACATTGATTTCATTGCAATACAATATTTTTCGCGAAAACAGCGAAAATGGGTTAATAAACATTAAGCAAGTTTATAAAACTAACTTTACTATAAGGAAGCACTGGCAGCGAAATCTAAAAATTTATATTTAGCATCAAATAAACTGAGCTTTTGACAAAATATAAAACACATTTTTTTCTGGATATGCATTTTTAAAAAAAATTGATTTGAAATAATTGTTCATTTTAAATATTTTGCACTTTCAAAGGGTCTCGCTGGCTTTTAAATGTTCTAGCTGAATAAGGAACCATAAACTGCCCCCCAACAATTTAAAAAAATAATGTCCAGATAAATTCATAAGTAAATAAATGTTTTCGTAAAATTTAAATCATTCAACATAACGCGTTATGGCTTTATTTATTTAATATGGCAAATAAATCAAACTGTTAGTTTTATTATTATTTCATAAAGTTAAATTTTTGGTTTTAATTTATCCAATAAGTTAACAGGCCAATCAAGAAAAGGAAAGTCGTTAACAGAATATGGGATATTGTACTTAATTACCTTTTATTATTATTGGTAATTTTTTACTTAAACTCTCATACTCTGAAACTAAACCTACTAAGCAAAAAAAAAAAATGTTAAATAACAAAATAAAATTTGTATATACATATTAAATAAATAACAAACATATAATAATTCAGATTATTTTAAAAATTTTATAAAAATTTTATTAATATGATTTTTTTTTTTATATAAAAATAATTTTTTAAATAAAAAGAAAAAACATTATTTTAAATAAATAGAAATACAATACAATAAATTAAATACAATTTTTTTTTGTAAATCTATTTGCTTTGAAAATGATCACCGTATCTTATTTTTATTGGCGAAATTTGTGTTTGTAGCACTCAGAGAACTTGAAAATAAAAGAGTCGGTGGACTCTATCCGCTTATTCCATAACCATATATATTAACATAAGCCATTTTGTTTAAAATTTTTCAAATCGAAAGACTATATCAGTAAACCACATAATATCAGATAAATGGTTAACAGTATTAGTTTTTCATATATAGAGTGGGCCATCCGTTGGTTTGGTTGTTAAACACTCATAATTCGTAATAAACCCAAAGTGGATGCTCTTCGAAATATGTCAAGTTCAAAACTACTCAATTTCAGTCATTGATAGTTTAAAAACCGAACAACGCATAAAAGTGGTACAGGCGTACTATGGAAATGGTTGTTTTATGAAAAAAACATATATTGATGTGCTCTTTACAGTGATATACGATATGTGCAGATTAAGTAAAAATTACAACACTCGATGACTGTAAAATTTGTAAATTAGTGTTATCAGCGTCGCTTATTCGTTCAAAGGTTGGAAGAACAGCCAGATCAGTTTTTGTATTTAAAAAAAAGACATCATTACATACGGGCCTGTAGAGGCAACCACGGCGGCCATTTAGGTGATATTATTTTACATACATAAATGAGTAGTTTCAAACTTGCATCTGGTATATACATTGCCCAATTTTATTGGAAAAGATAAGAATAAAATGCAATTACCAAACATACCAACAGATGGTCCACCCTATATTAGTGCAATTTGTAGCAAGAGGGCAAATAGAGTTATTTCTCAATAATCTGTTGAATTTTGCTATATTTCTTGCCGTTTTCAATTCCATTCGCCAGTAAAAGAAACATTTTGGGTAGTAAGGACATAGCGATTTTATTAGACTTTCGACTATCAACTCCATCTGATCAGATTTGGTTCCTCAAGCATTGAACGGAAGTAATAAATTGGATCATAATACTACTACAATCCTCTTCTCCTTGTGGAGCATAGGGTCTCACATAATACTTATTACTTAATATTAGAAAAGCAGGCATCTTGGAAGTACAGATAGTCATTCTTTCTTATTTCTAAGTATGAACTACCCAAAATATTCAAACTATTATCTATATTAGCACTTTTTCTACCAAGAGGTGTCAAAAGACATCTGTCAAATTTCGATTTAAAATTGTTATCTTAGTTTAAACATTTGTTCAAAATTTCCTTTTGTCTTTTGGTATTAAACCAATACATAGTTGTACGAATAATAAAAAAAAATTTTTTTGACAAATTATAAAACTAAGAGACTAATTTTAAGTTAAGTCTTTTGACTCCCTACTGTAGAAATAGTGTTAAATACCCTTCGCATATATACTTGCATTTGAGCTTAGTTTATTTTACTATTTCAATAATACGTGTTAATCTATTTTTATTTACTTTTGTATTTATAAATTTTGTTTTTGCTTCGAGGGTACTTGTATTCTAAGTACACGTATTAAAAAATACTTTGATAAATTTTGGTGCTTATAAAAAAACATGGAAACGTTTTTTAAAAATATCATTCCAATGACCCAATTCATAGGTAGAAAATATGTATGTCTACATACAAATCTATCTAGTGTTACCTTCTAATAGTGTATCTAGCATCTATTCCTGCTTCTGATTAGTTTTGACTTTTTTGTTGTACTGTGGACAGCCATTTCTGTTTTCAACAGCAGCATAAAATGCCTCTACTGACATTGATGCCAACTCAACTGATTAAGTCTATGATTTAGACGACGTTAACTTTTAGGGTGACCAACCTTTAAGTTTTCTTGCAGAGCATTAAGTTTTTATACCTTTAAATCGGAGCCGCACACAAGTATGCAAATATTCATTTAAAAAGTGGGGTACATACTTAGAAGATATAGCGAGAGCTTCAGTTAATTATAATATAATGCACACATTATATATTTTTAATTAACACAAAAACGCTCATTTTGTAAGTGTCATAAATTTTACAATTATGATGTGATGGTTAATGATAACACAGGCCTACAACAAAAATTTAAGTGGTGTAAGCTTTACATGTGACAGGGGCCCATATGGGTTTCTACGATGTTTTTTTTTTATTCATGTCTTTTGGCTCCTGGAAACTGCTACAAAAAATATAGTACTATATAATTTATCATATATGCATAAACTTTAAATGGTTGGTGTTGTTGAGTTTCGACCAATTGGGTGGACCTATTTGTCTTAATTATTTATTGAAAATTTTAAAACAGACGACGACGACGACAGAGCTTGGGAAAACAAAGTTCTTTTAGAGAGCTTATGATGAAATGATAGAAAAAAGTCACGTTTCGAAATTATATATGCTGCTTGTGTTTTCTTGAGACTTTGGTTGCTTGTAACTTCTATAATTTTGACTTAATTTATACATAATTATATACTGTAAAGAGGAAATCAATACCTTTTGATCTAATCATCTTTCATGTCGATACAAAATTTTATACACGAGATATTGAAAAATAACTGAAATAAGTGCCCAAAACATGTTTTTCGAAAATATCTTTCGAAAACGGTGCTTAAGAAAAAAAAAAGGTTGCCATTTTCGTGTTTCTCGACCCCAAATTACCTTAGGAAGGTTCACTCGATGACCCTTAAATTTGTAAACTAGTGTAATATAATTTTAATTTGATATTTAATAAGAAAGATGGCGTACGTTAAAGTCGGGCGCGGACGACTTTGGGATACCCTGTACCACTAATTGCAATTAAGTCCGATATATTGCTGAATCACTTTAAAAAACAATTGATTGCCAAATTTGGGTACGATATCTTCATAATCACATGAAATACAACGAATTTTGTGCAAAAAACGTTTTTTTAAACGATCTGCCCTATGGGAGCTATATGATATAGTCAACCGATTTTGATCAAATTTGGTACAGTCCTGATGATCTCTAAAAAACTTCCGAATGCTTAAATTTGATTACGATATCTTTATAAACAAACGAATTTTCAGAATCCTCTGAAACACCCCTATGGGAGCTATATAATGTAATACAAAAAAATGAAATAAACTTGTCTCCTATAGGCATCTAATCTGAAAGTTTGATTGCTGACGGACAGACAGACAGACGAACATGGGTATATCGACTTCTCTAGTCACCCCGATCATATTTTAGGTAACTTTGGGTGGTCTTCGACTTCTCCTTCTGTATGTTACATACATTTTCGGCTTGCAAAAACATAATATACCATTTGTACCATACGGTACAGGGTATTAAAATTTACTTACAAAAAATTATTTCTTTTTAAATAAAAACTGTACATAAAAAACTACATAATGTGTAAAAAATCGCAAAATATGATTTGAAAATCACATTTTTTTCCTTGAGAAGTTTCATACAGAAAGGCTCTCAAGAACCCAACCAATTTACACCAATTCCAAAACTTACCATAAAACTTTGTCTACAACAGATAAAAAATTAATTTGGCTTTTATGACAATTGGCCTTTACTAAAAAAAACAACTATTTTCTTCTTGGCAAGGCTTTAAGCTCAATTTTCAATTCAAAAAAAAAATACTTGGTCACTCTATTCGTGTCGCTTTGCCAGGCAGTCTGCCTGTCTGCCGCACATCGTCGCAGTGGCATTCTCATGCGTCTGGCTTGAAATCTGTGATTTAATGGCGTGGAAAATTAGAAAACGTTTGCCCTGGTCGTTGACGAAACATTTGCTGCCAGTTGTCTGCCCCCAATTTTTCGACGTTTTGCAGCACTTAAAATGTTTGGCATTGAGACAATCGTTGCGCTTTTGAACTGCTGCCAAGTTGTCGGAATTCCTACTCTTTTTTTTTTTGTGTTCCTGGTGAGCAGAGCTCAGGTGCGCCAAGGACTCTTGAAAATTGCAGCTAATGACTTAATAAATTAAAGCTAAAATGGCGGCAACACGCCCACAAAAGGCAGCGCAACGAAAGGCGTTAATGCAGCTCGTAACTTCATTTAAATGAATTTAGCTTTGCTTTTGTAGTCCTGGCTACAGGATCAACAACAAAAGCAACAACTTCCGTGTGCATTTTTAATGAAGTTTGCTACGGCTGCTGCTGCTGCTGCGGTTCCTTCCGTTTGCCCAGAGAGCACTTGCCACATCTCCTCTAGCGCCCCTGGTTTTTGACGATGCTGCAAGCTGCGCCCACATCTTCAGTGGTTTTGCATTTGCCAAAAGGCTTAAGTTTCCTTTAGCTGGTAATGCTCCAAGCCGGCACAAAGCTAATAAATATGTCTAGGTGGAGTGCGTGTGTTTGGGAAAAGCATCTACAAAGTGGTTTTAATTAGTTATGGTACCTGTACGAGAAAAATATGAAAATTATAAAAAACAAAAAAACGCAGCTTCATATCATTTTAATAAGTTGTTAGGTGTTAATTTTATGGAAAGTTTTGTCGGTTTGGAATATTTTTCGAATTAGAAAAGTTCGCCTGCGAGAAGCTGCTTTAGAAGGAATTTTTTGCTATTAAATTTCCCAGCATACACTCTTGGGGTTCAAACGAGAGCGAGTTGCTAAATTTAAGTACAGAAGATACAAAATTCAACTAAGCAGAGTCAGGGCTAAGCACAAACTGACCTTAAGCAAGCAGCATACAGTACGATGCACAAAGCTAAGAGGGCAGGTTGAAAAGTTTTTGGTGAAACCATTTCGATAACTTGCCAAATCAAAAAGAAACTAATTAAGGTGTCATTTTGTAAAAGTTTAAGTCGATACCAACTTCATTTTTAATTCGTACCGAAATGGTATTAATAGTTATTATTTTTAATTAGAATTTTTAATAGTGCCTTGAGGCACTTATTGTATTTTTGAAAATATTTAATTAAAAACATTCATCATTTAAATAATTTTGGCAGTTCCTAATAAACACACTAAGTTGTAAAATATTTGAAAGCTCTGCAAAGCTTGTAAAAGGTAAGGAAATTTTCTGTAGCTATCGATGAAGCTTATAAATACTGTACAATAGATCATCAGCCAACAAGGAACAATTGAAACAGTCGATTTCTTCTGAGAATACGATTTCTTCTGAGATTCTTTGTTTTCTGAGAAATCGACACTGAAGAAGCACGTCTATTTTCATAAACTAAATGCGACTTTATTCTTACAAAATTTTTAGAAGAATTCTTTTTATGACAATTCTAATTAAGTAATAAAAAGCGGAACTGTTGTAACAATTCTACGCTAATTTAAAAAGAAACAAAGGAAAAAATGGAAAATGAATATGAATAGTGCTATGAATTGGAAGTCCATATACCATATACTATAGATTTGGCTCACTGTCATCATAATCTTTTATTTTGTAGAAATAACTTATTGAAAAAGACTTTCTTCCCATAAATGGTCATCTGTACAAAAAATATCTATTATAAGAATCTTGATTAATGATTAAGTCAATATTTTCTTCTCAGCCTGCCGTCGTTTCCGACAAGAAGATAATTTTGCTGTTAAGCATAAAGAAAAACAAGTTTCTTATGTTGCCTTTTTAATGCCATGAAAAGTTTTGGCTGTCGGGGCAACAACGTGACAGAGGAAGCTTGGCTGAAAAAGAAGTTTTAACACGTTTCAGTTACCTGCCACACTCCTACATATCACAACACACGCACACATTTTGTTGCACGTAGTTGGCAACGTCGACTTTAACTCATTATATAAAAGACAAGGCAATGCAATTAATTATCATGCACCGGAAATGCTGCGGCCAAGAATAAAGATATTGAGAATGTGTCTTAGCTTTGATTGCGACAGCGACAATTTGAATTTAATTGAAAAAGTTTTTTTTTTTTTTTGAACAAAATCGAAAAGCATTTTATTTACAATGAGTTGTAATTAACATTAGTTGCATGGCAGCTTCAATAAAAATGGTTGCAATAAAGGCTACTACAATAAGGTACAGTTGCTTGATGGTGGAAATTAGAGATGGTAACAAATATTCGTGATTTAAAGATTTAACAGTTTGATAATAAAAATGTGACATATTTATTTTTGACGACAAACCTAACTTTTGCTGTACCGTCCACACACTGCACACAAGTAGTTCCTCCAGAAGATATACAGACTATTTCCAAGCGTATAAAAATACTTTGACTCCAACTAGCAACATACTATCAAAGACTATTAAAAGTCTTTTCTTAAGTCTGTAAATATGGCACATGTTCCAATTCGATCTAATCCAAAAGAAAGAAAAAAAGTAAATCTCCTCATAAGATATTTAACCCACAATTGGGGCGAATCAAATTCAATTTTAGACCTCATCTATGCCATAAAACTTAACTCCAGCACTCTTACCGTTTTAGCTGTGCTTTTATAGCCAATCAGTAAATTAATTAGTTAGTCAGTCATTTAGATGCTTATAATTCACAACTTTTTCAATATGGCCATTGAAGTAACGTAAATATGTAAAATTTCATTTAGTGGTGCTTATAATTCATAAAGCTTTAAAGCAAGTGTTGCAAGACTTCTACTTTTAGTTTTTGTTTCTTATGTGTTGTTTATTTTATTATTACAAATTTATTTATTATACAATTATGGATATTTCAATAAAAATCTTTTTTTTTTCTACACTTTGACCGTTTAAGACGTGGACTTACACATTTTTGTGAACTTCGATAAGAATGGGTCCAATATTTCATGTTCCTACTATACAAAAGTAAATCCGCGTACTTTCTCTTAATGAATGAATAAATTAGTCAATTTAATGCTTATAATTCATAACTGGTTCAAGAAGGACATTAAGGTCACCGAAAAATGTAACATTTCATTAATCGTTGCTAAGAATTCATAACTGATTAAATCAATAAGTCGCAACATTTGAAAGTATATTTGTTTTAAAATAAGAGCGAGCAACACTATTTTATGCCGAAACAATCAGAAGAACAAAAGAAAGTAATTTCCATCTGTCTATCTTCCGTCCGTCTAGCCTTTTATTCGAAGCCTACAAGAGCTACAAAAATAGTGTCGGGCTGAAGATCAAGTGGGACTCAATAATCAAAAGTACTTATACCATATAGGACACTCATCCTTCCATTGTACAAACGGATGCAGCTTCTCTTGCGGTGTTTGAGAGAAAGATTCTTTGGTTTTACCTACGTTGGCGATAATTATCGTATCGTACTCGATGGAACGATGAGCCATGATGAACTCCAGTCCGTAACGTTTCGATGAATGAAAAGAATGGGGCTTAGAAATATGTACATCCACCGGCCTGAGAGCTGGACTCTTAGGTGGAATATTGCCCTGAACCTCTTCAAGTGTCAGGCAGTTACAAAAAAAAAGAAACCAATATTGAGGTAACTTTGGATAGGTGGCTTACATTTAGATCCTAGATTGACAGCATGCAAAAAAAGATGCTGGATGAGAATTGACAAATTGTACTGTCTTAATAAACGTAGCCCACTCCCACTAAGTTGCAAAAGAAGGTTATATAACGCTATTGTAAGGAGGTGTCTTGGAAAAACACCTATCAAAAGTCTGAAAAGAAGAACGCACAAAAACCTTCATCAATTTTTCAAAAGAGGAAGATGAAACAAAACCGCCCTAAATGAGGGCCAAAACTTGTTTTAAGACAGGTGAACTCACAGATGGTTCCACCTGCTTAGGCTGGATTGGTAACTCGATATAACCGGCCACTTCTTTTGTAGTCTTTAAGGTTATATTCTATTTATGGTAAAAATTGATTGGAAATGAGTTCAGGAGAATGGGCCAACTCTTCACGAAACACTTAAAATATATTTATATGTGGTAGTGGATTTCGCCTACTCACCCCATGTTTCTTTTTTTTTTGGTTTCACACTTGAAAAATTAATTAACTTAAATTATTTTTAAAATTTATTTAATTTACACTCTATCCGAAGTAGTTGGAAATTAAACTTTTCGAAAGAAACACAAAAACTATAACATATTATCCACGATATAAATCACATTCTATTTGTGTCTCCTATTCGCTTCACTCAGCAGACCCCTATACCTTCCTTTTTTACATTTAGTTCAATTTTAATGTAATCTCTTTATAAATGACTGTTGTATTTATATGAGTACAAATATGCAATTACCTTGTCACCTAGCGACAACAAGTTGATTGCGCCATCTAACGGCAACAAGCTGCTTGCGTCATCTAGCAGCCACACTAAACGTAGAAATATTTGACTGAGGTGACGACAACATAAAAAAACTTTTTCATATATGAAGACATTCAGCTCCTTAGCTCCATAAATATAATCAGCTTTTTTATGTACGAATTACTTGTCAAAGGCTCAATGAGTCCATCTCTACTTGAAACTACAATATTACCAGGAGCTGCAAGTATCTGCTACTAAAAGGAATAACTTTGCTTGCATTTTCTTTGCAAAGTGCAATTCAGCGTCAACTTGAACTTTGTGTTGCTATTAAGGTTGTTGTTTTTGGGGTTCGTAGTTGTAATTGGTATGGCAGTTGTTGTAGTTAAAAGTTAGACGTCCTAGACATCGTGCTTGTTGTTGTTGCAAGTTGTCGTTGATGCCGCCAGGTGTATCTGCCATATTATTTACCCGTTGAGAGGGATCGTCAGGGGCGCACTCTACAGAGAGCACCTATAATTTAGCGCTGTTTATTTGTAAATGTCTGTCGCGGAGCGCCTCACGTTATGCCATGCCACAGTCAGTTGCACCTGCTGCCGCCTCTTCGACTGTTGCTGCCACCATTGACGACATCGAATTGCAGTCGTCGCAGTATGTACTGGCTGTACTGGTCTGTCCTGGTAGACAACGTCGTCACGCTTCATGTCAACAGCGGCAACTTCATTGTCTCCCGTTGCGGATTGTTGGTCTCCCAATGTCGCTCTTGAAACGTGTGTTTGTGAGTGTGTATGTGTGTATGTGTCAGTGACATTAAGTGCAGTTGGTTGGCCCTTATTGTTGTTATTGCAACGCCGTCGATTCGCAGAAAAACGTTTTGCAATTTATTAACTGACATTTGAAGTGGGTTGCAACCGAGACATAACATAGTCGGGAGACATATCCAGGACAACGTCAGTTTTAACGATAAGCAAAACTTGCCATAACATATGACACTTATTAGAGTATTTACATATACACTCGCAAAGACACAAACACTTATAAATACCCTCAAACGTCATTGTATGCATATTTGATTAAGCCTTGCGCTGTAAGGTAGGCAATGGTATTTTTGTTGTACGAGGGCAGTTTGTTAAGCCGGCAACTTTTTTAATTTTCTGTTATGTGGTAGTATAAGTATTTTATTGCTCTTGTACTTCAAAGAAATTTAATAAAAAGTGCATCGCGAGAGTCCTTGATAAATAAAAAACTAAAGTAATGCTATAGGGTGACCAGTTGCGTGATTCGGTAATCATTAGATTACAACTGTCATGCGCATTATAACATTCTTTGAAATAAATGTCTTGATCATTATATTGATTATGTTGGCTTAAGCCAGCACACTTAGGCCTAGACTGGCCTGTTGTGTTACCTCACGGATCTCTATAACTTTTTACCTTTCTCCTTGAACAAAAACTTGGAAGGAGCCCCAGCCTGTTGCTACGAAGTAACTTGGAGCGTTTTGCGTCAATTTTTGGCCATATTAAGTGACTGAGTCTAAAATGGGTGTATTGTTATATTGTGTAACTAAATAGAAATAAAAAACTTTTTTAAAGGTGGTCCTGTCAGCCTGTCAAAAGATGATTGCACCATTTTCAGAAAGGTAAAAGGTTCTACAACGATTAAGAAATGGTGCACAGATTCGACATTGTTTGGAAAAATTTACCGAAAACAAAAACATTTTTTGAACTTTTAGAATGTACAACCACAGTCGCCTTGGTTAAAAACTGCTGCACCATCCAGCATATTCCGCAAATGTGACTTGTTGGGTTGTAAAGTTGGGTGAGATACCTCCAAAAACGATTTTAACAAATTTACATATTTATCACTCAAAAAGTCTTAATAACTTATCAAACTTTCCTCGTAGCTGTGTGCCCCTCTCAGCAAAAAGGTTAGCACAAAACTTTGCAGACTAATGCTCGAGGGCAAGGGTTACATTTTAAACAACCGACAAACCAACAAACAAGTTACAATAATGCGTAAGTTGTTGGCCAAAACTTTACAACATGGCGGCTGGCCCTCAAGTGTGTGCATGTATGTCTGTGTATGAAAGCGGCAAACAGACAAAATGGCCGGAAGCGGAAACTGTTTTGTACATTGGCAAATTTGATATGTAAACGGCGCTAGACAGAACACAAGCCACTGACAGACCCTTGGGTTAGTTATTAAACGCTTATTATGTGTAGGCGGAACAGGTGAAAAACAGCAGGATATAAGGAAATAAAGGTGAGACAGCAGCAAAAAGTTCAAGTATGCAAAAAGCTTAAGTTTGCCACAAATAGAGCGTTAAAGTTTTCAAAAAGGCATTAGACCAGGACGATTAGCAACATGCTAATGTGGCAATGTATGGGTGCACATATGTGTGCGTGTGTCAGTGCATTAGTGGTTGTGTGGTTGATGGTGGACTTAATGGAGGTTCCCTGTGAACATGCACAAATGTCGGGTGGTTGCCCCTAATTGTTTATTTATGAAGAGACCTTAAGGTCAGGAAGCACATGGACACTTGTAGTATAATAAGCAGCTTATAGGCATTGCCAAGGGCAAGCATAATAGTTCAAAGGCTAAGTGAATTCTGAGCAAAGTGGTTCATACCAAATTAAAACGCTCGAAAAATGTAGTAATTGGCTTTTAGCGGGATTATTTAGTTCTTTCCAATTTGCGATGCTGTTTGTGTTAAGGCCTCTAGGAAATACTTTAGGATTAGACCCGAGCCAAGAAACCAAGAAACGATTGGCTCAAACTAGCTCTTAAAAGATATTTTTGAGTTTACATATTAAAAATAGTAAATTGTAACTTGGAATATAAGTAAAAGAAACTTGAAAGAAACATCTTTTAGAGCTTAAGTCGCTGATAAAATGCGATCCTCTTTTTTTAGAATTCAGAGATGATTCGTCTACCAAATAAAATAGTATTCTGAATTTTAGCAGTATTAGAAGCATTAAACAAGAACTGATGACCGTTGAAGAGCTTTATTCCATTAAGTGGTACGCCCTCATTTTGAATACAGTCGGTTTTTAACAAAGGACGAAGAATACTGGAACGGCATTGACGGCCTAAATCACTCCAAAAAATTCTTGAAGCTCAACGCTAAAAGAGCAAACAACAATTATACACTAAACAGGAAAAGTCTGAAGGCACTCCTTGAAGTACCAACAGGCCACTTCGCCTGCAATAAACACCTACACAGAATAGGAATCTAAATGGAATGCATACCTTCATCTTCAATGATGAAGTTTAATTTGTACGTCGATGTGCATTTATATTCCTACTATATACTACAATTTGGAGCAGAATAGGAAAAAATTAAATTTTTCATAGGATCAGGTCACGATGAAGGTGAACAAGCTGAATGCTGGATCACGCAATTCGAACAACCCTTAATCATCTCTATCGAACCAATAAACTAGCCCTCGAAGAGGCGCAGACCCATTTTGTAGTGTTGGAAAGCAACCTGCAAAGATACAGATAAGATAAAAAGATATTTTTCCGCCAATACTTTGCTAGGTTACCCAGTTACCTCCAACTTAAGTTGATTCAAGAAAATTAAAAATGAAAACTGTTTTGTAGTGTTGGAAAATGCACTGTAGAAATGTCACTTACGTTAGAAGATTTTTGTCCGCCAAATTTTCCACAGATCAGCCAGTTCCTCCAACTTGAATTGGTTTGAGAAAGTATACAAAATACTCAACCATTACTATTTTGTAGTGTTAGAAAACACACAAAACAGATACAGATAAGAGAAGAAGATATTTGTTTGCCAAGCCTACAATAGGTCAACCATTTCTTCTCACTTAAACTGGTTTAAGAAAATTAGAAATGACTACTATTATCCAGTAGCAATACTACTACTAATGTAAGAAGTTATTTGTCTGCCAAGCCTTTGATAGGTCAACCAGTTCCTCTCACATAAATTGGTTCAGAAAATAAGAAATGAGTATTATTTTGTAGTGCAGGAAAGTGCACTGTAGAAATATCACTAACGTAAAAAGATATTTTCCGCAAGCTTTCGTAATCTCGACCAGTTTCACTAACTTGAATTGGTTTAACAAAATATGCAAAAGGTTCAATTATTACTATTTTGTAGTGCTGAAAAACACACTGTAAAAGTAACACTAAGGGAAGAAGCTATTTGTGGGTCGGGCCTTAGCCAGGTCAGGCAACTCTTCAGATTTGCTAATTTCAATTGGTTCAAAAAAATTTACAAAATATGCAATAACTACTATTTTGGAGTGTTGGAAAACAAAGGGAACACATACCACTTAGAGAAGATGGTATATAAGCGTTACTTAGGTAAGTTAAGCAACTCAACTTCCTTTACCTAAATTGACTTCTTAAGTATTTAGCAGTTTGAAGTGTTGACATTTTAGAAATAAAGGACACTTCCGAAAACCTAGCAACATGAGTCCTCTCGGTTAAATGTTTTAGAAACTCGAGAAGTTAAGAATTTAAGACAACGGAATGCTCAGATTCTCAAACCATATTAATTATTTCAGCTTTAACCATATTTGGTTTGGCGCTATCTTGTCCATTTCGCCCCGTTTCAATCTCAGGTGTCATCTTTCTGCTCGAATGATATATATGCACACAATTTGAAACCACTGCGCCCCAAATGAGCTGGTCCATTAATTTGATATGCATGACGTAGTTACTATGGAGCAACAAAAACAAACAAGCAAATGACATTTAACACTTTAATGGCAAACACAGACAATTATGCATACACCAATGCATATCTAACGAGTGGGAATTGCCATCCTGAGAACTCACGAATATTAGATACTTTTTATTGCAAAAAATCTTTGAAACATGTTGATCCATAACACCAGACTATAAAGACTAAGCGACCCTTTTTTACTTAACACTGCAATTTCAATATATTGGATTATAGCCTTAGTTGTATAATTCAGAGCAAATGAATTTTGCCAAATTTCATTAATAAAAAAAAAGAAACATGTTGAGAATGCATGCAATAATACTTTTCAAAACATTGATTTCAAAACCTTATCCATCAGTGTTGATTTCTAAAAAAACCGCTGTCCAAGATTGTTTTATATGTCGGTTTTTTTTTTAACTTAAAATTAATTAATTTACAAACAAAAGACTTGAAGAAAACACAATTGCACATATCTTTTAATATCTTAATAATTATTAACTTTTATCTACTTTAAATATTAAGATCCTGTCCTCCAAATATCCGTTCCAATCAACTATCTATAGTAAAAATAGCACAAGATCGTCCCACCTGTCCTGAAGCAAATATTAAGAATTCTTTTCCGACAAACCACACGGATTTTTCAAGTGAACCTATCCGTCTTTTTTTTCCATTTATTATATTTTACGTAATAGTATAAAATAAAATTCGTTTAATTTAATAAATTAAAATAAAGCAATCGTCTTTGGACAGAATTTAAAAATTTGTTTTCAAAAAAGCCAGCTTATCTGGAACGGGAACAACCTTTCTTCTACAGGTAGCTGACAATGTTGCCACACTTTATATTAGAAAATTTTCCTTAAAAGTGGAATCTCTTTGCAATTCATGAAAGTTGTACTTGCTATAGGCTGTAATTGTTGTTATATTCGGTAAATACGTGAACGTACGTCGAAAAAACCGTGAACAAATTGACAAAATTTTGCACTTGCCCAAATTGAGTAGTTTGTTTTTATCAAGGATTCTTGAAAGTTTGAAGTTTTTGATTGGCTTCGCTATTTGAGTACCGCTAAAGACATTGTATTGTGTGCTTCAATGTAAGCGGCTTAAACATCTTAGACACAGAGAGCTTCACTTACTTGGGAAGCATTCTTTCCAAAGATGGAGGAGCTGGAGAAGATGTATTAAGCCGTTTTCAAAGGGCACGATGGGCATTCGCAAGGCTAAAAAACATATGGAGAGCCAATGAAATCTGCGCTAAGACTAAAATCAAAATCTTTAACGCATATATAAAATAAGTTTTAATGTACGGATCGGAGACCTGGCATGTGACTGTTTTCCTTAAAGCAAAATTACAATCATTTGTAAACAGGTGTTTGCGGAACATAATGCGTATATGGGGCCAAGGACCATAACAAATGTAGAACTATGGAGACTTAAACATCAGAGCGACGTAAATATAGAAATTAAGAAGCGGAAATCATACGTTGCGGAAAGAATACGACGATATTTAACACGCTGCTTTGACGTGTAATCCACAAGGGACAAGACGAAGAGGGAGCCATCAATGACTTGGCAGAGAACTATACGTAACGAAACGGCAAAATCGTTTAACGAACTAAGACACATTGCACAAAACAGAGAAAATTGGAAATCTTTTGTAGAAACCTTAAGCTCCTTAATTTAGGATGGAAATAAATAATAATAATAATAATGATATTGTACAATTTCGATAATTTTTTTAAATCTTTTTTTTTTTTTGAGATAATCTTAAATATTTTTCTACTCCGCACATTCCGCAGATTTATGAGGGATCTTTCTATATATTTGGGCATCTAAATGGAAATTAAATATGTTTTATAATTATTGTTTTTTTTTATCACAAGTGATCATGAGGCTTTTTTTAAAAGCAGTATGTACTGTATAAGAAAAATTTAAAGATGATTAATTTCAAGTAATTCAAATAACTTGTTATTTCAAAGATACACAGTGATTTATTTTAAGACAAAAAATTCAGAGCCATTGCTGAGCTTTCCATAACCAGTTTCTTGTTCGTTGCAAAAAGTGAATATACCAATATCCGCTCTCCATTTATAGAGTACAGAAAAAACTTTAATGAAAATAGCAGCATAACAATGCGATATAAGGGCAGCATTCAACATGCTTTGTAACCACCCGCTCCCCACTGGCCCACATAAGGACCACCTTTTGCTTTTCATGCATTTGAAATTTAATGCAAAATAGCCGTGAAGCCACAAAATGGCCAAGTCTGTTGACGCTTTGCAATGGCGCAAAATGTCATAAAACGCAATGAAGCCTTTAACAGTTACATTACATAACACACACGCACACACAGGGACACATGGATATGCAAGCCATACATATTTACAAGCAGCAAAATGGCTGCCCGAGTGACGATGTGCTGACAATTACTTCCGTTTGTAGCTTTTGCTTTGTTTTTTTCTAACGCATTCTCTTTCTTTCTCTCTGTCTTTTACTCTCTGGCTTTCTCTCTGCTCTTCTGGGTCCATAAAAATTTACAGCTAAGTGATTTTGTAGCAATTTGCAGTTTGCGGGCATTAGAAGTGCGTTGAGCAGCTGCCTGAACCGCTCGAAACTTGAAAAGATTCTCGTAAATCTTGGGCAAATGTTTACCTTGAGTTGCAGGTACAGGTAGCTACGGCTAGCCCTTAGGCAGGGAGGGACTTGTCGGCCTGTCGGTAAATTCAATTTATTTAAAAGCTTGTCAACAATAAGTCAAATGATATATATAAGGAGCGTAACTTTGGCGGCTTGTTTAGCAGTAAATATATATGATGATGGGGAAGCAAGTATGTAATAAAGCTGATTTATTTCTGCAGTTGAGATTTACACAAAAAAACAAACATGATGCGATAAATTATACAAGGTGACGCAAAGTATTGCGAGAGCGTGGCTGAGGGGATGACGTCACTGAGACAATTCCAGTCTAATTTGCATAGAAGATATTGAAACAAATGAAATGATATTGAAAACACAAATGAGGAATTAAATTGAATATGTGATAGCTGTACGACGATTCTTCTGATTCTTAGTTGCAGTGAAATTTTATAGAAATGCATTTATCATGTTTTGTTGAAAAATTTGCTTAAAAAAATTAAATATATAAATATATCTACACATCAACTTATTTATAATTGTTTATTCAAATATAGGTTTAATCAAGTTAAAAATTCATTGAAAGAGTGAAAAGTGGAGGATTTCTAGTTCTTTGCATTATAGGCTTTATAGATCTAATTATTTACGGACGCCAGCTAAAATTATATTTTTTTTAAAAAAACCTTTACAATTTTAAGCATGAAGATCTTCTTACCCAGAGAAAGTGCTTCAATTAGACTCCCTAGAACCCAAGTGCACGATATAACCCTTGATGTTGGGGTTCTATGTAATACCTTGAGGTTCTTTTAACTTTTCTGGGTAGACTTTACTCTGCCTCCTATCGTTAAACAAGCCCCCAAAACCAACAAGTGGTGAGAACTTTACCTGTCACAGGGCTGCCTAATGGATTTTGGTCAAAAAACACCAGCGCTCTAGTGTTCTGAGATAAGATACAAAAATACCATACACTTTTGATTTATTGGTTGGAATGTTTTTTAAATGTTCACTAAATTCGAGAACAAAAAATGCATAAAACTTCAGGTTTTTGAGGTTTGAAAGGTGTTTTAGTCCCTGATGTGCTGGTGTTTTTTGAACTTATTTATTAGAAAGGTTTTCCGGAAATGTTCTCCGAATTCAATGTCCAAAAATCCCCAGTACATCAGGTTTTTGAAGATAACCTCCAGAATGTCTTGCTTTATTGGGTTTCTATGGTTATGTCAGAACCATCGGGAGCTGGAGCTTTGGGATACGGATTCAGCGGCACAAAATCCACATTTTTAGTCGGGTCTAGATAAGCACAAAATAAAAGTAGCAGTTTACAAACAATATGCAAAAAAAAAAAAAAAAAGGGGGTCCGCCACCCACTTACTTCGTTTTGACGAGATTTTCTAATTGCTGTCCCGGTATATACAAGCTTTTGCTATAATAGTTTTTTTTCCTGTTTTTCACTACTATTCAATTTGATGATAATTATTAATATCTATGCCTTTCCATTTCATTTACTGATAGTAGATTCTCTCATTTTTCATTTTGATTTTTGATCTCTCTACTTTTAATATATTTATGCTTTTTTCGCTTGCAATACGAATTTTGAGCACTTAAGAGATGGTGCCAAACCAAGTTCCAAAATTGCTTACGAAAAGAAGCAAGACCAAAACAGGAACCACACCAAATTTCAAAATTGTTTGGAAGCAAGTTACAAACAAATAATGGAACAAGCCAGAAAAGGATCAGCCAAATTATTTCCAGTTTAGTTATTTATACTAGTCTAAATATTTTTGAGAAGTTGTCTACTTTTGTAGACGTAGGAAAGGTTTTTATCAATACACGTAACCATAAAATAAAGGCAGTGACGTCACGCTCGCTCTCTAACAAAGACAAAGAGACAAGAGCAATGAGTCAACGCCTTGCGCAATCTTCTAAACTTACATCATGCAAAACAAAAGACACAATTTTTAAATACATTGAAAAGGAACAGAAAAGTAAACAAATTGTGAAAGATACAAAATAAAGTGAAAATGTAACAGAAATGAAATGAAATGCTTGAACGAAAAATTTGTGGTTATTGTGGCAATAAATTTGAATTTAAATTGAAAGACATTTGTTGGCAGCACTTTTTTTTTTTGGGAGAGGGTTTAGTTCAGGGAGTGCTCTGCGGAAATATTAAGTCTGAAAGTAATGTGAAATAGTGAGTCCAATAGAAATGATAGGAACAGCAGTGTCATGTTATTTCTAATGGTTGTGCAGGACTAAACTAAATAAATCTTTATGTGTGTGTGTGTTTGAGTGTGTGTGTGGTGAGAGTTTGTGTATGGCTATAGTAGATAAGCATGTATAAAACCGACTATAGAAATTGGCTGCAGGATATGCTGCAATGGTCACACAATAGCCATCACACACACACACACACAAGAGTCCAGACCAGGAACAGGACATCAGTTTAAGTTAAATGGCTGCCAAAGTGCAACAAGAGGCGTTAGAGGGCTGAAAGGGCATTTGGCCAAAAGCTGGCAGCACATTTGGCAAACAATATTAAGTGTATCTCTCTTTTTGTTTGTTTTGTATTTTTTATCCTTACAGGCATTTGAAGCACAAATAAAACAATGCAATGAAGTACTGTATACAATTATACAAAGGTCCTCTTTGCAATACAATAAACTAGGGCGGTTTGAATCATTTTATAAAGCAATATACAATTCATTTCGCATGGAGGATAACATATCGATGGGTTTGTTAATTTTACAGCGCTTTAAAGAATATTTTAAAAATATCGAATATTTTGGCACTCATAACAAATATAACAATATTTTGAATATCGATACATTGTCGATTCGATATTATTTTTAACGTTTATTGGCAATCAAGGTTACAAAGTTATAATCCAATATTGACATAAGAATAAAAAAAAAAATCGTTTTGTATTGTGTAAAAAAAAATAATCAAAATAATTATCGAAAAATATCTAACTTGAAATTAGCATAAATAGAATTAAGAATATCGAAGAATATTTTAAATATAATTTTAGTTCAAATTACTTGCACTTTTGAATCAATTTTGTCAATTCAATTTGATTTCATTTGTGGCAAATCAGTCGGATTTAAAAAAAAACTTTTATCTGAATTTAAAAATCGTGTTTGTGACATTCAAAATTCCTGGTAAAATATTCGAATATCGTTCATATCCATATTGGAGCCCACTTTTTCGGACCAATACGAGTACGTAATTATGAGCAAAATACAAGAATAGCAATAAAAAATTTTAGAAGAAATATGCTTTTTTACATTTATTTTAAATTTTAATACGGTGGTTTTCAAACTTTTATTTAAAGACATACTGATATAACATAAAACACTATTTGTTACGATTTTACTAAAAAAAAATCTGGAAAACGCCCTATATCCATGGGCTTTAGCTGGAGGTCATCTTTTCATCTGAATTTAAAAATGGTTAAATAAAAACTTTATTTTAAATTAGAATTACATTAATACCCAAGTTGGAGCTCTTCTCTTTTTTTCGGAACAACTAAATATTTTCGCACAAAATATGAGCTTCCTTCGGCAGAGAACATTTTAATTTAAGGCTATAAAGAACGTATCAAAAATTGTTTTATAAAATTATTGTCCTTCATGGTAAAAAATGGATAAAATGCTAAATCCTTTTGGAACCTTTGCCAGAGTGCCGTTTTATGACCTCCAAAAGTTTTAAAATAAAAAGGGAAACAAAGGCTTGCGTTTGAAAATTATGAAAAAATCTTTTATTGAGATTTTTAAATATATCATTTTTAAAAGAATTTTTTTCATCCTATAATCACTAAAGCTAAAAAAGTATGAAAAAAATAATACGCGGGTATTGTAAAAACTGAAACTTAAAAATTTTTTCGTCATTGAAAAAAATTACTCAGTGAATTATAAATTTTTTTTTCCAAAAAAATCAAAAGCTGTTTACAAAAAATTAGTACTGATATATAAAAGAAAAAAATAAAAAAAGTGAATATTTTATTTACAATTTATACAATTATTAAAAAAATAATACAATCAACTTCGTATAAATAAAAAATAATTTTTCAGAAATATTTGACAAAAAATAAATAAATATAGCAGTAAAAGTTTTTTTTTGTTTTTGAGAATTACTTAGAGAAGGGTGCTCTAGAGTTACATTAACAATTAAAATTTAATAATTTTTTATTATTTTTTAGTTCTTATTTTCTTTAATTTAGTATAACAGTGATTGAGATTTTAACATTTCTTATTTATAAGGAATTTTCATACATTTCATGCATTAACAAATTTTAAATTACTTAATTTTAATTTTGAAGTACTTTTGCCTAAAAAAGGAAGACGATGGTACATAAACAGAAAAGGTTATCACAAAGAAAACATTTTTTATAATGAACTGAATTTTTTTTTGAACACAATTTTTGAATCCATTTTAAGATTTTATTTTTTATTTTAAATTTTTAATATTGTACTTGAAAATAAATACGTATGAAACGACTTGCCTTTTTTTTTGGTACGTCTAAAAATATACAAAAATCTTATTTAATTCAGTTTTTAATTGTACAAGATAAATCATTTAACTTAATAACTAGCAGCCAAAAATCAATTTAAATACCTTTTTAATTATGGCAATGTCAAAATAATCTATACTTTTCCAAAAAAATACAAAAATATTATGTCTTTGACCTCTATTGAGTTTTAAAGTGTCCTTTTTCACCATTTTAATAGATACAAGCGAACACGTTTTTTTTAAGCTACTCTCAAAATTTGAAATAAATGTGAAATGGTAAAAAGTTCTGATAAAATTAGTAGCTTTATGTACAACCAATTATTTTTTTAATAATTAAATTTTAATTTAGTTACATTCAATTTTATAAAACAACAGTAAGGAAAATAAACTATTTTATAAAGCTCTTAATTAACAGCTGGTCATTAAGTTAGCTTTAACTGGCAATACGAATAAAATCAAATCGATTTAAATATTAATAAATTCAATACCAATTATTTTTTGCTGCATATTCAAATGTTTTTTTAAGCCACTCTCGCGCCATTATCAACAGAACTATGTATTGTTTCCTTCTATATGCATGTAAGCATGCTAACTGTTTGATTGTGCGATATAAGTGTATATACATACATGCATTTATATACAAACACATATATATATAAATGTAAATGTATGCGTTTACAAAAAGTCGGAAGTGAAGTTTAAACAATGTTATTGACTGCACGAAATGCGCGTTTGCCGCCATTGCTGTTGACTGCGCTCATAAATCTATGCAAGTGTTTTAACTATGTTTGTATTGCATGCCTGTGTGTGTGCGTGGGAGTGTGTGTAGGTGTCTGTGGGAGTGTGCCAAGCCATATACATACTTATATATGCCAGTGGCGTAGAAAGCTCCAACACCAAGTTATCGTACTCTCAGCAAGAGAGTCATAACAAATAGATAAAGCTTATTTTCGCATTCAACGAGCATTGAGTCAGCTTCGAGAACTTATGGATTTGATCATTTGGGATTAGTATATGTTACGCTTTAAGCTATTTCTACACTTGGAAAATATTGAAGAGAGGAAGATTACGAATTATGTTAAGCTAGAGTTAGCGTTAGTCTTGATTTGGAACTGACAATGAGAAGAAGAATAATAAAATAAGCATTTTATAAAAAATACTATACTTTAGATTTAAAAGGAATATGTAATTATGCTTGGGTTGAAAGCCCATAATGCATTATTTTTTATATTTTCAGAAAAACTTGAATAAAAATTTTTATTTTCTTCAATTTTTCGTTGTCATTGGCTAAAATTTGGCACATATATGATTTTTAGCACTTAACTAAAACTTACGAATTTTAAACCGATTTGGCTACACTTTCAGTCACTTCATTGATAATAACAAAAATGTTTTTAGAAAAATTTGTTGGACTTAGATGTAAATGATGTTTATGCATACTACATTGACGATAAAAGCTTAATTTATAAATATACAGGTCTTTGTTCCCTTACGAAAATTCTATGTTCAATGGACTGACTGGGAGGCACGATTTTAACCGATGATAATTTTGGAAACTGATGATCCTATGATCTTCTTTGATTCTCAATTTAAATACTAGAGAAAATAATATGAGCAAACAACGAATAATATTGATTAAGATATTTCTTGTGAAAAAGGAAACATATACAAATATTCAGCCACTGCTTACACGAAATGCAGCCCTTTTTATATTTTGTAGTGGTAACGTACCGATTATTAGCTTTTTTGATATTAAAATGATTATCGTCACCTTGTTTAACAATTGCACCATGTACGCTTATATGTCTGTTGTATGAACATCTAAAACTCAGAAATTATGTATGACCTTTATCAATAGGGCCAAGGATTTTATAATTAAGTGCAATTTAGGAGTAAATATTGATCAATTTTTATATTATAATAATCATATTAATATGAAACTTACCAAAGCAAGAAAAGCTTTTTTCATGTATAAATCTGTTTTTTATTCAAAATACCTAAATAAAAAAGTTAAAGTCATCATGTATCAGGCACTTATTCGTCCGATATTGTCATATGGTTTTCCAATATGGTTCAATATTTCTCCGTCCTATATGGAAAGAATTCGAGTTTTTGAAAGAAAATGTCTTAGAGTATGTACCTCCCTATTAAGGACTCCTCAGAGTGAATATAAAAAATTTTACTCCAACAAAAAGCTCTACAACTCCGCAAATATAATAAGAATTGATCATTTTATAATTGAGTTAATAAGGAATCATATTCAGAAAAGTTTTGATTGCTCCATAAATAATTTAATAAAAGCTCCTTATTACGTAAATCAGGATTATATAAAGTTTACATTACAAAGTGGATTTGTACCTTCTGAAGCCTTTTTCTTCTTAGATAAAAGTGGTCTAGTTCAGAACAATTTGGGCATCCCTATATTGTATCACTCGCTTAGAAGAGCTAATATAAAAAGTATAAATACTGAAACTATAGGAACGAATGAAGTTAGATTCGATCAGTCGTTATCTCTAAGGGACTTCAAGATCTATAAAAAATGTGTTTGTAAACATTGGTGGCTTAATAATAATGATCCTTTAGAAATAAGTGTAAATAATAATAGTACATAGTTTTGTTTTTTTTTTTAGATTCAAGTATTAGGTTAGTGAAATATTTAAGTAATGTTTTTTAGACTTTTTCATTATGTTTTAAAAAATATGAAAACTGTTGTACATCACATTTAGTTTTAAATTATTACGAAAAAAAATTCCTAAAAGAAACTGATTATACATTAAGTACTTGAGCGACCAATTAGGGTCCATTGGTACAAACTATTTTAAAATTGTTTAACTATTGTTTATTATAGTTTCTAATTTAGATATAATAAGATTAAATAAACATACATTAAAAAAAAAAGAAACATCTAAAACTCAGAAATTAAGTATGATCTTTATCTTTAGGGCCAAGGATTTTATAAGACAGAAAGGTGGCATAGCAGGCCATAATTTTTACCAAATGCTTGTCACCATCTAAGGCAGCGGTTGAACCATGAATATCTGGATCTCCGAGACTATGGCCAAGAGCGAGATATCCAATTGTTACCAAAACAAGCGCATTTTGCGTTTCTATCTTGCTTCGTTTCCCTGTAGTAGAATTTCGCCATTTACAGCCACACTAAAAAAGACAGTCGATTTTCGGTATTTTGTTGCATTATATAGTGTCCTCATAACTATTAAGATCGAATGAAAACTGTGAAAGATATAAGAAAAACATATCGATTTCAAAACTTATTTCCTATAAACTAGAACAATATTCTAATTGATTTAATTTATGAGCTGATCAACAACAAAACATTGACATTTTCTCAAAACTTACAGACAGTTCCCCACACATATGTTTCCATAGGTATAAGGAGTATACTCCTAATAATATAAAGCATCAACATTTGTTCGCATTCGTAGACCGTAGATTTCAAATATTAAAATATTTGATGTACCCTCATCAGAATTTTTTTTACTCGATCACAAAAAATTCCTCTCTAAGGGAAGCATGGGGGCTCCGACCCCATGGGTGTTCCGCACGTAAGCAACCGGGCACGGTTAGAGTCGGGACGTCACGACTATACTATACCCTGAAATATCCTTAATTTCTTCAGTGTTCAATGAACACTGTTCATACGATTTTGAGGCATACTAATTTTAAAGCATATGTTGAATAGAGTCTTCATACAAATTGTGGTGATCGTAGCTCCTTTACAAATACGTTTACATTAAGGTTTTTTTTGGTGGGGTCTCTTTATTTTTGCGTTAATCTTGGACGTTCCCAACCGATTTTAACAAAAATTATGCACAAAGAATAGTTTTCTTGAATGGCAGATCTCTGTAGAAGTGTAATATTATTGCAGGATTTCATGTACGTGATTACTTTTATCTACAAGAAATAGGTGAAAATTATTATTTTAGTACAAAAACATAAACACTTTATTGTAGCTAAAACCTTGAATCTTTTCAGCCAGATTACAAATTAAAAAAAATATTTTAAATATCTTACTTTTTTATAATTCTTGCAAGAATTTTTTGAGATGGATTCAACTTTTCTACTTCTGTTGCTGCTAAGCAAAATATAGTCTCGACGATAAAAAATATTGCTTCTGTAAAAATATGCGTGGAAATGAATACTAAGTCACATACTTCCCCTTTTGTGAAAAGCTATCTACGTTACTGAAGCATGCAATGGCGGCCATGTCCAGCACGTGCTTCGCTACTGTGGCTTAAATTATTGATTATTCGTTTCATTTTTTTATTTCAATATTTATTGCACAATTGAAAAGCCATTGAAACTTGGCCACAAATTCAACTAAAGTCAGCAAAACGCGAACCGGAACTATTCATCGAGCGTTTTATTTTTTATACGCTTTAATCCCATAATTTTTTGCATATATTTTTTTTGTACTTTCCTTTTGAGTTTTTGCTTTGGTGTATGTTTTATGCATTAATCAGTGCACTTCATTAAAAACAAAAAACAAAAAAAAAATGCAGCAAGTAAAGCAAAGTGAATGACTTTTTGCACTTATTTAAAAAGCATGTGGCACGTATTTGTCTAATGACCACAAAGGCGACGGACTGCCCCAATGTCCCTGTCTCCCTTGTCCCTTTGTCCCTTGACATGTGCGTGTGCTGTCAACAAGCATGGAAGAGGAACAGTGTGATGGAGTAGGGGGCAGAGTGGCACAAACTCCGTACGGAACTCATAGCAAACTAAAGAAATCCCATTTACAGTTTTTTGTTTTCCTGTTTTCCTTTTTTTTCTTCTTCTCTCTGTGCTGTCATAACAAACAAATTCCCAGCATGTATACGCATAGGTCACCGTATACAAAGACCAGGAGTGGTTTCCGGAACACTGCTTGCGGCCAGATGGGGTCCAAGAATTTAATTATACTTTTGATTTTAATGAAAATACAAGCGCATATGCTTGCCTCCAGTCCGCCTTCTTGTGACTTGTATGACTTTCCAGAATACTCAAATATATATATACTCGTGTATATATAGAGTTTATGGTGTGCCATTTACTGGCCATTTGGGCTAGTGAGTGAACTATGTGCATGGGATTGTGAATTTTGTGTGTTTGGGGATTTCATTTTACTTAAATGTCAATGGAGTCGTCAGTGTAAAATATTTAATTGCAGCTCTTAAGCGCTTTAATTTGCTTTCAAATTCTCGCAGTCCCAGGGACTGTATCAAAAATGTTATGTTCGTTTAGTGAATAATTTTGTAGGTTAAATGCGATATAAAAAAATATAAACGACATAAAATATTTTACGGAGAAACTCATTAGCATATTTATTTGAGTTTACTTGTGGCGGTTTATGTTACATTGTTAAGGTTTTGAAATACTTTTAAAATACTTGTGCCAATTAACTTTCTAAAATAAAGATTTTAATGGGTCTTTATATATGAAAGTTATGTTCAAGCTGTTACAGCTGAAGACTTGAATATTTTAAAGTAAGTAACATTTGGCTGAGACTGTGTTGCTAAGTTGCAGGCAGAGGTACATATATGGATCAAAATTTTGTCAACAAAAATTATCTACAGTGACAGTCTACTAATATTCAAAGTCTCAATTACAGCTGAAAAAACCTGCTTTAGGGAGTAGTTTGGGCAGGTGGCGCTAGTGTGCCACATCTTGAGAAACAAGAGCGGAAATTCGGTGACTGTCAATGACGTTCGATTTCGGACCATATTAACTTGTTTTGACCTCAATTGAAAGACATTGACTGATTGACATGTGGTGCAAGAAAAGTTACCAAGTCCAATGGCTTGGACTAAGTTAAGCAGTAGTTTGATAGTAATAATCTAAGAAGAGTTGATCAACTAGAAAACTAAATTTTTTAAATTATTTAGGGAATTAAGTCGAAAGTCAAATACACAATAAAGCAATTTTGAATCTTTCAGCCCTAGGTATAGTTATCCGACTATAAAAATATTAAACAATAATACAATTTAAGTCACTTTAATTCACTTTTAAAGTTTGAGGCAGACGAGAGGCCCCCCATTAAAATTTAAAGACCCGACGGGCTTCATAAAGGTATCAATAATTAACCTTGCATCTTCAGAAACAAACAGCCAGACGTTCAACGCCAATGGCGTTCAAAATCGATTGATTTAATTTATGATAATTTGTCCCCAAGAAGATTTGGTTTAAACCTTAATAGTTGTTGAAATAGTTTAAGAAATGCACCTTGATTTTTTAGCTTTTGCTTAACACCAATTAAAAAAAAAATTTTATAAACTATTTTAAGCTTATTATTTGTTATTTTATTTATATTATTATTTTCTTTTTGGTAGGAAAACCAGCTGGCAATTAATTTTGGCAACATAACCATTTGCTCATATTTTAAAAGCTTAAGCTGAATTCTGGAGCTTTCCTTTAATAAAAAACATAAATATAAAGAATGATGATGATGAAAAATGAATTGTTTACTGACTCTTTCATATTTAGCCACATTTTAAATTATTTTAACTAGGGGGCTCTGGGGTACGGTCTTTTTTAATCAATTTAAAAAATTCAGAACAAAAACATATATTCCCTCTATAATTCTTTATTCCCATTATGTTCATCCCATTGCATGATACAGTCGGTCCTGCCCGACTTTAAAATACCCTGAAACAATGCAGGTCGCTGCTTGGATTCGCAACTGGAATAGGAACGTTTGAAATGGCTCGTTTAATACTGTTATACACTAATCTTTTCTCTAATAATATTAAGCTTTTTAAATATTCTGGTAACACTTTTAAGTCTGTGCCATTTTATGCCAATCTGCATTTATAAAGTGTATAGATAACAAATAAAATTTACTTTATATGCCTTAAAATATTAAAACAAAATTTTAGAGAGCTAGGCAACAGGAACTAGTCAGAGATTATTATTGTTAAAAAAAATATTAACATTATAGGAAATATGCCTTGGCAGAAAAAAATGCTGAATTAATCGATTTTCTGTTGTTACAAAAAATACAGATTTCGATTTCTCCAAATGACAAAAATGTGTCTTATGACCTTTGTCGGTGAGATTTAATTTTTCCAAATTGATAATTGCTGATACATTAGAGTTCCAAATATTATTAATATTTTATTTATTATTATTTAAGCCAATGCTTTAGCTTTAAGTTTATTAAACATAGGCTGCAAAAACCAAGCATTTTTGTATGGCAACACTGGACACAGAAGTTGAGATAGTTCTATATCTTACAGCTCTTGTCAAGTAGCTCTTTAGATGCCTTAGTTAGCCTGCGATAGCTTAAGAAAAATTATTTCATTGGCATTTATTATTGCATTATTTATTATCAAAGTTATTAAATAAATCACTTAAATTTAAAATCATTAGAAAGTGGTTGATTTTTTAATTTTACAAATCTAGTATAAAAAAATGTAATACAGTCGAGGCGGTGCCCGACAGTGTAATACCCTGTACCTTTTTTTCTCAAAAAAAGATTTATTCCTGCATAAGAAGAATTTCCAATTGGAAAATTTTTTTGTTGGTGCAAAACGATATTGATACCTAAAAGTTCCGCAAATTTTAACCGATTTTGATGAAAATCGAAATTTACGTCAAAGGAGCTATTTAAAGTATGTGGGGTAAGTTTCAAGGCGATATGTTGAAGGGTGTGGGAGAAAACACGGTAAATCGATTGCGGGGGGTGGGGGTTCTGCATTGATAAAATTCGGATGTGGATTTGTTTATTAGAGGCACATGAATCAGCTTACCAAAATTGGTGGTTCTAGGTCATTTGTTACTCTTATTACGTAGAGTCAAATATTGACGCAGTTTATAGGCAAGGGGGAGGTGAAATTTTTACATTTTAGACTATAACTTTTGTTGTAATTGTCCGATTTTGTTTATTTTTGACACACAGATGCATGTAACCACAACGCATCGCTCTGTTAAGTTTCAGATTAAAATATTAAACGGTTTAGCTAAAAACCGCAAAACTCTGCTACGGGGGAACGGGGAAAGATATTGACATGAATCAACAAACTTCATCTTCTGAGGAAATATGCGCATCAGCTGGTAAAGTTTCGTATCTCTAGCTCTTATAGTCTCCGAGATCTAGGTGTTCATACAGACGGACAGACGGACAGACGGACGGACAGACGGACATGGCTCAATCGCTACCCGAGGTTATGATAAGCATTTTGGTATAAGGGACTTGGGGTCTGCCACGCCTCCTTCTTGCCGTTACATACATTGCACATATCTAGTATACCCTTTGTACCTATAGGTACAGGGTATAAAAATGTAATACAGTCGAGGCGGCGCCCGACAGTGTAATACCCTGTACCTTTTTTTCTCAAAAAAAGATTTATTCCTGCATATTCCTTCTAAGAACTTTCCAATTGGAACATTTTTTTTGTTGGTGCAAAACGATATTTATACCTATAAGTTCCGCAAATTTTAACCGATTTTGATGAAAATCGAAATTTACGTAAAAGAAGTTATTTAAAGTATATGGGGTAAGTTTCAAGGGGATATGTTGAAGGGTGTGGGAGAAAACACGGTAAATCGATTGCGGGGGTGGGGGGCTGCATTGATAAAATTTGGATGTGGATTTGTTTATTAGAGGCACATGAATCAGCTTACCAAAATTGGTGGTTCTAGGTATTTTGTTACTATTATTACGTAGAGTCAAATATTGACGCAGTTTATAGGCAAGGGGAGGTGAAATTTTTACATTTTAGACTATAACTTTTGTTGTAATTGTCCGATTTTGTTTATTTTTGACACACAGATGCATGTAACCACAACGCATCGCTCTGTTAAGTTTCAGATTAAAATATTAAACGGTTTAGCTAAAAACCGCAAAACTCTGCTACGGGGGAACGGGGAAAGATATTGACATGAATCAACAAACTTCATCTTCTGAGGAAATATGCGCATCAGCTGGTAAAGTTTCGTATCTCTAGCTCTTATAGTCTCCGAGATCTAGGTGTTCATACAGACGGACAGACGGACAGACGGACGGACGGACAGACGGACAGACGGACGGACAGACGGACATGGCTCAATCGCTACCCGAGGTTATGATAAGCATTTTGGTATAAGGGACTTGGGGTCTGCCACGCCTCCTTCTTGCCGTTACATACATTGCACATATCTAGTATACCCTTTGTACCTATAGGTACAGGGTATAAAAATGTAATACAGTCGAGGCGGCGCCCGACAGTGTAATACCCTGTACCTTTTTTTCTCAAAAAAAGATTTATTCCTGCATATTCCTTCTAAGAACTTTCCAATTGGAACATTTTTTTTGTTGGTGCAAAACGATATTTATACCTATAAGTTCCGCAAATTTTAACCGATTTTGATGAAAATCGAAATTTACGTAAAAGAAGTTATTTAAAGTATATGGGGTAAGTTTCAAGGGGATATGTTGAAGGGTGTGGGAGAAAACACGGTAAATCGATTGCGGGGGGTGGGGGGGCTGCATTGATAAAATTTGGATGTGGATTTGTTTATTAGAGGCACATGAATCAGCTTACCAAAATTGGTGGTTCTAGGTATTTTGTTACTATTATTACGTAGAGTCAAATATTGACGCAGTTTATAGGCAAGGGGAGGTGAAATTTTTACATTTTAGACTATAACTTTTGTTGTAATTGTCCGATTTTGTTTATTTTTGACACACAGATGCATGTAACCACAACGCATCGCTCTGTTCAGTTTCAGATTAAAATATTAAACGGTTTAGCTAAAAACCGCAAAACTCTGCTACGGGGGAACGGGGAAAGATATTGACATGAATCAACAAACTTCATCTTCTGAGGAAATATGCGCATCAGCTGGTAAAGTTTCGTATCTCTAGCTCTTATAGTCTCCGAGATCTAGGTGTTCATACAGACGGACAGACGGACAGACGGACGGACGGACAGACGGACAGACGGACGGACAGACGGACATGGCTCAATCGCTACCCGAGGTTATGATAAGCATTTTGGTATAAAGGACTTGGGGTCTGCCACGCCTCCTTCTTGCCGTTACATACATTGCACAAATCTAGTATACACTTTGTACCTATAGGTACAGGGTATAATAAACAGCAAGAAAGATTGGTATATTAAAAATATATTATTGAAATTTCTGAATCATTTCAGATACATAGTGATATAGGTATATTCGCCGATTTTTCAAACCATAATAGTCCAACGATTCTAATAATGCTAAATTTACATCAGATGATCTTTCCTGATCCGTACAATTTTGTAAAAGCGACGAAGAGGATGCTAATCTGCACAGAAAGTTTGGCTTAAAAGGTATGTTAAGTTAGTGCAAACTGAAAAAAAAATGTAACATAGAGACGGATATCAGGCTACATCATAGAGATGGAAAAGACTAGAGAAAGCAAAAAATTGAGTTATCTCCCTTATTATCCTACCAAAAACAAGTGTATTTTCCTTTTTAATGAAGATATCGAAACCAAATTTTTATCTTAGTACTTGCTTGATCGTATAGGCTCATTTATTCATTTGTATGTTGAGATAGTACAGGGTGTTTAAAAGTCGTCCGCGCAAGCCTTTACGTTTGTAGTTTTGAATTGAATTTGGAATTTGTATACGGCATCTCTAAAGGGGAAGTGGTATATTACTAAAATATAATATCCAGGTCCGACGAGTGCGTGGGGAAGGGGAAATTCCCCCCGGGCACGAAGTTTTCTCGGGGGCCCGGTGTAATTACTGTCGTACTTACAGGAGGACCGGTACATTTTCCCCCCCGGGCCCGGATTTTCTCTCTACGGCCCTAGGTATAAAACCTACCCGTAAACGATTTGGACCCATAAAAGTTTATACCAAAACGATCAGACCTCTAAATGAATTTAACTTTAAAAATATTGTGGTAGGCGACTGATCTTTAACAAAAACACTAAGTGCGTACTTAACAATTTATTTATTTCTTTAAACTCCGTGATCGTTGTAGCTGCGCCAACATATAATACAGAATGGCTCTCACTCTTAAAGTACATGTACACTTAGCCTAGTGGTTAACATAGGGAGGGAGTTAACATCAGCAGACGCTGTATGTTAACATAAGTATATGCCTTATGTATATTTCCTATTACAATAGAGAGCGAGTTAACATCAGCAGGCGCTGTATGTTAACATAAGTATATGCCTTATGTATATTTCCTACTACAACTCGGCCATCCTGACGGTAAGATCCCCTGATCTATACTTAAAATAATTAAATATACATTGAATTCTTAAATTATGAATACATTTTTAAGCTTAAGTTTCTATGTATAACATTTTTGTTTACCCTTTATCCAATGCTTAATATTTTGAATGCTCCAGACACCTTGATACGGATTACGGGAAACCTGAAAGCCATCTACATCTTTAAGAACGAACCTGTCATTTTTTAGTATTTTAGTTATCATGTAAGGTCCCTTGCTCTTTGGAATAAGTTTTCTAGAAGTTCCTACCGTAGAGTCAAAATTTTTTACCATAACGTAATCGCCTACTTTGTAACGCTTTGGGCTTTTCCTTTTTTTGTCAACTTGTAATTTATTGTAAGCTTGTGATTTTGTTTGAATTTGTTCTGCATTTTTTCTAATACTTGCTAAAGATTGTGTTTTACATAAACCATTTACCTCTTCTAGCTTTTCTTTTAACTCATCAATAACATGGCCTTTTTGATGTATGCCAAATAACATCTTACTTGGGAACTGTTTAATACTCCTATGTTGAGTATTGTTTAAGGAATATTCAACTGTTTCAACAACAACATCCCAGTGTAATCCTTTCTCTGGCTCTGTCAACTTTGCTATCATTGGGCCAAGACTTCTGTTTATGCGTTCCACCTGACCGTTAGCTTGTGGAGACCCTGTCGCGATTTTAACGTGTTTAATATTATTTTCGGCTATAAAATTTTCAAATTCACCTGACGTAAAGCAACTTCCGCGATCAGAAATTAAACAAATTGGCTTGCTATATGCTCTAAAGTAATCTCTCAATGATTGTAAAACTTCCTTTGTTTTTGTTGTTTTCACTGTGTATAACCGAACAAATTTTGTGAACGCGTCAACAACCACTAAGATATGTTTCTTTGATCTTCCTGTATCAACCGGGCCATAATGATCTATATGTATTATTTCAAATGGTCTATTTCCTTTCGGAATGCAATTTAAAAACCCTTCTTCTTTTCCGCTTTTTGGTGAAAACGCGATGCATTTCAAGCAGTTGTCAATGTGTCCACCACATTTTTCTTTTAAATTCGGGAACCAATAAGTCTTTGAAATAGCATCTATCATTTTGTCTCTACCTACGTGGCCTATTTCATCATGGTATTTATACAGCACATGATCTTCCATGTCATGTGGGACATAAAAGAGTAGTCTATTGTCATTTAACTTTTTGTACACTATGCCGTTTCTCATTTCATAAAGTTTATGCTCTGACTTTTCTAATAACGTTTTTATTTTTCGTATCTTTTCGTCCTTTGCTTGACATATAATTAGGTTGTCTTCAAACTTATTAGTTTCTATTATCATTATATTACTGTTTCGACTTAATGCGTCGACGTGTTGCATTTTATTACCTGCTCTATGTATTAATTCATAATCATAATTCTGTAATTCCAAAGCCCAACGAGCAATTCTGGGATTTAACTCAATTTTATTCAGTGTAAGAGTTAATGAGTTGCAATCTGTAACTATTTTGAAATGTTTCCCTTGTAAATAAATACGAAATCGGCGCAAAGCATAAATTATTGCTAAAGTCTCTAGTTCAAAACTGTGATACTTGCTTTCTAATTCTGTAGTTCTTTTTGAAAAATAAAATATCGGATGCATCTTTTTATCCTCCTTTTTCTGCATGAGAACTGCACCAAAACCAAGTGAGCTTGCATCACAGTGTAGCTCGGTTTCGTCTTTATAATTGTATATTGACAATACGGGTGCTTGAACTAATTTTTCTTTAAGTTTTCTAAAGCAGTCTAACTCTTGTTCTTTAAATTCAAATTGTTTGTCCTTCTTAAGCAAATCGTACAACGGTTTTGCTTCTGTTGAAAAATCTTTAATGAATCGTCTGAAGTACGAACATAAACCGAGAAAACTTTGGACTTTGTGTGCTTTGTCAGGAATAGGGAAATTTTTGACTGCTTCTATTCCCTTATCATCAGCTTTAATTCCATCTTTGTCTATTAAAAATCCCAAATATTTTACGCTAGGCTGCAAAAATTCGCACTTGTCAAGACGTAGTTCTAATTTATTTTGCACAATCTTATCAAAAACTTCTTTTAATGTTTTCATATGTTCTTCTACATCTTTAGTCGCCACCATGATGTCGTCCATGTATATAATGACCCTATTGTCTTTAATCATATCCGCGAAAATTGTGTTGACAAATCTTTGAAAAACAGCTGGGCCATTTTTTAATCCAAAGGGCATTTTCAAAAACTCAAACTGTCCAAGTGGAGTGACAAATGAAGTGTACTTAATAGAGTCTTCATGTACAGCTACATGAAAGAATCCATTTTTTAAGTCAAGTTTCGTAAAAACAGTTTTATTTTCTAATTTGTCTAACAAATCATCGATAAGAGGAAGAGGATAATTATCTTTTTTGGTAATCTTGTTTAACAGACGATAATCTACACACATTCTGTCCTTTCTCTTTTCGATTAAAACGGTTGGCGATGCATATTCTGACGTACTCGGTCGTATGGCTTTTTCTTTCTTGTATTCGTCTAATAAAACTTGCAATTTTTCTTTTTCCGCGTATGAAAGACGTCTTGGTCTGCAACTAAATGGTTTTGGGTTTTCAAGGCTCAATTTTATTTCGCACTTTGTTACTGGTGAGCTTGGTCTTTCTGCCTTTAAATACGCATTTTCGAATAACTTTTTCAATTGACACTGTATACTATAGCTAATATTTTTACCTATATTGAGCTCAATTTTTTCCTCTGCACAATCTATTTGAAGTATTTCGGTAATAGCATTTTCTAACAATTGATCTTTAGCCGTTTCAGTTATCACATTTTTGGGATTTAACAGTTTCTCCTTTACGCTTACAATTGAATTAGCAGCATTCAATCCCAAAAGTTGTTGGTCTGACTCTTTTAAAATCGAGATGTTGGCATTTTCTTTGTCTGGTAGTTTCGCATTAACACATGATTGCTCTGCTCTATTACTTAACGTTTTTTCACTAAAGCGTAAATGATCGTTGGCTTCTGTCTTTACTTTTATCTTGTCTATGCACTTAAAATCTTCGTTGCATACTATTTCTGAACTATCACATAATTCATTGTTTTCTTTTATAGGATCTACCGTAATCAGCCTCAAAATGTCTGGGTCAAATTTCAAACCACATGCTTTTAAAAAATTTCTGCCCAGCACTACATCGTAGCCCATAGACTCATTGGAAACAACAATTAAATTAAAATGTACTTTTAATGATTCTTTAAATATAAAACATAAACATTTTCCAAATGTATTAAGGCGACTTTTGTTAAGTCCAAAATAAGGTTTTGAAACTGGATTTAAATTTATTTGATTTGAAACTGATGATATTTTAACAAATGAAATTGGGCTCCCCGAGTCTATTAGGCACGCTGTTATTAGTGGTGTTTTAGAATTTTCTTTAAAATAAATCTTAAAATATCTTACGTAATTTTCTACTTTTGCGAACTTTTTCTCGGAACATTGTGCAATGAGGTGCCCAAATTTGCCGCATGCATAGCAGGATCCTGGTTCCCTCTTTGGCTTCCTGCATTCCTTAGCAAAGTGACCTCTTGAATTACAGTTGCGGCAGCGTAAGTTTTCGTCAACATACTTCTTCTGCGGCGTTTTGGTGCTGCTTGGTGTGGACTCCGCTGAAACACGTATATTTGCAAACGCGCGAAGCATCTGCATTGGCTCAGTAAAACACTGCATACGCGCTTGTATCTGCAATGCCTCTTGCGGTATGCCTTCAATGATTTCGTCGATTAATTCATCCACCTCTATACCAAGATCGCCAGACAGCTGTATTTTCTCATCGAAGTAAGCGGAAAATGTTTCATAAGTTTTCCACTTACGGCCTGTAAATTTGCGTCTCATTTCAATTTTGGGTAATTTCTCGCCAAACGCCATAATAAGTTGGACTAACAATTGATTTATTGGCTCCATAATGCGTGTTGAGTTTGCATGCAGCCAACGCTGCGCGTCGCCTTTCAGTTTACATATAAGCAACATACGCAAACAGTTGTCGTTGATGTTATACACATTTGCGATGTTTTTTAACTGCATAACCCAGCCGCGCGCACCCGTTTTACCATCAAAGTCCACCAAAGCTTCTTTAGCGAGAGTAAGCGAAACAGACGCTGACTCCTGCATGATGATGTTGTTAGACTCTTGCTGTTGCTTCACTCCAACGGCGTTAGTTGCTTGTGTGTTCACTTGTTGCGGCGTCTCTTGGTTCATTTGAATTTCACCACACAACGGCGTCTTTATAACGGGGATATCATTTTTTTCTGCATGACGCTCGTACGTAACTACGTCGTTTTGAATTTGTGAGACTTCTGCGGTCATTTCGTCATTTTCGCACAATTTTTCATTTAGTTTTTCGTCTAAGCCAAGAAAATCTCTTGGTGCTTGCATAAAATGGTTGCTTAGACGCATCACTTGTTCTTCTTTTGAGCCTTCGGTTGAAAGTTGTAATGCATTTAGCCACTTTACCACTTGCTCTTCCTCAAACTGGGCAAAATTTATTTGATTTTCCATTTTAATTTTATTGTTGGGTTAGGACCACTTCTGAAATTGTGGTAGGCGACTGATCTTTAACAAAAACACTAAGTGCGTACTTAACAATTTATTTATTTCTTTAAACTCCGTGATCGTTGTAGCTGCGCCAACATATAATACAGAATGGCTCTCACTCTTAAAGTACATGTACACTTAGCCTAGTGGTTAACATAGGGAGGGAGTTAACATCAGCAGACGCTGTATGTTAACATAAGTATAGGCCTTATGTATATTTCCTATTACAATAGAGAGCGAGTTAACATCAGCAGGCGCTGTATGTTAACATAAGTATATGCCTTATGTATATTTCCTACTACAATATGTTGGAGTTTTATTTAATATTTTTTATAGAAATCATTTTTTTAGTGCAAATCAGGGGTAAAAATTGAAAAATCGGCTAAGAAGCTATATTCAAAAAGTAAAATATTTACGCATATTTTGCCTTGAAGTCTTACTAAAAATAACCAATTTTCATAATTTTTCACTAAAATCAGTACGTTTTTTCATATGAACTGACAAATAAAATTTTTTTACTTTTTTGGAATTCCAAGCCCAGGCATCCTAGGCCATTTTTCACTGTTTACCACCTAAATCTGCCAGGTCGATAACAAATTTTTATCTCAAAAAATATAATAGGCTTTCAAGCAGTTTTTCTGAGCATGTTAGAATCGAAAAAAACTTGTGAGAGTTTAGAAAACTACAGGTACCATTATAGTGTGCATATCCCGACCCTAGGCGTTGCTTTTGTGTCAGTGTAATTTCTATTCGTTGTAAAACTTCAATTAGTATTGCATTTTTGCTCCTTCTTTTTGTCTGGATTTACATCCATTCCATGCCGTAGACCACTTCAAAAGTGCACATTTATATGAGATTGCAAATGTGAGTCATGTCTTGGAATGTATTGCTTTGCTGCACGGCTGGTCACTTGGCATTCCGAGCACAACATGCACTTGTAATCAAACATGTCCGCGTGCCAGTTTGCAACATTTGCTGCAACAACAACACTACGTAGTAATGATGGATAGTTAGAGGCAAGAGTCTTGCAAATGTTGCACACCCTGCACATGCGGCTTATTTGCATATAACACTTTGACGCATTGTTCCCACACAAGGAAGAAGGCAGACATGCAAATACTACAAGGAGCTCAAGCAGAGCTCCCGATGCTGCCAACTGTTCCGCGTCTTGCCACTCCACTCCTTTCCACTAAAGTCTACACTAATTAAAAGCAAATTTAAGCATACTCACACTCAGACATTGTCAGACACAGATACAAACGCACACACAGATACATTCAAATTTGCCAAATGATTACGATTACCAGCAGCTGTAACAATTGAAGCTTACCGGGCGTATGAGCAATGTAGACACACAGATTTTGAAGAGACTCTCTTTGCCGTAAATGAGTGTTAATTAATACGATTTTAAGCGGCTTTCTTGCTCAAGGACTTCTCTATCCAAGTATATGTACACAGGACTTTGGGTACCTACTATCGAACGCTTACTATTTCATTAACCCATTTTGAGCACAAATCCAATTAGACAAAAGGCATCGAAAATTTTGGGCATGCTCGAGGCAAACAAAGCGAAATTCAAGTGACAGTCACAGACTTGGGTTTGTTAACAATAATTAATTGAATGTAATTTAATATTGTGGCAAATCAGATTTTGACAGACTGTTGAACTGAACGGGTTTTACTGGAGCTAGCTGTAGACCAAAGTTGGTATAGGAGCCATAAGTTAAACATGAAAAGTTTTTTGTTTACACAAATGGAGCAGCTGGTACTATATATCATAGAGAAAATTGTCTATATATTACAATACCTATATATAGCGTGTCTTTAAGGAAGTTTAATTTTCAGCTAGGGTCAAATACCAAAGCTATTACTTTAAATGTGTCCGCAGGTTCTAATTTGCCAAAATGCAAAGGAACTGAAACGTTAAACGAAAATCACCCAGAGACGGACCACAAGGTCTCTGTTTAATTATACTATTCGAAGAAAAGCATGAAGCGAAACGTTGGAAGTCGTTGGCATATGGGAGCTAGGAAGCTTCTCTCTCAATGATGAACTATTTTGAGGATTTAATGAAAGTGCACAGTTCCGCGATGGGCAGATTTGCTAGACTTCTTTGCAGAAGGGTTTTCCAGATGTTGGGTGCGGATCAGTTACATTGCAGATGGTGGATACTTTCTGTCTTCCCTTAATCTCCGCAGCTACGACAAAACTCGTAATGGGGAACATACATCCCCTCAGCTATTAAGCCTATGGTGCAGTGCCCCGTTGCAACTCCTGCCACCATAATGTTCCCATTCTTGTAGAATCGCAGAATTTCAGATGTTCGCATGGAATTGGCCATATTGCTTGGGAGAAGTGACAGCTAAATATAGTGTCCGATGCTATTTTGCCTGAGCTCTGACTGTCTCACTAATTTCCGATATAATTTCTAAGTACATCAGAGTGCTCCGGTACCTAGCAGGGGGTAATGAAGTGAGAGTGGACAAGCTTACTATTATTGGTATGCTATGACTGAGCTTTGACAGCAGCCTGGCTGTCGTCAAGAATTACTACATTCTTTTCCTTTCGATAGTGGCCATCGGTAGCTTAGTGGTAGCGTACTCGCTTTGCAACCCGATGGTCGGTGGTGCGATTCCCCGCAGTTGCACTGGATCATTTGCCTAGCACTGGCATCGCTAGCTCAAAGACGCTATTTGCTCAAAAAAATCTATATTAATTCAGGACACCGCAGTTCGGACGGTTCTATAAACCATAGGTCCCTGTTCTCTTCGAACAGTAGTTATTAATAGAGATTCCCATGCTCCACCTAGGGGCAACTGACAAAATAGTCGATCAGGGAAACTATTATTAATTATTTCCTTTCGACCAAGGTGCCTACAAGTTTTGCCGCTTGCCAAGCTACGTACGTATATCTCGTCCTGAAATATGCAATAACTAATGTAAGAAGACGGAATGAAAGCTTCGTCGAAAGCTCTTCAGAGAAGAAGCACGCTCCTGTGTCTTTTTTCATCTACGAGCCGTCAGTATTGATCGTTAGCTCGTCGAGAGCTTTTTGGAGCAAATGCCCGCGCATGCGCTTTCTTTGGTTTTCGAGCTGTCAGTGTAAATCGTTAGCAAACTCTACTTGATGGAGGTTTTTCTGCTTCCAATCTTCTCTCTCCGGAAAAACCAAGTAAGCTTGTCATTCCATTTTCTACTGTAAAGCAGCAGTGGCTATCCTCGGTTCCAATGAGTATGCCTATCTCAGGGTGATGTCGTAGGGAGATTAGGCACGCGGGGTCTCGCTGCACTTCTGGCTTCCGCAAACTTCAGCAAATGTCTACTGGATCCAGTAACGTTAGAGATTCAGTTACACTAGAGAACAAAAGATTTCATAAGACTTTATATAAACATTTTTATACGATACTAGGGGGCTTCGCATCCTGTGAGCTTCGCCATGGATTTGCTTTTTTTTTTTTTGATTCATTTATTTATTGGCAATAAACCGATAAGTACAAGGTTCTAATCCAATATTGATACATAATAATAAATCGCTACACACTAAATATAACTTAGTGTGTTATAGGAATGGATTTGCTAAATACTTTAAATCTGCAACATCAAGGTTGAGGATTCAATTCGTTTCTTTGATAATGTTTTTCCCTCCCTCCAAATTTAAACCCTTAAGCTCTTATCGTTTAAGCCGGTCGGTACCTAGTGGTTTCAAATAGAACATATTCAGCCGTGCTTCCGCAAACGAATACGAGTACGAGCGTATAGACTTTGTATACTATATAAAATATGTCCCAATTTCAGAAGAGGAATAAGTTAAACTTTGCAGCAGCATATTTTCACTAAAAGAAAACTGCTGTCCGGGCTCTTTAGCACCTGATTCTGCATTCAAAACGCGGTTAACACAAGTGTCTCGTATAATCTTTATTATTAGACGCATAAATCTTTTGCTGCACTTGTGCATTATTTCTGCGACTATTTCGACTGTCTAAAAGCATACACGGAAAAAGTTAAGTGAAAATCTTTTGAAAAAGCCAAGTAATGCACATAAATAATAAATACAGCGCAAAATTAACTTTCCGGCGCGGCAGTCGTGCCCAGCGGTTACCCAACACTTGGTGGTTTCTCCAACGTTTTTTTTTCCCATGGAACCTTAGCTACCTGGAAACAACGCCAACTATTTACGAATGCAAAGCACATTGAAGTTGAAAGCAGGGCGCAGCGCGTAAAAAGAAGAAGTGTCGTTGGTTTTGGTTACGCTTTTTGCTCTTAAGGTGCCAAAAAATATACAGCAACCCCTTTATACCCCGCCCCAAAGAAAGGAGGCAACTGTCAACGCACGCGTTAAGTTGACAGCCGGGAAAGGAAATCCCAGGAAAAATCTCAGTCGCGAGCCGTTGGCGTCGAAAATGGCGACAGCAGCACGACCAGCTATAAAAATCATAAATTTTATTATGTATAAATGTCTGAGGGGCTGTTAGCAGCAGCTACAACGGCAAATACAGCCCTGTCAGTCGTTGTTTCTTTTTTTTTTGGCTTGCTTTGGTGTTGGAAAAGCATTTTTGAATTATTCAAAAGCGCCGACCGCACTTTTGGGCGTACGACAAGTAGCATAAATTTAAGGTCAATAAGCTAACAACTGGCGGCGACAAAAAAATTAATGTAGCATACTTTAAAGCGCAGACAGTCTATGTGAATAACTATGGCTGCGCATATTTGACAATTTTATTAGATTAAATTTCATATTAATGTGTTGATAATATGGTATCTAGCTAGACATTGTCTAGACCAAGACACACACAAGCCCAGCCACAGACGTTGACATTTGAGACATTTACTGAGAGTAAGAGTGAAAGGTGTGGAAACACCTTGTGGCACGCATAGCTCTATTGCATCTTGGCTGTCATGAATGCTACAGAATCCACACACAGCTTGAGATGCAAAATTAATGGCAGTTGCAGCTCTCTCTTAATCTGCCTCTCTCTCTCTTCTCTGCTAGAAAGTATGCAAGTTATGAAGGTAACTGATCCATGTTTGTATATATAATTTCAACGTCATCATCATTTAGCAAAATGTCAAGGGCAAACAACAATGCCACTAACAAAATTGTATTCTAAAACTTTCCATGCATCTGTTGGCAAAGGGTGGCAACACTTTTTCAAGAGTTTCAAGAGATATGTGTGATTTATGCAAAGGAAATCATTTTTGAATTTTCCACTTTTGCTTCTGGCTACAATTGCAAGCTTTAAATATGTCTTGGTAAAAGTGCACAAAAAATTGTTGCAGGAAATTGCTTATGCCAAATTGTACAGGGTGTCTTTTTATTGGACAGTATTTGTCTATTACTATAGGCTTAATGTGTCGCAATGGAGCATGTAGCATGTATAAGAACTTTGAAATAGTTTTTTTTTCAGCTTGCGAATTAAAAGGAAAAACAAAATTTTCGTTTTTTTTTACAAAAAATAAACCGTTTTGTGCCAACAATTGTTTTTCGAAAAAAAGAAAAAAAAAATTTTTTTAAAATATGAATTTTCCCTTTTTTTCAGGCTGGTTTTTTTTCAGCGTGAGTCGTGATTTTTCAACATTGTAATTTTTATTTTTTTTTTTTTAATTTATAGGGGAATACTGTAAACTAAATTAATTTTAAAATTTTTCGCACAACGAAAAGCAACATCCTATAAGTTTCCCAACAAAGGCCTTAAAGAATCTGCAATATGGTACACAATTTCTATAGTCATAAGTTGTCTTTAAACTATTTCTAAACTTGACGAGTTTTCAGACACTCGGAACTTGGATAAATAATCTTCATCCTTGTGACTGAAATGCTTTTACGTAGAGAATTCCCATGCATCAGTACACCGTGAGCATCTGATATTGAGAATTAATTTCATAGTAAAAAACCGAAAAAAAGTGTTGTGCTTTTTGCAATTTTTATTTGGGTTTGCGACCAACCGAACACCTCAGGAACCTATTATATTGCCGGACTTATTTAAAGCTTGTCCGGTACAGCCGACAGCGTGGTTGTTACAGGGGGATTCTACTGGGTTCAAAGTTTTCGGTGAGTGCCCTTAGCGACTATCAAGAGTCACCATAGGTCCATTACTTATTTTTTTTTTTTTTGAAAAGAGACTTTTATTTTAAGCGAAAATTGTTAGGGTCCGAAAAAAATGTTTCTCCTTAGTAGGCCACGATTAAATGATTTCTAATACCTAATCTTAAAATCAGATTTGAGGCATATTTGCCCTCTCAAAGCTACTGTTATAAGGACATGGCATCAAAGTAAAAATAATATTTGAAGGACGTTTAGAGGTAAGCGGGATCACAACGCGAAGAGAGAAATGTAACAGAGGGAGCAAGTGGTAAGTTTGCTTAGCTGATGAGCATCAAGAAGGAAAGCAGTCAGTCAAACGCCGACTGTAGAAAAGTGAAACATTTGAGTTATTTTTATATTCATTTGAATTATGAATATATTTTAAGTTAATCTTACAATGCATTGCTACAATCTACAACAACCCGTTTTTTTGGGTTTTTTGTATAATTGTTAGGTTCTCTCACAAAAGAGAGTGGGTACTGCGACCTGAAGATCTATTGTACCTTACCCATTCTTTTAGGACAAAAGACCATCTGCGTTCCTTATGAAGAGCAGTAAGTCTTTCGTTGGGATTCGGCGTAGCTGGAACGGGGTGATCCGTTCAGCTCCCAAATGTGTGACTCTGTCCCACACTATTGCTGGACAATCACACAAGATGTGTTTGGTCGTCTTCAAAACAAAGCCTGCAGTCTGAGGAGTCCGATAGACCCATTTTTTGCAAGTGATAACTTACAGTATGGTGCCCAGATAAGTAGGCTACCAGGAACCTTAGGTCCGCTCTACCAAGACCTATAGTTCGGTTTGCATCCGAGGGTAAGACAAGCACTTTTGCTTTTCTTAAATTGTGTTCACGTAAGGCCCATTTGTTGACCATAGTTTTCATTGTTGACCAGCTAATGCCACAAAAGGGCGCGGGGCAAGTGGTGTGCGAAGAGGAACCCAGTCTTGCGAGCTCAACAGCTTTCGAAAAACCTTCCACTCCTGAATGTCCAGGCACCCAACAGAGTGTGACTCTGTTACGGGAGGACAGGAGTTGGATTTTGTTCACGCATTCTCTAACCAGCTTGGAGAAAACTCTCCACGAAAACAATGCGCTGATAGCGGCAGTATGTAAATGTTAGCACCCCTAGTACCTTTAAGGAGGATACTGTGGGCGCAGACCTCTAAGGCGTGAATCTCTGCTTGAAAGACACTGGGCCAGGTACCCATTGCAATGAGAGAGCACCTACACCCTGTTCCGTTTTGGAACCATCCGTAAACCATTGCTGGCACTGGAGGTTACCACAGGTGTTGCCTTCAGTCTAAGTCACCCGATTTGGAATGAGAGATCTAAATTTCCTATTATGGAGAAGTTCCGTGGTCATATAATCTGATCTTGAGCAGATCGATAGGCCAGGAAGAGAACCATCAACAATGCTAAAATTTAAGGAAACATTACAAAAGACTCAATTAAAAACAATTGTTTGTAAAGAAAAATCGTATATACTTTTGTATACCTAACCATTATTGTTTTTTGTTAGGAATTTTTCTTAAATTTAAAAATCGTTGTATTTTTTGAAGTTTTCTACTGCTTTTAATTAAAAAAGCCAATCAACGAGGATTTCTTGTAAAATGTCATTATTCGGATTTCGTTTGATTGAAAATGTATCTGAGCGTTAACCCTGTATCTATGCGAGATTGGAAAATGGCTACACAACATTTGCATTTTATTGTTGTACTATGCCGGGCATTACAGCATCAACTTTGAAGCTGAGAGCTTATTGTAACGGCAATTTCTTATAAACTATCTTCGTTTCGTTTTCCTTTCTCGGTCCATCTCTCTGTTGCTCTTGAGCGCTGTTTTGTCTGCTTGAACTAGGAGTTAATCTTGCGTCCATTGGGAGGCAGCTTGGAACTGCTAGGAGAGAGAGAGCGACACATACAAGTTGCCAGCATCTTTGTGCTGTTGTAACAGATGTCCTTGATTTTTCATTTGTAGCAGATTGAGAGGAAATGCTTACGATATTTCAAACGCAAATTCCCGGCTGCTTTATTTGGCTGCAATTTTATTTTTTTTTTTTTCTCTTTGTGCTAGTACAGAGCAACCCCACTGTCTGGCCACTGTGTGACATCAAAGTGCAACTTCATCAAATAAATCCCCTCAAAACTTAAGCCGATAAAGCGCTGGAGGACATACATCCATCGAAAGTGCTTGAGCCAGCTACTACACGCTTATTACATGCGCTTTTGGTTTTCCTTATAAAAATTTCATATTCTTTGTAACTTGCTTGTAAATATGCCACAAAGTATGCAATAATATTGTAACAATTGAATTGCCAACCTGTCAAAAGGCAACCATCCACCACCGAAACCAACACCCCTTAGTCTGTACTTTTAATAATATTTTAATAGAAACAGCAGCCGTCCTGCACACAACATGACATTTTTCATAGTCTACTTTTTTGGTGGGGTTAGTCTTTTTGATGTTTTTTGATTTGCTTGTAACCTTAATGCATTAAGAACTCACATATGTGTCCCGCTGTTGCCAGACAACGAGACAACGCGTTTTGATGGATGATTATGTGCCCCAACGACAGCTATAATGGTAACAAGGTTGCTTCGCAACCCGAAGTTTTTCTGAAATCCCTGCTATATCATAAATCAAATGTGCTTGTTGTTGCATAATTATTCATGACATGACATCACTTGGTCAACAAAATGATGTCCTTTGCCACTTGCTGACTCGTGTATCTTATTAAATGTTATGTATCTTACTTTCGAGGCACTGTATCATATTTTCAGCTTCACTGAAGCAAAATAATTGGAGGCTATATTTGTGTTGGTTTTGTTGTTTTGTCAGGTAACCCAAGGACTAGAAGATGGTCAACTTTGTATGAACTCTGTGGGTAGCAAACTTACAGACGCTTACTTAAAGTGGCTGGGCAGGAAGTGCCTTAAACTTGACAGTGTCATTTCTTGACTCGATTGGCCTTGTTCTTGTACTTGCTTGTTTATATTTTGTTCGCATTGATACAGTTTACAAATAATCTAGTATTGATTTTATTTAGTCGGAAATTTAACATTTAACATTTAATTAAAAGTTTTCGACTGACAACTTGGGTAATTGTTTGATTTGACATTATAGATTCTCCATTAATGGAAGACTCTTTATATACGTTAGTAAAACATCTTGGTAAACACTTTAAGAAATTCTTTAGATTTCCCGTCGTTATTTTCGGTTATGACATTAGATGGCTGCGTAAAAGTACAATTCGAATTGCTCCGATATTCTGTGAATTGTTAGTATCAATAAAAAAAATGTTAATTTTTGCTTATACCAATAGGCGACTTAAAGTAGTTGTGCATTAGTAAAAAATTTTGTTCTCGTAAATTCTAAACATAAATAATATACAGTTTATCATATCGAATCGTGAATTGTAAGCATCAATAAAAAATTTTAATTGTTTGCTTATATCAAGAGGAAGTTGGTTTGAATTATAAGCATTGGTAAAAACAATATGGGGTCCTTATTCATACTATACAATTTAAACCAATACTTTCAAAGCTTTTTGGTCAAAAAATTTAGTGCAAAAAGTTTCTTTCAATTGAAAATTTTAATAAAAATGTTTAGCTTTTGATTGCTTTAATTAATTCTTTAACCAATTTTTTGTATACTTTTTGAAACAATGTCCAAACTGTTTATTTATTTTTATTGAATTTAGTCATCTTTGTTTTAAGTTTTATTTTCGAAGCTACAAAGAGCGTGTCACAATTAAAAAAAAAAATCGCTTAGCAAGGTGGCAACATCATTAAGTCTAGCTGTTGCAAATAGTAACTTTAACTCTATGACAGTGGCGTAGTCGTAAAAGGTCAGCTTTATGCAGTTGTGGCAATACTTTAACTTAACTTTGTTACTACTAAAGTTTTTAAAAGTTTTATCAACAGTTCTGATACACATCTTTTGCTAATCTTCAAGTTTTAGTTAACTTTAATTACTGAATCCATATAAACTTCAAGCATTACACAACACTTGTGCGCCCCTGGTTTTCGGTGTTCAACACTAAATTGCTTGTTTTCTCTGAAAGTGTTGAAAATTTCATTATGACCTGCAATGGCAAAAGTTTAAATTGCATGCTAGAACAAAACCACAGAGTTACACAAACAACAACCAAATCTGTCGCGCTCCATTAACGTTTCAAACCAACCAACCCGACCAGACAAGCCCGCCGCCATTTTGACTGTTTCACACATCAGAGACCAGAACTTGCAATGGCCGCCGAACTTATTTGCATATTTAATTAACTAACAAGTGCTTCCAATTAAGGCGCGCCCTGCTTCCCTGCCACGCCCATTGAATTTCCATATGCATAACAGCTCTGGGGCACAAAACTTTGACAACTTCAGCGTGTCCTGAGAGTTCTGCCACATGAGCTGTAAATCAATTATATTCGGGCTGTGCGTATATGTTTGGCGGTGACTGTATTTGGCATAAATTAGACAAAGCAGCTTAAGCAGATAACTTGCTGACATTTACATATGTCATTTAATATACTAATTACTTAGCATTAGGGTTTATTTTTTCTTCCATTAAATTAAGTTAGTAATTTGTCATGCGGTAAGTGTCACAAGTTGAAGGCAGCACTTGCACATGCCTTCGAGGGGTGTTTGAGGAATTTGTGTATTTTAAATTTAAAGTGAAACTTATGAAGCCAAGTATTGTGTTAAAAGCCAAGAAATTAGAAATAAAGTGAAACAATTTTATATTGAGTAGTAATGAGTTAGGCCCTATGTGCCACTGGAGATAACTAGGAATTGAAAGAGATAGAGAGAGTAATGAGTGAATTATAAAAACCATAAAAATTAAATTGGAAAATATAAAAATTTAATTTAATTAATTAATTTAAAAAAAACGAAATATCGTCAGTGTTCCTCTGATTTATAAGGCATTTTAAGCATATGTTGAAAAAGTCTACTAATCGATTTTGGTAACTCTAAGCGTGCTTCCTAGGCAAAATGGATTTAAATTTGCTAATGTTTGGCTTACCTCCTTATTACCTAATTTAAATTAGTTGAATATGCATGGACTGATGTAGAGGTGGAAAACTATTGCGCGGGACGAGTTGCTGGTATCGCTAAAAAATATTTCAAATTTACGTGTAGATAATAACATTTTATATATCGATCATTTTGTTAGCCTGGTGGGGCTTAACATACATCGGCTGCGTCATTAAAGATACCAAAAGCTTTATCGAACTCGATCTGAGTTAGGCCTTTCTTCGAATTTGGGTTTTTGTTTTTTTTTTTTGTAAAAGAGCAATGGAAAGATATTTTTAACATTAGATGGTCTTTCTTACTTTACATACACTAATGTTGTTCTTCGTCGAAACGACTTCAATTAATCTCTAATTACACTAGTTTACAAATTTAAAAAAGTTGTTATCCTCGACATGTTTTAGTCATTTCCGTAGTCAAATGTTACGCTAAACCGAAAATGAAGTCGACAAATTTTTTCATGGAACGAATTTCGGAATATTTCGAAAAAATATATTTTTCGAAATAAAAAAAAAGTATCTTTACTTAAAAGCAAATATTTCTGGTAAAAAGTGTAAAACTTAAATTTGTTTTAAAAGCCAAAAGTTTTAGATAAATAATTCGTTTGTTTATAAAGATATCGTAACCAAATTTGGCATTCAAAAGTTTTTTGGAGTTCTAAAGCTCTCTACCAAATTTTACCAAAATCGAACCGTTATATCATATAGCACTTAGGAACGATCGTTCAAAAAAACGTTGTTTCAACGAAATTCATTGTGGTTCGCGTGTTTTTGAAGATATCGCGACCAAAAAATATTTTGCTTTTGGCTTGAACAGAACATTGAGAAATGGTTTCTTCAAGATTCCCAATATTTTAGGTCAACTCTATTACGACTCATAGGAGATTTTGAGTCTATTTTTCAGATGAACCTTTACAAGTGCAGCATCAAAATTTTTTTTAGCCTGATTTAATTACTTTTGTCCTAAGCAACCCCATTGTGTGGACCTACATATAACTTATAAGTAAATAAGCATCATATTTAAAATGCAATACAACAGATACATTGGCCACCGATTTGTCTTACAAGAGAAATTTAATCTACTGAGCATTTGATCAAAGGTATCGACACCTCTCTTCATTCTTTTTAACAAATCTTTTATTTCAAGTTATTAGTAGTACTTCGTCTTCAATCGAAAAACCAAATTCATAATTTCCATCACTTAGTGTTAGAAATTTTATCACGTAGAAATTTTATGCTCATTATAATGTTAAAGTTTTTGTCAAAACAGATAATCACACTCAAATTGTTCTTCGTCGAATCGACGACGGCCAGCAACACATGCAAACTCTTCCACTTCGACTTGAGCTGTACCGAAAATGTGTACAAAAGGAAAAGTACAAACAAGAAAAAAAATGTAATAATTCGAGGACATGATGATTCCAATTCTGGTTGAAGTTTTCCAAAACATACTATAGGTAATTTGTTTCTCTTCAGTGATATATTGTTCATGAACATCGGTTAAGTGTGACCGAATATGTAGGAAAAAATGTATTTTCCCATAAAAAACTACCTAACAAGAGGAGATAAAAAATTTGCCCTTAAGGGTTTTACAAAATATTACCTTACACTGGAATTATGCCACTCGGAATTGTTCCAAAATGGACCATGGACCGCTTCAATATAAATTTACTCTAAAAAGTCTCTAAACAGTTCTGCAGCTTAAAAACTATGCTTAACACGTGCCTCAATGTCTTAAAGCGCTTTTGTGCAACTTTAAGTAACTCACCAAGTAAACCTCGCATTTTCCATCCGACTTGTTGTTGTCTTGCATACTTTTCAGCGCATATGTTGCTCATGCATGTCGCTTTCGCGTCATATCTTGTCATGAATATGTTAAAATATCGCCACTTTGACAGCTTTTGTGACAGCCCTAGAGTCTTACCAAAGGCGGCTACAACTTGTTGTGACATTTATTAGGCCGCTTGAAGAAAACTTCAAGTTGCTCAGAGTGGGTTGTATCTTCCAAAGAATGCACAGCTAACACAATTTGACAACTTAAGCGTAACTATGCCAAATACGCGTTGACAGCGCAAATATTTTCACCAAACTAACTTACCTGTATTCCTTGGCTTGAATTGGAATCGACTTGGCTGACTAACTTGGATGTGGCATGTGTTTGCCAAGACGTATAAGTCAACATGGTTGTTGGCTGCCACCATTTTGTTGCCGCAGTCTGCCATTTGGAATTTGACTCGAGTAAATTTTGGTGCTTGACATAAAGCAAATGTGATCAAATTCTTATCTTTTTTTTGTCATTCAGTAAGGCACATTATAAAAGTTTTCTCTCTTGATTTCCGTCTATTCGTGCGGAACTAATTTGGCAATCAATTACAGTTATTTTCACAACACACATTCACACGCACGTCTTGGATTTCAATAAATGTCATTGAAGCTTGTTCTCTTTTTTTTTTAAATTCATAACTTGGCTAGGTAATTGTATTTCATGAGGAAAAACCAAAATTCAATAAAAATTGTGGGCGTGTCGGCAAATGAAAAATCGTTGGCTTTGGCTGCAAATAATTTGCACACAATTTACGCGGCGTATGTGTAATATTTTGTGTTGCCTTATTGTAATTTGTGACAAAATAATATTTAAATCAGTAAAGTAGAGGTGACGGAGCGAAAAATAAAAAAATATTTTTTTAAAGATTGTGGTACATACTGAGATAAGTTTTTAAATTTATATTGGATTTTTTTAAGTCACTGCAATTTATTAATGATCTACATATTTGTGTATTTTAAGCTTTGTCCTAATTCTTTTCTTGTGGATGTGTTGTATTGAAACGTCTTTGTAGGAGTACATTGGGAGATGTAAAATCATGGTACTGAATATTAACTCCCTCGTCGCTTTGTTTTTACCCCATTACCCAGGTAAGAGAGATGTCGTGGTGAGGGACTTGCATCCTGTTGACATCTTTATTAAGTTTTCTTTGGGATCCTTTATTAAGTTTTTGTGGGATTTTGGAAGTTGGCATATCTGTTTGGCTATGTATCAGGGAAGAAAGCTCGGAAGCTGTGTTAACCTGCTACTGGTTATGATCGATAGTTTATTCGTTATATCCTGAATGGGTCTTCTTAAGTCCATTTCCGTGCAATAACAGGGCCTAAACAAAAATATGTGACTTGGATTTTCGTTCAAGGCTTGGAGATATTTTTTGGAGCTTTTGAATGAAGACGCCGGTTTTTTATGATCCTAGAGATAAAACTCGTTCCACCATATTAATATATCAGTTATTCCTGTATCTGCGGAAATCATTGCCTTTTTAATGTCATATTTCTTTAAAGCGATATATATATATCGATCCTATTGACACAATACTGTTGGATTGAATAGAGATCAAGAGACGTTTCCCGTGCTTCTATCAAGTAGCTCCATAATCTGGTGCTCTCAATTCTTCTTTAAACATATAAGTACATTGTTTAAGCGCCATTAATCTAAAGCGGTTCCATGTGCTCGATTCTAGTGTAGCGCCACGTTCTGCTCTAGTCAGCACACTTAACACAGCTGCGGAGATCCTAACCCCTACCCCATATACATATATACCACATAGCACCGTCGGCGTCACTGAAATGAAAAATGATTGCCGCTTGTACCTTCTGTTTGCTCCTGTTTGTATGTGTCCAAACCATTCCATGTTTGAGTGTGTTTAAAGTGCGCATATTGCTTGGTAAATATAAATAAAATTATGCATACGCCCGGTTGACACTTTGCATAGTAAGTTATATGCATTAAATTGTGTGAACGGCGTTTACCCAGCCAACAGGGAAATATATCCTATATAGTGACGCCTGACCTATCGCAACTTTTACAAACAACAAGATAAACAAACCATGAAATGAAATGTTGCAATTAGCAAAGGACTTGGGTTAGGGACAAGTTTGCTACTTCAAAAAGTCAAGTAAATGTCTCAATAAACTGCAAAACTTGCCACAATGCCAGTCAATGGCAACCAACCCACTTGGGAACACAACTAAACCTCAATTTTGATTAACAATGTCTGGCAATGAAGCTGTCAACGTGCGGCTGCCACAGAGCCCAACACCCAAACACCCAGTCAACCAACAACTGAGACCCTCAGCCCAACCAAGTGCTGCGCTGACTTTGGCCCATGTCTGTCTGGATACAAATTGCCAGCCTGAAAAATGAGCACAATTTGTTTGTGTGGCGGCTCTGCTGAGCACTTAGGCTGCTCAACACCCTTCCCCAACTAATCAACACCGATTTGTATAAATATATATATATATATATATATATATATATATATGGTTATATTTTATTTGTATACATTATTCATTTGCTAATAACAGGTTGTCTGTGGCCAAAGGTTTGCCGCTGCCACTTGTGGAAATGGTCCGTCCCTGGCTTCTGGGTGTGTTTCATCTGCATGAGGTAGTGCTCCAGCTGGCTGGGTAAATTGTGCCGCATATTTAAGATGGGCGTGGGCGAAATGCCAGTCTTGCCCTGTCGTTTTGCCTGCAACTGTTGTCGCAATCCTTGCAGTGTAAAGGCGGGCACTTCGATGCATAGAAAGTAGGCCAGCTCCATGCCACTAATAAGTGAACAACCCAGAAAAAGGCCAGCGATGCCGCCAAAACTTACTGAAAGAGTAATTAGTAGCAATGCTTTTTATAAAGATTAAGGACTATTGGTTTTACTCCTTTTTAGTATGGCTAGTGTTTACAGCAATTTTTTAAGGCATTATAAGATAAGACTAGATTTGTAGTAGCTAAGTTGTCTTATTGAAGAGAGTTGATTTATACCTTGTGACGATCAATGAAGGACAGTTGAAGGTAAAAAAGTTATACGACGGAGAGGGCGGCTCTATAAGACTTTCTTGCTGACTACTGTAGTTAATCGATTGGTGAAGTTAGTGGTCAAAAAATTCACCAAGGGAGAGTTTATGGGAGCAAACAAGAACAGTCCAAGTTAGACGTGTGACAAGAAGAAAAGAGCTCGAGTCGATGGCCTTGTTGCTCGCACTCTTCCCTTAATATAAGGTTTAGTATTATACATATACTTAGTCTAATGTAAACAAATAATTTAAAAAAAAAAAAGAAGAAGAAAAGAGGGTCTTTAATACACAGAAATAAGATGCATGCCTAACACTCAGGCTAGTCAAAGGAGAAACTATGGAAGTTGGTACAGTTTAAATAAGACAAGTGACAAGAAGATGAGCTTGGGTCTTGAACATAGTCTCCCATAAAGAACCGTGAATATATAGCAATGAGTCCCATAACTAAGGCTCTGTCTGAGAAGTTATGGGAGGAGAAACGAAAGTTGAAGTGATACAAGTGACAGGAAGATGGTTGGGTCTTCAAGACAGACAATTAATCGTGAATACACTGAAATATGACGCATACCTAACACTCAGGCCAGCCTACATAGAAATTATGCGTGGAGATAGAACAGTTGAACACAAATGACGGCAAGAAGAGGTTGGGTCTTTAAGACAGTCTTCCACAAAGAATCGGAAATATACTATAATATATACTGATACTACATTCCTCGAAAATTCACATATCTCGCCCCACATCCATCGCTCATGTCGGCATATCAAGGAAGTAAGGAGCGAACAGTGAATATGAGGTAAGTGAAGAGAAGAAAAGGGTTGTCTTGTGAATTGCCTTAACGACTAACGCAAATAACCACGAAGCCGCAAAAAAGAGAGAGAGTAAGCAATGGGCTTATATGAAACTGGTATAACATCCTAGAAGAGCATTAGGTAAGTATGGGCTTAGTCGTGGAGACACAAAAAAGAGACCTTACGCATTTTATTGAAGTAAGTATCTCTTATCAAAAAGTTTATCCCTCGTAATGCTCATGCCGGCCGATCCACAAGGCTACGCTCCTTAGCAACTGCTGAAATTAGTTTAGTGATATTAAAGAAAGAATGGTAGGGGGAAGCCGTCTTCCCGACTCTCTCAAGAACTCGTCCAGACATCGATATTTTGCCGACAAGGAATATTCAAAATCGAAAAAAGCTAAAATGGGTCGCCAATTACACTCATACTGGTCAAATGGCTTCCATATTAATATTAGATATATCCCGGCCAATGAGAACCTTCTATTCACTCATTTCACTCTATTCACAGAATAGAAAATCATTAATCATAATTTTGCTCCTCGACGGGGAGTGCTACTTAAGCTTATTCTGCCCCATAAAACACCTTACAAGGAAGGCTCAGAAAAGAACTTCTGACCTTGACCTGTCACCTAGCTCAGGCGACCTTATCAACAATTTGACATGACCGTAAAGATTATCCCATGGGTTAGTGTTTTGGGAGCTAAAGATTAACTGGTGCTGCATAAAGCTCCGGAAGGAATCGCTTTAAGCTAGCTTCTTTGAAAATCGTTTCTGGTAACGATCAACTCAGCAAAGTGGTTGTCGAGGTACAACGAAGCGCAGATTGGCAAATCCATATAAAAACTCGCATTTAAAAAGGATCCAACAGAAATTTTAATGTCATGTTCGTCCGATAACACAAGGTTCCATTGCACGTGCGCAAAATTATGTTGTTTGGGTTTGATAAATACATATACTAAAGAAACTAATCTTAGCGAGCATGAATCATCGTGGAAGCGGTGTTCCATGGTCAAATAATCCATACCAGCACAGATCTTTGGTATAGAAATCCTTTGAAATATTATATGTAGTATATATATGATGCTCGGAGAAACTAATTTTTGGATAAGCAACAAATTTTCAAATAAGGAGATAAAGTTATGAAGTTATGATAGTACCTTCCATAGGGTTGGAGTTCTGAGAACTTAAACATTCTGGATATTGCAATCAAGATTTACATTGAAATTTTTCTTTTGAAAAAATAAGCCATCAATAAAATCGGCTTTCAAAATTGTTCAATTGATTAAAAATTATTTCTAGTATGTGATTTCCGAAAATCTCTCAAAAGATTTAGTAGTATGACATTAATATGCTTAACTGGAATCCTTAACACTTAATAATAACAATATCAGAGAATTACCTTCCAATGTGTTAGTCACACTCTTTGCACTGTCCATCAACAACTGTGTACTTACCCATCAAGTCCACCCAGCCAAAAACCAAACTGGTTCTATAAACCATCAGCGTTTCAAATCGAAAGTGTATATCCAAGTCCACATATGACAAATTCCCATAGACATCCGGCGGCAAAAACGATGGACGCACATCACTGATATAGTTAAGCGAGTAGCAATTCCGAAAACATTTGCAAATCATTCCAGCGAATTTGTTCCGCACATAGCGCTCCTCGCCCGGCTGATGGGAATACCGTAAAAACTCTGCGAAAGAGTCGTGGGCGCAACAAATGGAATTTCTATGTGACATACGCACCATTGTGGTCGGCCAGGCAGGGTAAATCCGGTGCGCGGCAGGAGCGATATTGTCCTGCAAAGACAAGAGAGGCGAGTCACCAGTTGGGTACGGGTTGGCTGCTGGTTACGAAACGTGCTTACCCGGCGGAAATAGCAAATCCATTGTGCAATTACAGTAGCGCACCAAGTACTCTTGATGGCACTCCGATTGGCAATTCTCAATCATGTAAACGTAGCCATGCAATGACTTGAAGTCCAAGCTGTTGTGCTCATCCTGCAAAAGGGTCATAACTTCAATAACCCAAAAACAACCACAAATTAAATTCAAGTTTTTTACACACAAGAAAGACGCATTCACGCTGGTCGGAGCTTACTATACGTGTATTATTATCATAGAAGTATATGATGGGCTCCATTTCAACCATGGTCTGTGTATTGGCGGGCACAAAAAATGGATCTTTGTGCCATACATAGGGCTCTGTGATCATAACATTAATACCCTTTTCATTTTTTCCACCTGGCCAGTGCTTTTCGGGATTAATCAGCACACGTAGAGTTAAAGCGCTTTCAGGACCCGCATTGCCTGCACGCCAGGGCCACAAAGGATCCAGCAGCTGCATGCGTCGACCCTCTTCGGTCTCCAGCGTATTGAAGGCCCAGCATAGTCCCTGCTTGCTGTGTCGCTTTGAGAAAATTTCGCAGCAATTTTGTTCAACATGACGCCATACACAATCCGTCAGCAGCTCATTGCAGCGCCAGGTCATAAACTCCAAGACCAGGCTGAAGTTAATATGACCAAGCTGCGCCAGAGGTTCGTTTCTAAAACGTCCAAAGGCCTCAAAGTTGCCAAAGCTCATGTCATCATAGCTGCTTACAACGCGCTCGAACAAGGATAACAGCGAGGTATCGCTCACGTTACCCATGTAAAGACGCTGTGCGTCTGGCAGGCGTTGCCAGTTGAGACGATTCTCATTGCAGATGGTAATAACCGGAAAGGGTATGCGATATACGGGAAAACGCGTGCTGTCCACTACGGTTTGAAAGCGACCCTCATTATAGCGTTTTGAGATGATAAGGCACACATAGACCGCACCCAAAAAGGCAGCTATGAAAATGCACAGCCAAATAAAGCGCTCCCAGCGGCTGGCACGCGTAGCCAACAATCTATCCAGTCCATGTATAGTCGTACGATTGCCAAAACGTAGAGCCAGCTGCCAAGCAGCCTGTCCAAAACGGGCAGCTAATCGCCTTGACTGCGACTGTGCATCCAGTTTCGTTTGGGACTGCCAGCCATATAACTTGCCCAGTTGTTGCGGCTGCTTGGGCGTATAGTAGACCAGCGTCATCACGGCGTATCCGTCACTAAGTGAACCAGTGCAGCATTGGTTACTCCGGTTTTATATCCACTGGTCGAGAGTTGCGTGCACTTAATGCTTGTAATTAGCCCCCGCTTAACGCCTTGTCATGTTTTTTTGTTAACATATTTAACGCTTAATAAACCGGAAGGTATGAACTATTTGCTTGGGTTGAACCAATCGATTTGGCAATACTCCCTTGGGTACTAAGCGTTTGTGAACGTTTTTTAGGATATATGTAAATACGAATTTCAATCAGCAGCAAATGATTTGCAAACAGTGATAAAATTTTATGCGTATATCTTTTTTTAGTAAAGCTTTAGTATGCCGAATTGGGAATACTCTGCTAGAACATTCATAGAAATGATTGTAAAGCGAATGTCTCTATAAAGAAGGCTGGAAGCATAAATTACTTAACGAAAGTTCGGACGAATCGATATTTTTCTCAAGAAATTAAACAGTAGTTATGTAAAACGGCCTGCTGGAGTGATTCACTGAAGGCTCAAGGTTGATACTATTGATAGAAGAGTCTTGACAACTGCTTGCAATTTTTTCCCCTTCTTTCTTTTCTTTTTTACCCGAGTATCGCAATGTATCGTCTTATTCGTATACAATGTAAGGGCTCTGGTTCCGTCTTTAAGGCACTTTACAGAGCGGCTTCGGCTACACTCGGAGTGCTATAAAGCATATCGTGCACGATCCCGGACGGGACGCCCCCTTGGCCTAGGTTCACTTCCGTGATTCCTATCGCTGCAAGGTCCTCAATGAACTGTTCATTGCCCCTGAGTTCATCTACACCGGCCAATGCGTCTACTGTGGATGCAAGGCTACGCTGAAAATTGTCCCAAATGCCTGAGTGCACAATTATTTGCAATTTGGAGGAGAGCAGCAGTGATCGTAGCCGTTTGGCCCGCACTTCTGACAACTATGCCACCGTCATTGCTCCCAACCCAGACACCAAGAAGACATGTGTCAAGTTGCCCTCGGACGCCAAGTAAGTTGGGCCCTCTGTCAACTATGGTCGGCATTAATGCTGACGGTGATCGTATTGACAAGCCCATGATGAAGGCGTGAAGGTGCGTGGTCAGTGGCGGATCTACGGGGGGGTTTTCGGGTCCGGACCTTGCTCATCATACCGGTAGGATTCATGGAGGCAAAGACGATACCAAGGAAAAATAAGAGGTATGCCGTGGATAAGGTTCTGTCTAAATGGAAAAGCTGCATGTTGTCAACATCCAATTAACGCGACTGTTAAAAAATTTATTTGTAAATTGGAGGAAAATTCGATCTTAACCCGTATCATATATTGGTTTTCCGGATCCGACGCGGGGTTTTCAAATTTATTTTATTAATGCCTCAAAAATCTTATTTCTACATTGTTCTAAGTCCGATGTTAAGATTTCGAAAACTATTTTAGACTTTTTTCGACTTATTTCAAACTAAAAGATTTGAATTTTTAAATTTTTTGGTGTTAATTAATCTTAATTAACTCTTCTGCGGGCTTTCGTAAAAAAATTTAAATTTAGACCGTGACCGAAAAACTACTACTTATTCCTACAAACTGAAAAAATATTCATATTTCTTGAAATCTTAAAACAATATCGATGTATTGTTTAAAGAAAATTCTTATAAGGAAAAACTGTATAAAAAGCCTTCCCAAAATCTTATTAGAATATTTCTCACATAATACCATTCGTGTGCAATAGCTAAAGTCCCCGATCGAAACATTAAAAATGTATAGAGTATATACTAGGCTTATAAAAGCCAAGAGCCAGGCGCAGTGCTGCTACAAACCAAATCCAAGAAAATGCATGGTCGAGTGAATCTGCGCAGGTTTCGTAGTCGTTTGGCTCCAGTTGCCTGGCGAGAATGTCAACGCCAAAGTCATAGTGCCGCCTGGCTGGAACTACTCATCAGCTATACACAAAGATCTCAGGTGCATGGTTTGAATCAAGTTTTCATACCCACCATGCGTAGACGTATGCGGTAAGCTACTCTCATAACTAACTTACTTTCTTTAAAACAATTGCTCTCAACAAAATGTGAAGACTACTTTGGTCCCTGGCCCTGATCAGCGCCATCATCTCGCTCATCGTCGTTTGTTATCTGCTGGCGGAGCGTTATCAAAGAAAAAGTTTTAAAACTGTTATTGCATCGGCTCATGCGCCGGTAAGTCGCATATCTTTTCCCGTGCTGATAGTCTGCAATAAGAATCGTTTGAATTGGTCACGTGTTCCGGAGATTACGAAACGCTACAACATTAGTGCCAGGCAGCGGCCATTATTTGAACGGATTCTAACGGCTTATGATGCACTGAGCTTTGCACGCTTTGATGTCTTTGATGGCTTGGAGCAACAACCTCTTTGGACACTCAATCATCTGAACTTTACAAAAATTGCGGCAGAATTGGCTTGGCGCTGTGATGAGCTACTTCAGGATTGCGTCTGGCAAACACAGAAACGTAGCTGTTGTGATCTCTTCAAGCCAAGACGCTTGCAGCAGGGCATGTGCTTGGCCTTTAATGAGAGATCTCGAAGACGCAGCAGTGGGGCAGGCAGAGGAAGCGGGTTGATTGTGAAACTGCAGCTGCAACAGGCCAAACATGCGCCCGGCAATTATAGGCCCAAGGGTTTTGTGGTAAGTAATGGTGTAATCACTGTATGCATTACTTAGAGCATTTTTACTGAACATAGGACATGGGTTAGCCGAAGAGTGGAAGAGGGAAGATGAGCTAATAATGAAAACGAAAATTCGTAGTGCCGTCACTAAAATCATTCATCAGCTCTCAAGACGTTTATTCTGATCAGATATAGATATTAAGGAGGAAGAGGAAGTGCTTGCTAAATGCCAGTTGGACCAAAAAGTTCTTAAAAGGTTTATCTTATCTTTGGGTTCGGGGGACAGATCATGTTAACTATAATATTCCATAAAATATGCTTTTTGAAAATAATGAAAAAACTCTGACGTGCTGGAATCAGATTTAGCGACCTCAAAAACATGTAACAAACATCTTTGGACACCCAGACTTGAAAAACTGTTTGCAGTGAAAAAGAAAACTGACGAGCGAGGGCTTTTATGACAATAGCTGCGCTCCTAGCTCACTTAGTACTTTCTTTGGCATTTGACCATAATTGGAAAAATGGTTCGGATTTCATGCGTAATAAGTTGTTTAGAATGTGAGAATCTGAATACCAAATTAGATTTTCGATTCTTATCGATTTCTTTTTGTCCATCTCTTACTTGAGCAGCATTTTTTGTTCTTTAGAAGTTCACTTAATTCCAATGTTTGGATTTGTTAGATATTTTGGTCTCCGTTCTATTGTGCATACGAAAGCTGTCTGGAAGTAATGCTACCCCAAAATTTAAGTCTATCATCTTTCTGCAAAAATAGGTTGAGTCTTTTGAACACCAAAGCTGAAATTGCAAGCAGTTGAAAGTTTCTCGGACAACCGGTATTTCGCTTAGAATTTTATTAACTGACAAAAAGATGTAGTTCGAAAGCTGAGAACGCTTGTATCTAGTTTCTGATGCAGTAGTATTGGTACAAGATGGCTTTCGTTGTGTCGAAGGTTTTAGCAAGCATTCAATGGGTCTTGAAACTAAAAGGAAAGAAGCTATTTAAAAGATATGTAGATACAGAACAGACAGCATTCGACATTTTGTTATTACTACTAAAAGCTGATCTTATGAGACTGAAGCTTAAGACTTAACACCTCAAGATACAGGGCAGAATGCAACGTAACTGCCGCTATATAGAAATAATCGTATTTCGTTTGATTTCTGAAAAGGAAGAGCCCTCTCACTTTAATAAGATCGTTTTCTCACGTGCCTACAGCTAAACATCATTGAACCCTTTGTCTGGTATGGATTTCCTATAGAAGTGTCTCCACTCACACGCACCAATATTGCCATAAGTCCTGTTTACCAATATTACGATAGCAGCACCCGTGCCTTGTCAAGTCAACGTCGACGTTGTGTCTTCGAATACGAATACGATAGCGACGACTTTAAGACCTTGAAGGGTCGCAGATATATGCTGGAGAACTGTCAATCCGAATGTCAACAGCAGTATCTACTTAGATACTGCAATTGTACGCTGGATTTGTTCTACCCGCCCTCGGATTACAAGGCCTGCAAACTAGAAGATTTACCCTGTCTGGCCAAGCATAATTATCTGCTGCAAAGATACGAGCAGGAGGGAGAGAAACCCTTTTTGAATACAGTGGCACCAGGTTTGATATGCGATTGTTTGTATAGTTGCAGATCGCTTACGCTGGAGACGGAGCTGCATAAGGCCGTAATGAGGCCCTGGGAGTTCTTTTATCCGCTGAATCCAAATGAAAGCCGTTCAGTTTATTTGAATGTTTTCTTCAAGATGGATTCCATGGTGGTCTACAGAACTAGCTTGATATATACCTGGTTGGATTTATTAGGTAAGATGTGCTGCATTTTGCCAAAAAAATCTTTTGAACTTTTGATCTTTGCAGCTTCCTTCGGCGGCATTTGTCAACTATTCTTGGGCTGCTCCATCATAAGTCTTATTGAGCTGGCATATTTTGGTTTGATCAATGTGCCGCAGTTCTGTTGGCGGCGTTACTTGCAGCGGTGTTTAAACTGAGCAATAAACTGCTGGCATGACTCCTTAATGTATGCTATACATTTTGTTTTATTGCTGCACTGCGTCCATTTAGCATGCCACACTCAGTTGGTCGTTTATACATCGTAGTTTTTCAATTGTGCTTGTTGTCCTCCATCTTGTGTCTTGTTCACGGTCTAGTGCAAGTTCTAGTCCCGATTCTTTTTGTTGTTGTTTTTGGTTGCTACATCTGCGGCTGGCAGACTTGGTCACATTTGACATATGCAAAGCAGTTTTGCTTTGAAATGGCTTTTGTTCTTGTTTCTAAGACTCTCTGGGGCAACATTTATGTTGCACGCAAGTCCTTGTGCCTTGTTTCGTCTCGCAATGTGCATATTTAAAAGTAATAAGGGGAAAACACGCAAGGACTTCAGGAGCTTTTGCAACAAAAAAATTAACTAACAGTTGAAGAAGGTTCACAGAAGGACTTGTTGGTGAAACGGAAGCAGCGCAAGCAGTGCTTACACGAGCTTTAAAAGCTTAAGCGCAAGACGGCCTAAAACAAAGTTTTTTGCTGCATTGAAAGCATGTCAAGCAGTGCAAGATTTTGTTCCGTCATCGTATTTTTATCAAAACTAGTTATTTTTTATTTTGAGAACGTTGGTTTTTATTTATATTAATTGGCAACTAAGTGCTTTTGTAAAATAAAAATCATAAAATAAACAATTTACCATCTTTTTATTGATTTCAAGGCCTTAACATACATTTGCAAAAAAAATCCTGGAAAGATACAAAATTTTGTACGTTTAGAAAATAGTGCATTAAGTTATGAGTAACAGTATAGTAATAAAGGCATTTTACTTGAATAGTACTTACTTATTGGTTTAAATTTTAGTAGTTGTTTGGGGCATATCCTGTTTCGTATTTGTTGTGGAAACTAACAGTCCAACATCATAATGAAGAAAATATTGTTTTTGAGTAGAAAATTGAACGTTATACAGAATTTCGTTACAAAGATGTAAAAAAATCAATTTAACTGAAAAAAACTCGTAGTACGGATAAATGGACGGTTAAGGAGTTTGTTATAGTTCGACTTTACTACGGCAGTGAATTGGACAATCAGAAAAATGTTTTCCCAAAATTTTAAGTCTTCATTTACTTTTGGCGACTTTCAAAGTTTATATAAAAATATAGACGACTAAAATGCTTGTTAATTTGCAAAAAAAAAAATTTTTTTATCCTTTTCGGTAAAATTTTAACTTATTTTTTTATTTTGGTAAAATTGTAACCGTGATTTGAATAATAATAACGCGCAGTGCTATAATACAAAGTTGTTTAGTTAAAATGCAAGCAGAACAAGCAGTGCACCTGTTTGCCGTTTCTTCAACCCCAACTAGCTAGCAAGCAGTACATTGTTGAAAACATATAACGCAGAACAACTCAAAAGAGAGCACAAGAAACATCGCAAAACATAGAACATCGTTGAACGTCGCACTTTTTCGAAAAACTCTTATACATAGAACATAGTCTTAAAGAGACAACTTAGAACATGGAACATCGCTTTATGGCACGTAAAATTTGCAAACAAAATGTCGCAGAAATTGGTAAGGATATGCTTAGTTCTGCTGCTGCATGCTTGAGGGCGCTATTGATTGAAAACTGCATTATCGACTTTTCAATTTGAAAATTGATTTGAATTATTTAAGTCAGTGCGCACCTTACTTTTTGAGTAGACCGGGATGTAGACTGAATTGTATTTTTTATTTATTTATATTTAGTTTTTGATTCTTTCTAAAACTAACTTTAAATATGTTGTGGCGCAAATGTTTTTATATTTACGATTAGATTTTGGGATAATTTATTGTTTCTATTATCAGGAGAGAATTACATGTAATATGATGTGGAACGATATAAAGAATTTATAGCCAGCTTGAAATAAAGCAAAAAGTGAGATCGTGAATAAATGGCGAATTTTCCAATACATATACTTTTATTTATTCATTTATTTTATATTATTTATTAATATGATAATAAAGTATAAATTAATTCTGAATTATAAAAGCCAGAGCAACAAAGTCAGGAGCAATATAGTCCATCAGGCTGACCTGAGGGTTCAAAAAATATCATACTACTATAAGTGATGAACCAAGTTGACAAACCACCCAAAAAAAATGTTCTTTTTTCCATCCAAAGAAACTTAGTAGAAACGTGTTTTTCCTCATTTGTTCTAGGTATTTTTTTTTAATTTAAGAAGTACCAAACGCACATGACAAAAAATCACCTCATATTATGATGATGGTTCTAATGGTAACTTCTACATTTTGCAACGAGATTTCATGCCAAGGTTTCTTTTATAGGCTAGGCGTCTAATGACCAATTCTTTCAGCTATCCTTTCGCTCTACAATATATTGAGCAAACCACGAAATATGCTAAGGGAGCTCTTGATTTTTGAGAAAATTTTCTTAACCCTAACAAAGTTACTGCAACCAAAGAGTTGCTTGGCCTATCAGTGAGGCAACGCTTCTTTTCTTAAAAATTGCTCAAATTATTTCTCCACTACTAATATAAAAAAAGAATGTCAATAAAAAATCTAAAGACTGTTGCAAAAAAAATCTTGAAAAATATTCGAACATAGGAATTTTTTTTTACAAATTTGCCTGACTTTAAAATTAAATTATTATATTAATTTAAGCAATAATATCTGTTGAAATTTACCATGATTTAGATATTTTTATTAAAAAAGAATTTTTATTGTGCAATTGTGTGTTTGGGAATATTTTTTGGATGAAATCAGAAAATTAATTACTTAAAATTGGCATAAATAAAATCTAAAAAACCTAAGGGCCTACGTTGCTCTGGCTACAAACCTTTTACAGCTTAGAATTAACTTCTACTTCATAATTATATAAATAAAACAAAAATAAATAATCTAAAAAAAAATATCAAACAATAATTAAAAAGTATTTAACACTCTTAAAGCTATTTTTCCAATTAAATAATAACTTGAAATTGTCATAAATATAGGAAATATAAAAAAAAACTAGTATTCAAGAGTATCAACAAAAATTTTCAGTACATTATATCAAAAATTTTCAAGTCGTTTTGATTTCTTTTGCTGAGAGAATTGAAAACATAAAAAAATACGATTGGGTGAAATTGGAAGCAACAAACATGTGAAATTAAAACGAAGCGAATGATTTATTAATTTTAGTTTCGGAGCATGGCTGAATGACATTCAGTAAATGTTATGTACTGTAATAAAGGAAGTTCAGATTTTTATTTTTAATACAATCGATCTTACCTGTGTCATATTAACACGAAAGCAGTATTTTGTTTCGTTATATAAAAAATGCGTTAAACAGAAATTCGTTATAAGCAGAGCAAATAAGCGTTTTTCTTGAAAAAAAATTGGAATATAGAAGAATTTTTGGCAGAGGGGTATGTTATACACCAGCTTCCGTAATTGTGAAATCCGTAATTGAAAAATAACGAAAAAATACAGCTCTACTCTGTCAAAACAGAATTAAATGTGTATAAAGAAACTTAATAATAACTTAATAGCTTAATTTATTATCTTAAATTCTCAGTTGTAAAGATAAAATGTATCTAAACTCTGATTCAATATGTTAAGCTAGTTTTAAGCAATAGTTATATATCATTTCGGCAAATAAAGCAAATTGTAAATTAAATATTAAGAATCTGGTTGCAAATGTTGATAGCCATGAAATCAAGGCATTTATAAGTCTTAACACTTGCAATTGGGGAAGCAACACAGACACTCGATTAACTCAGTCACTTTTAATTAACTCTCAAGATATTATTGATTTCAAATGGAATGACAGTAATGTGGTCAAGACAATTTCCAATTTGGCGGTTGTTGGACTACTTCATTCGGTTCAGCTCATTTCACTTGTGGAAAACCAATATATCATATTAATAGCCACACCAAGAAATATGGGAAGAGTTGAACATGAGCCTCACCAGTGTTTCAATACGCGATGAATAATATTACATTCCTTTGTCAATCAAATGCGTCGCCATAGCTCTTTAGAATGCCTTGAATTCCCACCGTAAAACAGGCAGAGAGCGTTATTAGCTGAGCTTTACACAAAATATTGCTAAAAATTTCTGTCTCAAAATCTATAGCCATAGGGCTAAATCGATAGGGCTAGGTATAACTATGACCGCAAAAAAAAAGAAACAGGATGTACAGTGTGCTCTCAGAAAATTAGCATCAAGTACTCCGATTGTTAATTCTTTTGAACTATTCAACAATTTTACTACAATCAGCTGCTTTGTGCTTCAAATGGGAAACGTTGAAATTCTTAAAATCGAACTAATATAAGCAACCAACCTCCCTCTTAAATCATGGAAGGCTCCCAGAAGTTACGGCATTCCAGCAAAGTGTTACAAGCATGTCCACATACGACTGCAAAACTTCTTCAGCCTGTTTTAATGCAATTTGGCGCGAGAGTCGTCTTCCTGCGGGTTGGCTGGAGGGCATTCTAGTGAAAATACCGAACTATGCAGGAACTACAGAGACATGTAAATAATGTTAATTAATTAATTATTTAATAATTTAATGAACCTAGCCATTACCATTCGGAAATTAAATCATTTATAATAGTCATTTAAATTTGTTATATAGCATATATGAGAACTTAATTTTAAGTCATTTGTATGAATTAATTTTTTTAATATACTATCTTTTGTTTATTACGGAATTCACTGATTATACAATAACTCCATTAAACAAGCATAACAAAAAAAAGGAGAAAAGTGGAACTACAGAGGCATCATGCTGCTGTTTCTCCCTTCCAAAGTTCTCACTACCACTAAAGCGTATTAATATCACACTAGACAATGTCATCCGAAAACTGCAGGCACACTTTGAATATTAGTAGAACAAGTCAACGAATGGCAGTCGTCTCTTCACCTGATACTCATCGATTTCCGCACAGCCTTCGCACGAGCCTAGTTAATTTAATTAAGGCACACTACGAGGGTTTCAAATGAAGGGTTTTCTACACAAGGGAAGCTTGTCTGCATCTTTTTCAACGAATTTTGGAGCATGTCAGGGCTAAGTCGCCATCGATAATACTAGATGGAAAAAACAGAGGCATTCTCTGGACGTTTACGGAGCAGCTTGAGAGTACGCCGACTACGTCTGTTTCAAGCCATTGATTGGCACCTTGCAGGGCAAGGAGAGAAGTTGAAGAATCAGGACGTTACTGGAGCGAAGTGAAGCATTTGTCACAAAACCGATACGACTTAGATGCTTTACCCTATGCTCCTCAACGAGTTAAAGGAATAAAAAAAGAAGATATTAAACAACATGAATTGTCAACATTTTATTATTCTTGCAGTAACATTTGTAATCAACGAGACATTATGTGCCTAGTTACGGAAATTTTTGTATGACGGCGAAAACTAATTAGTTCTATATATAAAAAGTTCCTATAAATCCTACAATGAATAGACGACAATTAATTCTATAGTTTGTTTTTATTGTTAGAGTGTCATATGGTTCATAGACAAAAAATAAATAGTAAACGGCTTTGTAAAAAATATTGCTACTGCTGGAGCCATCTAGTGATCTTTGGTGGCGCCATCTTCGGTTAATTCATAACTTTAACTTGTCAGTGTTATAATATTTATGTATATATTTGATCCAGGCAGTATAGCCTTATTCCCATCGACAAGTTACTATATGTTTTGGTATACTTTGGCTCTTTCCGAAGTCAAAAAATGGTTACAAAACCAAAATATGTCATAAAGTTTGGGAGAATACAACTTGATAGAGCCATTGCTGGGCATCTTTGCAGGAATACAGAGCTCAACGGATAATTAAGTTATATCTTAAAATCCAAAAAAATCGATGACTTTTGAAATCGAGAGTCTGTCAAATGATATCCAGTAGTGTGAATAAAAGGAAAATGTGGAAGAAGCCGGGTTTCAAGCAGCCTTGATGAGAACCGAAATAGTCAACACGCGAAAGAAAGAAAAGTAATACAATGGGATAAAGTTTCTTGAGAATAGTAGAAAGATAATCAGACCTCTTAAAGGCTAGGTTTTATTCACTAGGCATAGTTCTTTATATACCCGAAAAAAAATATTTATGGGTATATATTTTTTGTCAATTCAGCTTAACCAAAGCATAACCCTTAAGCAGTTTACTGTGGAAGTTCTTCCATAACATTGGGATTTTTCGATTATATAGGGTTTTCCAACAAGAGGTGTTATTTTAAATCACCCGGTATTTCGGTAGCTGTCACTTTTGAAGCTTTTATTCTTTGACAGTTGACAAGTAGAAACTACGCCATTACTAAAAATGGAACGATACACGCTTCAACAACGCATTGAAATTATTAAAATTAACTACAAAAATGGTGAACATCTTGCAGTCACAGTTCGCAAAATTAAAGCATTTTTGGGTCGTCGTGAAGCACCTTGTCGGAATGCAATTCTGAAATTGGTGGAAAAATTCGAGCTGTTGGGACAAGTTAGCGATTTGAAGAATAAAACCCGTGCATGTCGCTTAAGAACAACTGAGAATATTGCTGCTATAGCCCAAAGTGTCATAGAAAACCCAGGTTTGTCCACTCCTCGTCGTTCTTTGGAGTTGGGCATTCCACAAACGTCATTACACCGTATTTTGGATGGTATTGATCTGGACAACGTTTATTTTCAACAAGATGGCGCTACGTGCCAGACAAGCAACGAAACCATTGCTCTTTTACGGGAAAAGTTTCCGGACCGTGTTATCTCTCGAAGAGGTGATCACAATTGGCCACCGAGATCTTGTGATTTAACACCTTGCGACTTCTTCCTTTGGGGCCACGTGAAAGATAAGGACTACGCCAACAGCCCAGCGTCGATTCAAGACCTCAAAGATAGAATTCGTGGGACTATCGAGGACAGGGCAGCCACTTTGCGATTTGGTTATGGAAAATTTCATGAAAAGGATATGGTCCTGTAAGCGTGGTCGTGGTGGCCATTTGGCTGATGTTATTTTTCATTATTAACGGCATACCTTCCTCTTTATTATGAAATAAACATCCGATCATTTATCTCAAAAAATTGAATTTTTCTTTAAATTCCAAAATAACTCCTCTTATTGGAAAACCCTTTAGCACGTATTTGTTATTTTTTTTAAATTTTCTAATTTTAAAATTATTATTTTAAAAGTAGATTTAACTTTCTTTTTGAATATTATATATTTATAAATGATTTATTAAAGATTAAATAATTTTCGATATTTTTAAAAATTTTTCTCCCAAATATCTGTCTAATATGTCAAATAACATTCATTTTATCCATATATTTAAGCAGCTCATAAAATTTAACACAAACAACTATTTTTTTTTAATTTAAAACTCTGCCCAAAACATACCTTCATATATTTACATTGTGTATTTACATCATTCATTTTGGTTCATTTGGCAACTTTAGTAGCCAAAGAAGCAATTATGATTTTATTTCGTTTGGAAGAAACCTTTGGATAAACACCTTTAGGCTCAACTATTTTATTCATCCGCAACTAATCTGCAAGTTAAACATTTATCAAAGCTAAACATTTAAGTGCCACATCAATCGTTATGACACTTTGTGAAACAAAATTACAATTATTCAAAACTTTCAAAATTAAACACAAATAAATCTGTTATTCATTGTCAGGACTTATGCAGCTTAAGCTCAATTATATAAACATTATTAATATTGATAACGTGCCAAGATAAATTATATCTATGAAGTAGTCAACTCTGTCGTTGGCCAGCCCAAAACAAATTGCAATTTCAAGTTCAATGCAAAAACTCGGCTCGAAACAGCAAACTCAATTATATAAATTATCTTTTTGTTGCTGTTTGTAGCTGTGTGTGTTTCTTTGTGTATCTGTGTGTGTGTGTGTATCTGTGTGCTTGTTTGAACAAAAAACAGCAGTAAAAACAAAAACGACAATGGAAAGTTAAAAGTTAATAAGCAGCGCATCATATGCCAGCCAGCCAACCAACAAGCCAGCCAGTGTTGGTCATCTGTTTGTGTCTGCTTTGGTTCATTGTACCTATCTCTATCTAACACTGTCTGCCGTTCTGTCGCTCTATCCATCTGTCTGTCTATCTGTCTCTTTTTGATTATCACTCAAATTACGCATAATCACCAACTGTCGACCATGCGACCACAAGACCCAAGCAACGACCACATGCTTTTGGCCTAACCAACACTTCCGCTTGAACAGACGGCAGAACGTAGCATACTTTTTGGCGCCACCAACACTGGCACACTCCTGCCATGGCTAATCTGTGTGCCATTTTCTGTATGAGTGTCCTTGTGTATGTGTGTGTGTGTGTGTTGGTCTCGTTCGAAGTCTGCTATTTCTGCAGTATTCTCAAAACGTTTTCACGCGCACCTTGCGGCACAGTTTTAACTTGTTCTACTCTTATATAATTTCGGTTATTATAAGTTCCTAATGAATTTGGAAAAAGGAAGTAATTATTATTCTTTTTTAAATTGAATGCTTTTTAGTAGTCGTTGACTCATTAGATCTAAGCAAAGACCGCAGACTTTAGCTAACTTGTCAAAGATTTTATATAAAATAGAGTGACAGAATTCTACTGTCGCATATTTCGCTTTGATTATGTGGAACAAAATTTATATATTATACATACATAAAAATATCTCTACTATGTATAACATCATAAAGGGTAAGTGTCTTCTACCAATACAAGCCGATCATTTATTTTGCGGCTGCGTACATACGATTTACGATTTAATTTTTTTGGAATTCACGTTTCCGACGTATTTTTCCATTATCAGCCTTGACTTTTTTAGTTGGTTTTAATAAAAGATATAAAGCAATACGTTTTTTTCGTGTCTTCTGATTTTTTTTCTATAAAAAGAACTATCAAGAAATTTTTTTGCTTTAGAGCACTTGAAATGTTGGCTGTGGTATTTGGCGAGTCTTCTTGGAATAAAAAAAAGGTGATTCAAGACGTTAATAATGAGGTCTCGTCTTAGATTTTATGGCATCTACACGGAACACATTGAACTAGTGAAGATATCTTCTATGTTGGCTTTTTTTCCTTGACATTATTACATTATTACTAAAATATATATAACAATGTCAATCCTAGCTGAAGCATAGGGCACAAACAAAATCTTTATACACATTTTTTATTGGGCAATACGACGTATCTCATTCAATGATGCAAGGTGACTTTTGGCAAGAACCGAGCGCATCCAGGTCTGTCTAGGCCTACCACGACGGCGGCTACCTTGTGGGTTCCACTGGAAAGCCATTTTAGCTATATTGTTGTCGTCTCTTTGTAAAATGTGACCTATCCTGGTCCACTTTCTTCTTTTGATTTCCGCTTTTATCGTGATACTTCGCGAGCGGGTCAAAAGTTCTTCGTTCGTGGATAGTACGGATAGTTTTCTCAGGTACTCCACAGTTTCTGAGTGCATTGCGGATTACGGTTCGTTTAATGTTAGCGATTCCACGCTCTAAATCAGTGGTCGGCAAAATATACATATGCATTTTTTTTTTGCGCTTCTATTGAACATTTTCTGAAGCTGTGACGTATTTCGACGCTGACGTCGCAAAGCAACAGACACGAAGTTGCTTGTGCATGACTTCGGCTCTTGCTTAGAGAGCGTGCTTGCTTTTTGGCTTTGGTGCCTGTTTGGCAGAAAACACAAAATCAGTTTATGTTTAGTTGGCTACAAGCTTAGATCGCGCCGCTCATTTTTCCATTCCATATGTTCCTTTTTAAAATCAATAATTTGCGTAGCGTGATCTTAGCTTGTAGCAAATTAAACATAAACTGATTTTGTGTTTTTTGCCACACAGCACCAAAGCCAAGGCATACTAATGCTGGAGTGCTTTAGCATTGTGAGAGCAAGCACGCTCTCTAAGCAAGAGCCGAAGTCATGCACAAGCAACTTCGTTTTTTTTTCAACAAAAAATGGCAACCCCAGAGATTTGCTGAGATAGTTCAGTACAAAAATCACGCACAATGCATGTGTTTGTGTAAAATGTGAACCCCAATCCCATGGGATTGGGCCGTGCCGACCACTGCTCTAAATCTACAAATAAGAGAAATAAAGGTGATCTCCATTCCACTGAATGTTCGATTATAATTTTCAGTGAATTGATTTGGTCTACACAGGAACATTCAGGCATGAAGCTATTCTGTTCACGTCGCATTTGCGAATTCAGAGATGGAGCGATTCTTTCTAAAATGATTGAGGCCAGTATTTTGTGAATGGTGTTAAGGAGTGTGATGCCTCTCCAATTGGCGCAATGGCTAAGATCCCTTTTCTTCGGGACATTTACAATCACGCCCTCTTTCCAATTTTTTGGAATAGTGCCAGTAGCCCAAGACATCCGCAAGAGTGGATATAGGGCGGAAGCCATGACATCTGCGCCATGCTTAAAAAACTCTGGTGGCACGTTGTCAGGTCCAGCGGCTTTGTTAACTTTGAGCTTAGTGATCGCTTTTGTTATTTTTTTGTTAGTATTCACTTCACTGTTGTAGCTGTTCCTCCACAGACGCAAGTGGAAGCCAGAGTGGTCTCTAATCGGAAGTATATTTAGCTAAGGCCGCGCGTACACAGAGCGCTGACTTACACTAGTTTACAAATTTATGGGTCACCTTCGTAAAAAAGTGTCTTTAAGGGTAATTATGGGTCGAGAAACATGAAAATGGCAACCTTTTTTTTCTAAAGCACCGTTTTCGAGATATTTTCGAAAAAACATGCTTTTGGGCACTTTTTTCAGTTATTTGTCAATATCTCGTGAACAAAATTTTGAATCGACATAAAAGACGATAACATCAAAAGGTATTGATGTACTCTTTACATAGATATATAATTATGTACACATTAAGTAAAGGTTTATTTTTCGTGTAAACTAGTGTTATCAGCGCGGTCAGCCGCATAATTTTATTGTATGCTAATTTAAGCATCAGCTCATGCACGCTGTGTACGCGCTGTCACAGACCACAGTGTGTTTGACTTTTTGCGCCGATAATTTCATGTCACACAGCACTATGTGTACGCGCCTTAGAGTTCGTGAGCTTCTTAACTGCATTGTAGACACCACGCAGGTTGTTACGTCTTGAGGCCTTTTCTGCTTCTTCGGCAATGCTGTTCACGTAGTTGGACTTGTCTGCCTTGGCTGATTTTCTGACCTGTCTATGCGTCGCATTATAATCAAAGCGGATCGCTCTTTGTATCTGCTCGTCACGACACGAAAGCATCTTTGTTGGCATAAAGGCACATAAATTGTGCCAGCGAAGTAATTTTTGTGAAATTTTGTAACATTGCACAAAGCAACTGTCGCATGAGCATCGTTGCCATATTCAATGACGTCACAGACAATATATGACAATGAATGTATAAAAGTTCCAATTTCACTTAATCACACTTTTTCAAAATTACACATTTTCGGTATGCGTTTTATTAACGAAAACAATTTTTTAAGAATTATGTTAAGCTTTAAGCTGAAAGAGACTTCTTTAATGAACATTTCAAGTCTAAGATCTTCGAATTCGGATAGGAAATGTAGATGTTTTGGAACCATGAACGAAAAATCACGACTACTACTGAATAGTTGACACTCTTCAAGAAGCTAGTTCTTTCTTTTTTGTTGCATTCTACTGAATTATAGATAATGGCGAAATGTGGTTACTTCGTTTACTACATTCGGTGCAGCGCTGAACTTTGACTTTTTTTAGAAGATTAGTATGATTTTAGTTAGATTTTGTCGTGGGTTCTAGGAAAAACTCGGAATAAGACCACCTATTAAAGCAGTAGATCATATCAACTTTACAAGCTCCAAGTATAGAAGTAGTTGCATCTTCCTTTGATAGCATAAAGTGAAGAAGACGAGACTTTAAATCAACCCGTAAGCGTTGCCATTACTGTCTCTTAAGCTGAATCAAAATGTTAGCCATCTGTTTCTTTTACAGAAAATATTGGCATATAAATCTTCTCATTACTTTGCAAAATTGTCATTTAAATTTTTTTAAAAGCTGTCATTACGGATCTATTACTGTGCGTCGCTATGGTGACACCTACGATTTCTTCCATACCACGATAAAAACATGGCATTACTATTGATGGCCAGCTTACACAGAACCAACCGATTTACTTCTATAAAAGGCCAGCGCTTTGAAACGTTGGCCCTCATATTTAATTTACAAAGCCTTTTTATGCAAATGTACAAAGTAAATGACCCAAATACAAATAAATATTAAAAAAAATATAAATTACAGCCATGATCCGGAAAAGAGAAAAGAACAAAATACTACGATTCTTGTTGGTTTCATTTGTTTGGTGTCCTCAATTTCATCAAAACGAATTTTTGTATGTGGTTTGTATTAGACAGCTTGGTTGCAGCCGAAATCAGAATGAATAGGCAAAAAAACTTCAAAAGTGTAATTTTTAAATTTTCTTTTATACCAATTTTAAGTAAGATATTTATTGCTTATTATTTTTAATCATTTTTACGAATTCAATCAAAAATATAGCATGCCAATCCAAAACAAATTTTTGTCATACGTTCAAACACGTACACATATTGGCATATTCGTGAAAACATAAAAAAAAACTATAGTAAACAAATGACATTTTTACGATTTTTCTGTAAAAGTCCGCTGAGATGTTAAGAATAAGGAAAGTATGAGAATTTATCAAAAAGAGGGTAATATTTATAAGAATTTATCGAAAACAGTCAGGAAAATATAATAAGTTGTCGCAAAAAATATGTGAAACTAGAAGCACCCAAAAACAAATAAAATTATCCGATTTGTGAAACATGGAACCCGGTGGATAAATTATTAGAAACGTTTAAAAACGTTCAAGGACCAATTTCAAATTTCCAAGTAAAGGCCCATACGCAGCATGCAAAAATTCCGCACGAAATGTCAAAACGTGCCGAAAAAGGGAAATTTTGTATATATACTTTTGACATTACGTGCGGAATTTTTGCATGCTGCGTATGGGCCTTAACACTGATCTTACATTTATTTTTGTTTTACATTTTTTTAACAAACAAGAAATAGTTTTATAATTAGAGCGGATATCTTGGGGAATTTTTTCCAAATGCAATTTCTCGCAGCAATAGGTTTACGGTTATATGTATACAATCTTTTTGAAAAATTGCTGTGATTGTAGTATTTATTAATTTTAGTTATATGTGCATCAGGATGGGCCAATTAGTAGGCGCCGAAAAAACATTTAATTTACATCGCAATTGTGGTTCTGTGGAATGACCAAGAAAATCTGCTCAAGAAATTAAAGGTTTAAAATGAGTTTCGAGTAGCCTACTTTTTCAAAATAGATTTTTTCCAACATGGCATTCAAAAGGCAAACAAAGGTTTATTTCCTTTAGCCAAATATGTATGCGAAGTATTTTTTGGTCGAGGAATCTCTTTTTGGAGATGCCGCCAGAGGGAGCTTTTGCGTTTTTTTTTTATTGTATCCCCTATTTTTCTGAACATCGACGAATACTTCACTTTATGAGAAACTGCAACCCCAAATTTGTAGTTTCCCAAAATGTTCAGTGAGCTTGGGGGCGCACTCCGGTTGGTTCAGAGAGGATACAGGAGAGTAAGTTCTAGCTCAAGTGTCATCACAACAGGCCTTTTGCAAGCCTAGGTGTGTCGGAAGACAACCACTTCTAGCTGCCTACCTTGGGGGCGCACTCATTGACGACAAATTTCAATTTGAGTAAATTTAAGACAAAAATCAATTTTTTTTTATTGACTCCCTAAATAACAATGCATATATTTGCAATACCTGGCAAAAAAATTTTGGTATCGATTTATTGAACTAGTAGACTCGATATGCATAATTTTTGTTCTCTACTTTGGGTTTGACCCGACTTAAGCTATAGAAAGGGTTTTCTGAAATCTTCGAACTATTTGCCAAATAAAAACTTTCTATAGTTTCTAAATCTAGCTATTAGTTATGTACATATTGGGTTTGTAAATAAGTCCCAATGTACATGCTAGTAGCATTCATCACTTCAAGAATTGGCATTCTTACCAATAAATAATAATCGGCACGTGGATATTGTATATTTCAGTGAATCTGAGTTCGAAACATAACCTTTAGTAAGAAGGCTAACTCCCAAATCGTTTCATAAACCTAAAACTGGGCGTTCTTTGACTGCAAACTAGTGAACAAAACATTTTTCAAATTTCGGGACTTTCTGCCTTGTGTACTTACAATACAAAGTTAGTGAGTTCCATAGAACAGGTAAAGACATTCAAATTTCCAGAGTATCCCAAAGTCAGCCTATAATGAATGCAATTTTTTCTTTGTTTCCATTTCGTTAAATCCAAACGGCACTAGGACAACGAAGTCACTGACGCCGACGTCAACGTCGACGTCTGCGCTTGTGGTATCGCGTTTTATGCCTTTTGCCTTATTTCCGCTCCCACTCCGCTCCGGCATTGCTCTCTGCACCGACGCGTTCAATGTCATTGTGTCCTGGGTGTTGTTTTTAGTGTGTTTTTAACGGTTTATTGACTGGCCGCAGGCTGCGACTTAACTGCTGCAATGTCGCTCTTTGCGCTAACAAGCGACATCCGGAAGCGGGTGACTGGGTGCTGGTAAGGTCTTGGGGGTTATTGGAGGATTTGGTATAGCTGTTCAAGCTGGCCAACCATGCATTTAGCGAGAAGCTCTTTTAGTCGAAGCGAACCTCGGGCGGCGTCTTGTCGAAATTACGTTCATAAACGTGACTTGACATAATAATCTCTGGCGCAGTGACTGCGCCCGTTGGCGTACGCTCCAACCCCTGCTCACACCATGGCTCCCTAGTCAATTGTTGTGGTGGCCTGGAAAGCTAAAAAAAAAAATTCTTGGCGTCCAAGTGGCGTTAATTTTTGCCATCGCGTTTTGTACTATTTTCTTTTAATTTTTTTTTTTTTAGAAACCGCTTTGCTTTGTTATGTTTGGCGCTGGCGGGTTCAGCAGTCGCCGCCGTGGCTTCTGCTACGTCCGGTTTTATTTTTTTGCTATACCCTATAGCCGTAGGGCAAAGGGTATTAATGGCACGAGCAGTGTATGTTACGGAGGGAAGCAGGCGTGGCGGATCATAAGTTGTTTATACGAAAATGATAAGCGCAGTCTTGGTCAACGATTGAGCCATGTTCGTCTGTATGAACAAAAAGATCTTATTGGGCACAGGAGTCAAGTACACCAAATTTAATCAACAGATAGCCAGTTAATAAAAATTGATATTTGAAGATTTTCACTATTTCAAACCATGCTGAGAAATATTTTTGATCTGAAACTTCACAGAGTGACTCTGAGATTTACAAATTAAACATAATTATAATCCCCTTCAAAAGTAAACTTGATCCAAATTAGACTACATGTAAAAATTATTATACCAAAAATGTCCAAATTTGTTAAGTAGCATCGTGTGGGCCTAACAAACAAAACTGAATTGACATTTTCTAGATGTATCCCACCGTCAAATAAACATGTTTTCTTTCAAAACTTAATAAACTGTCTTGAAAAGTTTAACAGATATTTAAAAAATACTTTTCAACATTTAAACGACAAATTTCCTAAAATTTGGGGAGCAAATGGGTAAAGATACAGGTACACAATTTTTCGATAGAACCTGAGGATTTGATTTGCCATATTTTCTTCGACAATACCTAAGAAGTGGACTTAAAATTTATATATTTAAAAGATCCTTTTGGATAGAGTTTTGAACTACACCGAAAATGGCTGTACCAAAAAGACATTTTGAATTATAAACTGCTTGTCACTGCATGCAAGCAGTTTATACTTGTAAAAGACGCATAGCATAAGTAAAAGCATATTTAAAAAAACAAAAAAGTGTACTTATGTGTTCAACTTCTTAATGATGCTATTGAGGAGTTGGAGATTGGGTAGCAGCCATAATTTATTTGCTTTTTTTTCTATAGTTTTTTACAACATTTTTCAAATAACGATTTCGATTTTTGAACGATATAAAAATAACGATAAATAAGTAATAAATAGTTATGTGCTCAAAAATAAGCAGTTTGAACTTTCAAAGCAGGACCTAGGTAAGAATTTTCTATTTAGAATTTTAAAAAAATTTAGTAGCCCACTTTTTTTTGAACATGATGTATCATATTTTCTGAAAGAAACCAGGTGCTGGTCGTAGGGTACTTTCCGCAATTGATTTACTGCGGCCATTCCGAATAAAAATATAAGTCAGTAAGTAAAGGAAATTAGTGAAATGACCAACCCGGTAAATTTTAAAGACACACTTCAATTAAACTTTTAAACGACATCGAAGTAATGGCTACAAATAGCTTTGCACAGCTTGGTAACTGCGAACAGTCGGCTTGAACTTTTGAAGGAAGACTTTAGCAGGCATTTGCGATTTGGTTTGAAAAAAAATAAAGGGTATACCACATTTTATCAAAGCAATCGGTGGATGGTCTTAGATAGTCCCCCGCAATAGATTTGTTACGTTTTGTCCGACGATTCCTAATAATTTGACTTTAAAATTAATTGGAAACTGCTTGGAATGGCAAACAAGCAGTACGTACTTGTAAAAAAGGCTATAGGGTATACCACGGTCGGACAGCGCCTAGACTATATACCTTTTTTATTTAGTTTTTTTTTTTGGTACTGTGGCTAATATGGCAAAAATTTCATTAGTTTTACAAACAAGTCAACAAACAAAACAAAAACAAATATTTGTGTTTGAATTTTTTAACAGTTTCTTAGTTCTTAGCTCTCGTTTTTTTTGTTGCCTTTGTTATTATTGTTATCGCAGCTACCTTTTGCTCGCCTTTTTTATCTACGCTCAAGAGTCCGAAAAGGTGTGCCCAAAGTTCAGCTGGCTGAGAACAGGACTGCAGTCCCAGAACTGAATCTGGCTCTGCTACCTTTTCTTACTTACTTATTACAAATAAACAAAAAACACAAATGACCTTATATTTTTTATTACTTTCTGAATGGCTTAAACAATTATTTTTTAATTGAAAATTGCATTGAATTCCAGTTTAAAGCCAAATATTAAATTTGGCTCGAAGTTTGTATGCGCATTTAGCCATTAACATAATGTAAGAGTTAACTAGTTTATAATGCAACGTGAAGAACTAAGGATAGAGCTGATGGGGTAAGCATCCTAGTGTGCATACTGCAGGCTCCTAATTAGATGGGTTTCATTGGTTTAGTTGCTCAAGCGTGGGTTTGACGCTTATAGTCGGGACCTACTGACTATAACATACCTTGCATCCTCTTTTAAATTCGGCTACTTATTTGGAAAAGTTGCGGGTTGAACAGAGAAAAACTGTTGTATGGAACTTGGGGGTGAGACATCACAAATGAAAAACAATTTCACATTTTTCGATTTTTTTAATTGTGGGATTTTTACAATGAGAGTTCCAAATGCGTTCTGATGGTAGTACTTTAGGGAATAGAATAGAATAGAAGCTCGAACTTAATTATTTTTGCCTTTAACTTCCGATGTTCTAAACTGCTTTAACTAAAATTTGCGTCAAAATTATTGGTTACAAAAAGGGCCAATGTCCAACTAAAGCAACCAATTTATGGAACAATTAAAATAGAAGAAAAGATTTTATATTACATCTGAACAGATCTTGAAAGACCAAAATACAAAATGTCTGTCTTTATAAGACCAGTGTGGATGTACGTCATGCAACTCTGGGAACGGTGATCTTCTACGAAGATATCCATCCGCAACACTAAGAAACATTGTAGGGTCTCCTAAGTTTGTTGGCAACTAGGTAATTCACAAAGACTTAAATACAATACAGAAAACGTACTGGCAAGTAAGCTACTTGACAATACTATGGACATAAGACGTCTGAAAAGATTTCGTATTTTAGACCCTTCTCTAAAATAATGGGCAGTTAGCAAGTAGTACTCACTGGAGCACCATCAATCTGTCCATTCTTCCTATGTTTATCAAATTTGCTGATTACTATCTGACAGATTGTAAATTAAAAAATACATTAAAAATAAATATATTTTACGCACTTATGTAATAATAAGGAACAGTATTAAGATAAGAAATAATACGAAGGCGTAGGACAGACTTTCTGCATATAGATTATTATTGATATCATGATCAGGTTTTTGTTTATATTATATATATATATTTGTTTCATTCCATTAAAACTTAACTGAAAATATAAAAGAGGCACACTCTGAGTCCGCATCCGCTGTTTAAAACACCCCATGACTCTGAAATAACCCTGAAAAACACTTACATCGAGGTATTTTGGAAGCTTTTTCAGAAACCTGACGAGCTTCAGTTTTTTTGACCCCAGCCACCCCAAAGACATATAAAAAACATTGTGGGAAAACCTTTCTCGAAAAAAAATTATGGTGTTTTTTAAAAATATTTGCTTAAGCCGTAAAAAAAATTGATTTACGGGTTCGGAGGGCTCACTATATTTACCAACAGTTCTTGGGATTTCTAGTCCGAAACTTAGCTTAAAAACAACAGCATGTCAGAGTTCTGGCATAACCACAAAAATTTGGTTTTCTGGAGGTTCAGAGTCTTAGTGTGCTAGGGAAAGTTTCGCAATCAGGTTCAGAACATAAAATAAACTTGTTTGAGAACCAAAATTAAAATACAATTTAAAAAAGGTTTTTGAAGATTATCTCAGTATTTTAGGTATTTGGAGAGTTTTGTAGCTCAAATCTTGACTTATTAACTGTGTTGACAATTTCAATTAATATGGTGGTCGCTCTCCCGTTCTTATGATAGAGTACAGTGATTCCATTTTTGGGCTGCCCAATAACTTGTGGTAAGTTTTTTTTTTTGTTATGTGAATAATCTTGTTCGTAAAAACCTTGAAATAAACCAACTTCCCTAGCTTTAAATATCCCTATCCTTAGTTTTTGGAAGGATAGAAACAAAGTCCGGTGGTCTATAATTTCTTTTCCTGTGTTTTAGTGAGTCATGACTAGAGTCCATCGGTTACGACAAGTTCTTTATAAAATCAACATATTCAGCTGTGCTGCGGAAAACGAAAAAACCAAGCCGAACAATTTTGTTCGGATTTGGTTTGCGTGCTCCAGAAAACGATTTTTTTTTCCGAATAAAATGTTCTGGTTCGTTTTCCGGAGCAAGGCCGATTAGTTTGATTTATAATAAATAATTTAATTTTAAAGAAACTCATTAATGGAAATGGGGCGTAGTCGACCTTAAGATACCTTTAGAGCTTGAAGGCCAGAATAAAAAATTTCGCGCGGAATTAGTAAATTTCATATAAAACAAAAAGTCCCATTTGGGATTTGACTTTTGCTTAAAGGCGTATACGCAGAATGAAAAATTTCGCGCGAAATTTCAAAACACCATTTGGGATATCGCATTTGGGATTTTTTTTATTTACAGTTTTGTCATTCCGTGCGAAATTTTTCATTCTGCGTATACGCCTTTAAGCAAAAGTCTCTACCAAAAAACTAAACATGATCTGCCTGATATAAGCAGTTAGAATCTCAAGTTTGATAATCCTAGCTCTAATAATCTTCTAAATCTAGGAGTTCAAACAGACGGACAGACAAACGCAGGAACTCAGCTAGATCCGAGTCCTTTTTTCTCCTGACTACATTAAAGGTAACTTTTGGGGCTTCGAGTGTCTTCTCTATACCCTTTCTCTTAAGGAAAAAAATTAAATTTGTAATTTTATTTTATTGCTAGAAATAGTTGTAAAACGACAAAACATGTGATTAAATCTTTGTAAACTTTGGTAGTCGATTGGAAACAACTAGTAAACAAATTTGTGGAGCTACAGCGCATACTTGTTATACCTGTCAACATTATCTTTACATCGATCTCGTCTTTCCTTCCTTTAAAATGCTTTCTAACTCTCTCGAATCTCGAATAATAGTACGAAACATACAAACGAAGAACATCTCGTCAGCAAACAATATTTGTAGAATAAAAGTCAATTGCATTTTTGGGAATTTTTACAATCATTTTATTTATTAAAATTTCATTTTTTGTTGCCTTTATATTTAACTAATCCAAATTTTTTTTTTTTTATAAGACTTCTTTTTAGTTTTATGAAATAAATAAATATAATTTTAACGTAACAATTCCCATTCATTCCCATTGTTACTACTGGAGGTGCTTTCATCGTCGCTTTCAGTATTTCCATTACTGCCCGTGTCATTACCATCTAGCTGGCCATTTGCTACACTAACTCCACTATTTACTTCTGACCTCAAAACACCATTTTCAAAAAACGAAATCTTGCCCAGATACAGATTATGTCCCAAGGTCAATACGCATTGTTCGCCCGAGCTTAAAGGCTCTAGAAACCGATATTGATAGCCATGTTGGAAATCAGAAGCGTTGGCTTCGTGACTTATACAAATTATTGCATCGATCACCTGCATAGGACAACCCTGACTGCGCAGAGAATTCTTCAGATTTGACAACATGTTCCAGTCAGGTGCGGATATTAATTTGTCCAAATCACGCACAATTGCCAGAGGAAGACTCCTGGTCCACTCTGCGAAACAAATGCGATCCCAATTTATGGCAATATTATCTATAACTGAGCATGTTAAACGATAGGATAATATAAAATTGTGAATATTTTCCAATTCACTGCTTTGGTTATTGATGGTCCGCTCTTGCGCTGTCAGTTGCAGCTGCAGCTGCTGTATCTGCTCCTGCCGCTGCTCCACCAAGCCACGTAGCTGGGACAAACAGGTATGTTGCTGTAACTCACCACTGTGTAACAACATGCCACAGCCTCCGTTGCAGCCTAATGTTTTCGTTGGATTCTTGTCACAGCTCTCCTCGTGCGCTCGTATATTCTCCAATGTCAGCTGCGCCTGGCAGCCGATCCCTGCAAAGAAACATTTGCTTCGAAGGCGGCCTAAAATGGTGCGCAAAATACGAGGAACGCAAACCAAATGCTCCACCAGCAAGTGGTGGCGACTGACTGGACATACTGGTCTATATTCCAACCAAGAATTTATGCAGTTACGGCAAAAGGCGTGCTCGCAACGGGAACACTGCACTGGGTTCTCCAGTACATTGTGACATATACAACAAATGGCTAGCTCATCTACGGCGCCTATGAATCTGGTCACATGGTAGCCCATTTTTTTTTTAACTGCAGCCAATATGTGTTTGATATTAGATTTGACAATAATTAAAGTGCTTACTGTGCGACAGCTATGTATTTGATGTCAGGGTTGCCACTTCGCTAGGTATAAAATCGATTGCACAGACTGCTCGATAAACAGTCGAGTTGAACTAACGAACTGCAGCGTTTTTATATGAAATTTCTAAGTTTCTCCAACTCATCGTTGAACACAATGATACATTTTTTAATAACATTTTTAGATTTTATAATCAATGCGAATTCGAAAAACGATGCAGCTGTAAAACAATCGGAATTTAACGGCTGCACCCAAGCCTTAGTAATTTAAAAAATACTTAAGTTTACAAAAACATTTTATTAAAAATCAAATTTTGTTAAATCGCATATGGAATATTTATTCCAGTGCATAAGGAACGTCTACTTAAGAAGACAATAATTTTTTTCTGTAAGTGCTTGCAATTTACGTACAATTTACTATATTTTCATAATGACTTTAATTTTGTAAATAGCTTCTTCTTCTTATGTCCTGTTACTCGATATAAATAGCTACTACTGAAATAATTGTAACATTTAATATCAAGCACCACACGCTTTTTTTACTATAATTGAAATAATTTATTAATAATTTAATTTCTAATTTAATCTTATTCCAAATTAATTAGTCGTAATTGATTGTCTGAATTTTCTAGTGCAGTAATACAAACTCTTGATACTACAAAATTATTTTCTTTTTTTTATACAACAAATGGCTAGCTCATCTACGGCGCCTATGAATCTGGTCACATGGTAGCCCATTTTTTATATAGATTTTTTTTTTAACTGCAGCCAATATGTGTTTGATATTAGATTTGACAATAATTAAAATTATTTTCTACTTTTTAGTTCGGTTTGCTATTAAAGCTTGTTTTTTTTTTAGTTTTTTCAGACTATAATTTTTAGTCTCAAAATAATATCAAATATCAGATCTAAATTATTATTTTTTTGTCTCAAAATCTTAAATTATTTAAAAAAAAAAAACTTAAAAGTGGTCCATTATAATAAGTTTGACTTAATAATTCAATAATTTTCAAAATATATGTAAAAAAGTTCCCTAACGACATCCATCGTATCATAATCGTACCATTAATTTTCATTAAATATACTCTAGTGGTAAGAATTCTTTTTATTTATTTCGGAAAAGAAGATTATCATTTAACGTCGTTCTATGGATTCTATACACTTAACCCACGAAGTAAAACTTTTTACGCCCCATTCAGCTGCCTAAACCGTAGGGCCTCCGCCTCCTCCATTCCGCCTCCTTCGGGACTACGACTTTCCTCCTCCCCCACGCCTTCTTCTACACCATTCTTGTTCATTCTAACACTTTTTGCTCACCTTAACAGAATCTCAAAATTACTCACTTCGAAAGTCAAAAAAACCACACGTTAAATTTTTGTATGGTAGCTATAATATATGAAATGGAACAATTTTGATTAAACTTCGCACCTATATTTTACTTATATAAAATGTAGGAAAACACATAAAATTATTAAAATTGAAATAAAAAGGGAAGTTGTTTTTATTTTTTTTAATATTCTGACAAAATTTATGTCAGCTTCAGTGTAAATATTAGTGCGAAATTTGATTCAAATTGTTCAACTAGTTCATATAGCTGCCATACAAAAATTGAACCAGTTTTCTGCATAGCCAAACTTGCGTCACCTAATGAAAATCTTGGCATCATAGCTTCTTATCATTATCATCATATTTTGGGCAGACTTACTATGCAATAGAGCAGTGTAGACCAGTGATGTGCACCCATAGCCCGTGGGGGCCGAATGAAAATGAGTATTCACACAGACGAGCCGAGCACTTGCCGAAGTAAAAAGCAAAAACGAAAAAATGCTAGCATGCACTGACAAAATAGCTGAAGTAGCTGTTGTGTAAAGTTTTTTTTTTTGTTCAGTGCAAATATACCAACACATTTACAATTTTGGCCGCTCTCTTCTTGCACATCCCTGGTGTAGACGATGGCGCTCGGGTATTTCTTCCATTCTCTTCGCACACAAGCAAAAAAACAACAGCCCACATGACCCGAGCAGTGCCGCAAACTCTTGTCATTCACTCGCTGAAATATTTTTCTTAATGGCAAGCAGTTCCACTTTGCTTTTATACTAGTTGGCAATACCTTTCATGTCGATTCGGAATTTGTATAGTAAAGTGGTTCATCTCTGGAACTTGGTGCTGGGGTGGAAAACCTTTGAACACGTCACAGTCTTTTTTATACATTGAAGAGACCAAGAGCAAAAATGCCAAACTTTTGGATTGAAGTTATGAAATTCATCTGGTCACACTTACATAGCAGGGGTCGGCAAAATAAGAGACAACTGTCGTATAAGTCCTAAATATTAAAGGGGTACAGAGTATCTCACTGTCGTATGTATCACATTTTTATTTTTTATTGTGTTTGCAATTTTTTTAACGTTGCCCCTTATCACCCAGACTCATAAATTATTACGTTGAGGTTACTTTGTAATCAAGCAAATTAAGTTTATAGCCGCCAGCACATTATACATATAAACATTAACCAACACAAACAACACACACCATACACACACACACACAAATACAAAGAGGGCCAGAACCTTTTGGCCAACATAGAGTCAACTTGTCGTTACATTTTGCGTGTCTGCCGTGGCGCCATTTTTAATACAAATTTTTTTGTATCATAATTTTTTTTCCGGTTTGCCACACTTTGGGCATACGGCAAAAACAAACACAAATCACTCATTAAATCAGGCAGAGTTTCGCTTTCAATGTTGTCACTGTGGTTGTAAGATAATCGAAATTTTTGGAAGCTATGCAAACAGTTACACCCCTGCTCCAGCCCGCCGCCACCAAAAACTCAGCTACTGCCAACAAATATGCTCGTAAAATGCAAGCGCTACCAATGTTACTGCTGCTTGGCAAGCTTTTCAGCCAAATTTGCGGCCTGTTCTGGTTAAGTTGGCATTGTTTTAGGGGCCAACACACACACACAGCATTATATCGTACTTGTTTATCGATTGCGCGTATCGAACTCACGCCCGCAGGCAAAAACCGCTACATGCGATAATTTTAGCTAATTTTTTCGGGACCTCCTACCATTTTGCCTTTTAGCAACCTGTTTGGTCCTGATTAGATTTCATATTCTCAGCGTCAGCAGAAGTCGCAAGTTAATCGAATGTGCCTAGCTACCATGCTGACAAATTTTAATATAAAACATACCGTAAATTTTTTCAGGTAATTTTGGCTGTATGTGTTTGAGTGTATTAGGCCGATAAGTCGCTTTTGATCCACTTGTTTAGCATATAATGCAATTTGTTAGCATCAAAATTTGTTCGTCTCAAACGTTTTTTTTTAATATTTTGCAAATTTTATGACGCATATTGGAAGAAACCAGGGTGAAAGTGAATCGGTAAGTGAATATTTTTTTAAAAAGAGCAAATAAAAAAAATGCACAAAACGAATTTTGGAACAATTAATGCAATCTCTGAGGTTTTGGGGGATTTTTTTGACCTATCTATGGCTTTGAAATATTGCCAATATTATTCAGGTGTTTCCTAAGTCTGCTGTGTTTTGTAAGTAACCCCATCGGTATCCTAAGGGGACTCCTGCCCTTCTTAAAAACCAAGTTGTTGAAACCGAGAAGTTGCTTGGGTCGATATACTATATATATCGGTTTCAGTAATCGATTTTTATTTTCATTTTGATTGGCCAGATCGGCTTGTCCCAGTGGTGAAGGCTGACATCTAACGTCAACTGGTCGTGTCGTCCCTTGATGATGGGACTACCATACCATCCAAGATTCCAGGGAAATAAGCTCATCTTTTGGATTGGACACTTTTTTGCTGGCAAGTGTCATTTGTGTGCGGCAACACCGAAGCAGTAGTGCCGATAGTGCGATAAGCTCCTCGTTTTGTTGCCATCAGCAAAGCCATTATCAAAGCGTCTATCATCGCTATCTCTCTAGCGTCCGGCGTCTAAACTCAATACACTTCGACGCATTTCATTGTACTATTTAATATTAGTAAAGTTATTATTAGTAATCAATGGCATTTGATTGCTAATTTTTCCTGGAAGCCGTGCCATCTATTGGCGAGGATGAAAACCAAGATGACAGCAGCGATTTGTGTCTTCTCTGATCGCAGTGAGCTTTATTAAGATTTCAGAGCTTTTCACAGCATCACTTTGAGGCGAGTTTGTGTTGGGTAGGAAATAGAAAAGCAGAAATAGTTGGGTTTTGGGGGTTTTGGCGCTGGACGGTTTGTGGGTTCGAACCAGGGACCTCTGGGATGGGAGTGCAGCACGCCAACCACTGCACCACCTGAGGCCCCCCTTTCAGATAAGAGAGTTTATTGTGTCGCTGGAGATACTTTCAATGTTTTGATTGTTGTTGTTTTTTGCATTGTTAGTTTGGCATATTTTCTATGGTGCGTTGTTTCTAGGGCTGTTCATGTCGTTACTCGTGTATTTTTGCCTTTATGCCTGAATAAAATCTAAAGCTGCAGCAAATTAGTAAATATTTATACAATATTTAACCTTACTTTATGTATTTCAAATCTGATTTTCATGAAAAATTTTGATTTTTTTTTTTTTAATACCCCAAAAATAAAACAAAAACGCCCTAAGCGTTCTTTAACACTGTTTAAAAGTCAAAGCAATTATTCAACTTGATATTAAACTTTCGAGCCAATTTCTCTGCATCGAATAATTCATTTGATGAGTATCTTATACTTTCCGAAGATTCCATGCTTATTTTCGGCTTTGCAGCTGGTTGTATCGCAATCTCACTCATTTTTATCCCTTGAGTTATAGTATATTCAGCCTCGTAAAATTTTTTACGACGCTCCTCGAATGATATTTTCTCCACTTTTTTAGGGTCTATACCATCGATACGCTTAGTTTCTTGCAGATGGTTTGGCTTAGTACACGCCGTATTAAAGTGAGTGAGCGTAGTTGAATCTTCGCTCATTGTAACTGAAGACTCATCCAAATGCTTAAGGCGATCCATAAGTAGGTTTGTATTGATATCAGAATTCATTGTTGGATATGGCGTACCACTGTACATAGCTTTTTGAAAGCCAAAAGTGCGTTTCTGGCTACTTATTTGATTAACCTCAAAACTTACTCTTGGACCAACGATAATTTTATCATCATACTTTAATTCCGTGCCACGCTTAGTATCAGTTCTGTTTGGAAAGTGCGGCCTCTTCAAAGTCTGAAAAAAATACGCAGTTTGTTAAGTTGAGTATTTATTTTGAAAGCAGTAAGCATCTTACCTTTCTAGTTGAAGGACAAATCGACATTTTGTGATTCATTATTGAACTGGGTATATTATTATATTATTGTATAAGACTTTTCTAGTCGACTATCTTGATACGACTGAAGTATGTGTTAATATGACTTGACAGCCAAAATATGCTGGGCCTATTGTGGTTTGTTTGTTAATACCATGTAAAAGTTTTTGGAACTAAATACTTACTAGGCGGCTTGTTTGTTGACGTCACACGAGTCCAAATAAATTGAGAAATTTTTCAATAAATAGTGGTCGGATATTATTATTTGCTGGCAAAAATTTCTATTTGAGCAAAGTTTTTTTGCGGATCTTTGAACGCAATAAAAGGAACATCGTCACGTAACGAATTGAGCTATGCGCGTGTGTATGCGTGAGAGTATGGAGTAGACTACATGGACTCGACTGCCAGGTTCGATTCTCAGGCGAGATAAATTTTGGTTATTGTTTTACTATTTGTACTTGAAAACTATCGCACTTCTTTTTTTTTCTCAAAAAGATTTAAGGTAAAACTTTTTTATACCCTGTACCGTATGGTACAAAGGGTATATTAAGTTTATGCAAGTCGAAAATGAATGTAACATACAGAAGGTGACGTCGGAGATCCCCCAAAAGTTACCTAAAGTATGATCAGGGTGACAAAAGAAGTCGATATACCCATGTCCGTCTGTCCGAATGAACGCCTAGATCGCAGAGATGGTAAGAGCTAGAGCGACCAAGTTTTCAGATTAGATGCGTTATTATGTCGGGGGAGACAAGTTTATTTTATTTTTTCGATATCGGGGTTATATTATCTAGCTCCCATAGGGGTGTTTCAAAGGACCTCGAAAAAAACCAAAAGTTTTAGATGGATAATTCGTTTGTTTATGTTGATATCATAACCAAATTTGGCAATCGGAAGTTTTTTAGAGAACCCAAGCACTGTACCAAATTTGATCAAGATCGGTTGACTATATCATATAGTCCCCATAGGACCGATCGGTAAAAAAAAATTTGTTGATGCAAAATTCGACTGATATTTGTTTGTTTATGAAAATATCATAGCCAAATTTGCCGAATAAAATATCTTTTGGAGGTCTTAAGCAATATGTCGGACTTAACTGCAATGTGGTGGTACAGGGTATCCCAAAGTCGTCTGCGCCCGATTTTAACGTACGCCATCTTTTGCTTTTATTTTTGTTATTTTCTTTTTTCTTCTTAGTTATTATCAATCTCTCCCATATTTTGAGGTTGTCAATTGCATTTTAATTTAAAAATTCAGGCATGAAATGTATGCGACCACATTATGGCTCCTAATGTTTTTAGTATTTTGCGTAAGACTGATGATATATGTGTCTTATAGTTTCATTTGCGTAAGTCGCCGATGTTACAAATTAAAGGCGCCTGAGGAGTCTACTAAGAGTTACTTATTGAGTTATGTTGTTGCACTTATGTTAATGTTAAACCACATGCAGATTTGAGTGAAAAGTTATTAGAGCAGGACAAATGTAAACTGCTGCTGAATGTAGTCCCTTGGTAGCTGCTGTAGAGGGAGCGAGAAGGCAGTATGAGCTCGCTACGTGTATGGTCTTTTGAAAAAGAACAAAGAAGCTGTGTGTCAGTTTGAGTTTGACCACGACAGCCTACAGCACGGGGAATTCGTTGTTACGCACAGTTTATATTAAAGCAATGGAAAACTCGCTTGAAAATAATCCTGACCCGACATATGCATATTTTTTTAAATATTTGAAGCATGTTTATTCGTGTTAGAGATACATCTGGCAACCCACAACGCCGTTTACTAGTTGGCAACCTTGCCATCAATATCGATGTCGATAACTGTCTTCCGACTTCACTTACAGATTGATACTCATCGTTCACATATAAGTTTAATCAAACATTATAATTAACATTAAAACAAAACAAAAATTATTAACATTGGTTAAAATTAAAACAAAATTAAAGAATGATTTATACTAACTCACCAAACGAACTTAAGAGTAGATTTCAAAATTTGCATTATAAAGAAATGTAACACTTTTTTTTCAAACTGAGCCAATTGCTCTAGTTTTGGCTAGCTTCAAGAAGTTGTATAAAAATAAAGTCACAAAGTTCAAAATTTGTTTCAAGTAGACTGGATGACCTTCAAATGCACTCCTTAACCTCCAAGCCCTACAATAGAAACAATTCCATAAGATTCATTCACCTGTTACTGCTTTTGAACAATTAAAGCCCAGACAAAGACACACGCTCAATGCTTTCGATGTTCGTTAAGTCAGATTTCTTTGATGGGATTTCCGTTTGGACACGGACAGATAAACAAAGCCACCTACTGACGGACATAAATTTCATGCTCAATTAATAAGAGGAAAAAAGATTTTTTTTGGCAAGAAAATTGAAAATCAAACAGCTGCCAGAATGTCACACTTAAATGCCTTTCATTTACTTTTGGGTCAAGAAACTTATGCCAGACCAGACCAGACCAGTCCAGACCTTAGCAGTTCAACATATGTGTAAAATTGTGGAGACGGTAGATCTAATACCTGCCAGACCCAAATTCAGAGAAGGGTCAGAACAGTTGTTGCAGTCGTTTAATAAGACAAGGATTATCGTCAGGCATTATTTCAATCACATACCAAGTGTCGAGTGGATTCAAGTATTTAGCAGACAACAAAAACACACAGCTTTATAAACATACATAGACGTACTGAATCAGAAGTATCTCATGGATATCACAGTTGCCTTGTCGCACTTTTTTTTATTTTATGTCGGCGCAGCCAAAAAGCCAATAAAAATACTTTGTTTGACAAATAAAAGCCACAGTAAAAGAGTGCGATAGAGCGGAGTGTGGAGCAGACAAGGGCTAAGGTTGGCTGGGACTGCGGGGGGCGTGTGAGCGTAAAGCGTGGCGATAAAATTCTGCTGATAGCAGCGGGAAACCAGTGAAAAGGGAATAACAATTGCCGGGCTTGTAAACTGACAGCCATATAAAGTACGTCTATGTGTGTGTGTATCTGTGTGACTATCTATGTAAGTGTCCGTGTGTAACTTCTTCACGTAGTTTAACTTTACGAGCCGAGTTCAAAGTGCCCGGCTTGCCATATGTTTGTTGACTGTCAACGCCTGCCAACTGCCAACTACGATTTTCTTGGCTTATCTGTTTGACAATAATCAACGCCGATGACGTCACATGTGCATATGTTACACCATATTTGCTCAAATGAGCGTCCATCCTTTCATATTTTTTAACGCTTTAAAGTTAAACTTAAAGTTAGCTGGTTTTGAGTAAATCTCTATTGATTTTAGCAATAAAATGTATCCCCAGCCCCCATCAACACCGTCGTCAATTTCGGTCCTAATTTTTCGTGCGCGTTTTGGATTGTTTGCGTGCCTCAACGCTTGGCTGTCAGCTTTTTGCATTGCAAGAACTAATTAAAATTTATTTTTGGATATATTAACCATACAAACACTGCTTGATTATTGGGCATTTGGCTTTTGGATTGAATTGTTAATAAGGTTCCTAAATTTATAAAATACTGTAGTAGAACTCAGCTTAAATATAGTCTAGAATAATATAGTACATAAAGGATACAACTTTTTACTAAAAATTTATTTATTAGTTAAATTTATATATTGGTTTGATATTGATTCAATATGCTATTCCTTTAAGGGTCTTCATCTCACATTTTTAGAAAAAAAAATCAACATTTTGAGGTCTTTGCAGGCAAGCTGTTGGATATTAATGACATGATGTCTTACCACAAAACTAGGTTGGAATCCATAATTATTGTTACTAAGTTTGACAAATTTCAAAAAGGTGAGGTTGGACCGGAGTATAATTTACAGTCCCAGAGGCCGGAAACCATTTTTAATTATTGGTGTGCAATGGTGTGATCCTGTTGGTGATCTAACAAGAATTACGTGATATAAGGTATAATTTTAAGATTTGTTAAGAACGAAAGGTTTGTGGGGAATTCTTCAAGATATATTCTGCAATTACTAGTATGTGCAAGACCCCTTCCTGCATGCACGAATAAATGCATGGGAATAAATGAAGTTATATGTTAGCGATTTAAGATCATATTCGAACAATCTGCCCGGCTCAACAAGATATTACAGCCCAATCAGGCTTCAGAAGCCAAATTTTGTTATTTCCTGTACCTTTTGGTTCAAAGAGTTTAGTAGGAGTCGACGAAAACCTCCCAAAGTTACGTAAAATATGATCAGGGTAGCTAGAGAAATCGATATATCTATGTCTGTCTGTATGAACGCCTAGATCTTAGCAGTGGCACGAGATAGAGCAACCAAACTTTCAGATGCCTTATTATATATATCACTGTAGATAAGTTTATTTTA
>JAECWU010000242.1:0-59134 GCA_018150985.1 Chymomyza costata | reverse complement strand
ATTTGCACCGAATAAAGATTTCGACGCCTTCCAACACGAATCTGCTTTTGTTTTCGCTGTAGGCCTTTTGGTTTGGAAGCTATGGGCATTTAAAGTTGAAAAAAAGTGATTACCGATTAACTTATTTTCGCTCTAACTCTGCTAGTTTAGGAGTTATGGGCAGTTAAAGTTTTTAGAAAATAAAATTTCTTCCAGTGGCTTTATATTTGCACCGAATAAAGATTTCAGCGCGACGAACACAGATCTGCGCTTGTTTTCGCTGTAGGCCTTTTGGTTTGGAAGCTATGGGCATTGAAAGTTGAAAAAAAGTGATCACCGATTAAGCTTATTTTCGCTCTAACTCTGCTAGTTTAGGAGTTATGGGCAGTTAAAGTTTTAGAAAATAAAATTTCTTCGATTGGCTTTATATTTGCACCGAATAAAGATTTCGACGCGACCAACACGAATCTGCGCTTGTTTTCGCTGTAGGCCATTTTTGGTTTGGAAGCTATGGGCATTTAAAGTTGAAAAAAAGTGATCACCGATTAAGCTTATTTTCGCTCTAACTCTGCTAGTTTAGGAGTTATGGGCAGTTAAAGTTTAGAAAATAAAATTTCTTCGATTGGCTTTATATTTGCACCGAATAAAGATTTCGACGCGACCAACACGAATCTGCGCTTGTTTTCTCTGTAGGCCTTTTGGTTTGGAAGCTATGGGCATTTAAAGTTGAAAAAAAGTGATCACCGATTAAGCTTATTTTCGCTCTAACTCTGCTAGTTTAGGAGTTATGGGCAGTTAAAGTTTAGAAAATAAAATTTCTTCGATTGGCTTTATATTTGCACCGAATAAAGATTTCGACGCGACCAACACGAATCTGCGCTTGTTTTCGCTGTAGGCCTTTTGGTTTGGAAGCTATGGGCATTTAAAGTTGAAAAAAAGTGATCACCGATTAAGCTTATTTTCGCTCTAACTCTGCTAGTTTAGGAGTTATGGGCAGTTATAGTTTTAGAAAATAAAATTTCTTCGATTGGCTTTATATTTGCACCGAATAAAGATTTCGACGCGACCAACACGAATCTGCGCTTGTTTTCGCTGTAGGCCTTTTGGTTTAGAAGCTATGGGCGTTTAAAGTTGAAAAAAAGTGATCACCGATTAAGCTTATTTTCGCTCTAACTCTGCTAGTTTAGGAGTTATGGGCAGTTAAAGTTTTAGAAAATAAAATTTCTTCGATTGGCTTTATATTTGCACCGAATAAAGATTTCGACGCGACCAACACGAATCTGCGCTTGTTTTCGCTGTAGGCCTTTTTTTTGGTTTGGAAGCTATGGGCATTAAAAGTTGAAAAAAGTGATCACCGATTAAGCTTATTTTCGCTCTAACTCTGCTAGTTTGCAGGAGTTATGGGCAGTTAAAGTTTTAGAAAATAAAATTTCTTCGATTGGCTTTATATTTGCACCGAATAAAGATTTCGACGCGACCAACACGAATCTGCGCTTGTTTTCGCTGTAGGCCTTTTGGTTTGGAAGCTATGGGCATTTAAAGTTGAAAAAAGTGATCACCGATTAAGCTTATTTTCGCTCTAACTCTGCTAGTTTAGGAGTTATGGGCAGTTAAAGTTTTAGAAAATAAAATTTCTTCGATTGGCTTTATATTTGCAACCGAATAAAGATTTCGACGCGACCAACACGAATCTGCGCTTATTTTCGCTGTAGGCCTTTTGGCTTGGAAGCTATGGGCATTTAAAGTTGAAAAAAAGTGATCACCGATTAAGCTTATTTTCGCTCTAACTCTGCTAGTTTAGGAGTTATGGGCAGTTAAAGTTTAGAAAATAAAATTTCTTCGATTGGCTTTATATTTGCACCGAATACAGATTTCGACGCGACCAACACGAATCTGCGCTTGTTTTCGCTGTAGGCCTTTTGGTTTGGAAGCTATGGGCATTTAAAGTTGAAAAAAAGTGATCACCGATTAAGCTTATTTTCGCTCAACTCGCTGTTTAGAGTTATGGGCAGTTAAAGTTTAGAAAATAAAATTTCTTCGATTGGCTTTATATTTGCACCGAATAAAGATTTCGACGCGACCAACACGAATCTGCGCTTGTTTTCACTGTAGGCCTTTTGGTTTGGAAGCTATGGGCATTTAAAGTTGAAAAAAGTGATCACCGATTAAGCTTATTTTCGCTCTAACTCTGCTAGTTTAGGAGTTATGGGCAGTTATAGTTTTAGAAAATAAAATTTCTTCGATTGGCTTTATATTTGCACCGAATAAAGATTTCGACGCTACTGACACGAATCTGGGCTTGTTTTCGCTGTAGGCCTTTTGGTTTAGAAGCTATGGGCGTTTAAAGTTGAAAAAAAGTGATCACCGATTAAGCTTATTTTCGCTCTAACTCTGCTAGTTTAGGAGTTATGGGCAGTTAAAGTTTTAGAAAATAAAATTTCTTCGATTGGCTTTATATTTGCACCGAATAAAGATTTCGACGCGACCAACACGAATCTGCGCTTGTTTTCGCTGTAGGCCTTTTGGTTTGGAAGCTATGGGCATTTAAAGTTGAAAAAAAGTGATCACCGATTAAGCTTATTTTCGCTCTAACTCTGCTAGTTTAGGAGTTATGGGCAGTTAAAGTTTAGAAAATAAAATTTCTTCGATTGGCTTTATATTTGCACCGAATAAAGATTTCGACGCGACCAACACGAATCTGCGCTTGTTTTCGCTGTAGGCCTTTTTGTTTGGAAGCTATGGGCATTTAAAGTTGAAAAAAAGTGATCACCGATTAAGCTTATTTTCGCTCTAACTCTGCTAGTTTAGGAGTTATGGGCAGTTAAAGTTTAGAAAATAAAATTTCTTCGATTGGCTTTATATCCGCACCGAATACGGATTTCGACGCGACCAACACGAATCTGCGCTTATTTTCGCTGTAGGCCTTTTGGTTTGGAAGCTATGGGCATTCAAAGTTGAAAAAAAGTGATCACCGATTAAGCTTATTTTCGCTCTAACTCTGCTAGTTTAGGAGTTATGGGCAGTTAAAGTTTAGAAAATAAAATTTCTTCGATTGGCTTTATATTTGCACCGAATAAAGATTTCGACGCGACCAACACGAATCTGCGCTTGTTTTCACTGTAGGCCTTTTGGTTTGGAAGCTATGGGCATTTAAAGTTGAAAAAAAGTGATCACCGATTAAGCTTATTTTCGCTCTAACTCTGCTAGTTTAGGAGTTATGGGCAGTTAAAGTTTAGAAAATAAAATTTCTTCGATTGGCTTTATATTTGCACCGAATAAAGATTTCGACGCTACTGACACGAATCTGGACTTATTTTCGCTGTAGGCCTTTTGGTTTGGAAGCTATGGGCGTTTAAAGTTGAAAAAAAGTGATCACCGATTAAGCTTATTTTCGCTCTAACTCTGCTAGTTTAGGAGTTATGGGCAGTTAAAGTTTAGAAAATAAAATTTCTTCGATTGGCTTTATATTTGCACCGAATAAAGATTTCGACGCGACCAACACGAATCTGCGCTTGTTTTCGCTGTAGGCCTTTTGGTTTGGAAGCTATGGGCATTTAAAGTTGAAAAAAAGTGATCTCCGATTAAGCTTATTTTCGCTCTAACTCTGCTAGTTTAGGAGTTATGGGCAGTTAAAGTTTAGAAAATAAAATTTCTTCGATTGGCTTTATATTTGCACCGAATAAAGATTTCGACGCTACTGACACGAATCTGGACTTATTTTCGCTGTAGGCCTTTTGGTTTGGAAGCTATGGGCGTTTAAAGTTGAAAAAAGTGATCACCGATTAAGCTTATTTTCGCTCTAACTCTGCTAGTTTAGGAGTTATGTGCAGTTAAAGTTTAGAAAATAAAATTTCTTCGATTGGCTTTATATTTGCACCGAATAAAGATTTCGACGCGACCAACACGAATCTGCGCTTGTTTTCGCTGTAGGCCTTTTGGTATGGAAGCTATGGGCATTTAAAGTTGAAAAAAAGTGATCACCGATTAAGCTTATTTTCGCTCTAACTCTGCTAGTTTAGGAGTTATGGGCAGTTAAAGTTTAGAAAATAAAATTTCTTCGATTGGCTTTATATTTGCACCGAATAAAGATTTCGACGCGACCAACACGAATCTGCGCTTGTTTTCGCTGTAGGCCTTTTGGTTTGGAAGCTATGGGCATTTAAAGTTGAAAAAAGTGATCACCGATTAAGCTTATTTTCGCTCTAACTCTGCTAGTTTAGGAGTTATGGGCAGTTAAAGTTTTAGAAAATAAAATTTCTTCGATTGGCTTTATATTTGCACCGAATAAAGTTTTCGACGCGACCAACACGAATCTGCGCTTGTTTTCGCTGTAGGCCTTTTGGTTTGGAAGCTATGGGCATTTAAAGTTGAAAAAAAGTGATCACCGATTAAGCTTATTTTCGCTCTAACTCTGCTAGTTTAGGAGTTATGGGCAGTTAAAGTTTAGAAAATAAAATTTCTTCGATTGGCTTTATATTTGCACCGAATAAAGATTTCGACGCTACTGACACGAATCTGGACTTATTTTCGCTGTAGGCCTTTTGGTTTGGAAGCTATGGGCGTTTAAAGTTGAAAAAAAGTGATCACCGATTAAGCTTATTTTCGCTCTAACTCTGCTAGTTTAGGAGTTATGTGCAGTTAAAGTTTAGAAAATAAAATTTCTTCGATTGGCTTTATATTTGCACCGAATAAAGATTTCGACGCGACCAACACGAATCTGCGCTTGTTTTCGCTGTAGGCCTTTTGGTTTGGAAGCTATGGGCATTTAAAGTTGAAAAAAGTGATCACCGATTAAGCTTATTTTCGCTCTAACTCTGCTAGTTTAGGAGTTATGGGCAGTTAAAGTTTAGAAAATAAAATTTCTTCGATTGGCTTTATATTTGCACCGAATAAAGATTTCGACGCGACCGACACGAATCTGCGCTTGTTTTCGCTGTAGGCCTTTTGGTTTGGAAGCTATGGGCGTTTAAAGTTGAAAAAAAGTGATCACCGATTAAGCTTATTTTCGCTCTAACTCTGCTAGTTTAGGAGTTATGTGCAGTTAAAGTTTAGAAAATAAAATTTCTTCGATTGGCTTTATATTTGCACCGAATAAAGATTTCGACGCGACCAACACGAATCTGCGCTTGTTTTCGCTGTAGGCCTTTTGGTTTGGAAGCTATGGGCATTTAAAGTTGAAAAAAGTGATCACCGATTAAGCTTATTTTCGCTCTAACTCTGCTAGTTTAGGAGTTATGGGCAGTTAAAGTTTAGAAAATAAAATTTCTTCGATTGGCTTTATATTTGCACCGAATAAAGATTTCGACGCTACTGACACGAATCTGGGCTTATTTTCGCTGTAGGCCTTTTGGTTTGGAAGCTATGGGCGTTTAAAGTTGAAAAAAAGTGATCACCGATTAAGCTTATTTTCGCTCTAACTCTGCTAGTTTAGGAGTTATGTGCAGTTAAAGTTTAGAAAATAAAATTTCTTCGATTGGCTTTATATTTGCACCGAATAAAGATTTCGACGCGACCAACACGAATCTGCGCTTGTTTTCGCTGTAGGCCTTTTGGTTTGGAAGCTATGGGCATTTAAAGTTGAAAAAAAGTGATCACCGATTAAGCTTATTTTCGCTCTAACTCTGCTAGTTTAGGAGTTATGGGCAGTTAAAGTTTAGAAAATAAAATTTCTTCGATTGGCTTTATATTTGCACCGAATAAAGATTTCGACGCGACCGACACGAATCTGCGCTTGTTTTCGCTGTAGGCCTTTTGGTTTGGAAGCTATGGGCATTTAAAGTTGAAAAAAAGTGATCACCGATTAAGCTTATTTTCGCTCTAACTCTGCTAGTTTAGGAGTTATGGGCAGTTAAAGTTTAGAAAATAAAATTTCTTCGATTGGCTTTATATTTGCACCGAATAAAGATTTCGACGCTACCGACACGAATCTGGACTTATTTTCGCTGTAGGCCTTTTGGTTTGGAAGCTATGGGCGTTTAAAGTTGAAAAAAAGTGATCACCGATTAAGCTTATTTTCGCTCTAACTCTGCTAGTTTAGGAGTTATGGGCAGTTAAAGTTTAGAAAATAAAATTTCTTCGATTGGCTTTATATTTGCACCGAATAAAGATTTCGACGCGACCAACACGAATCTGCGCTTGTTTTCGCTGTAGGCCTTTTGGTTTGGAAGCTATGGGCATTTAAAGTTGAAAAAAAGTGATCACCGATTAAGCTTATTTTCGCTCTAACTCTGCTAGTTTAGGAGTTATGGGCAGTTAAAGTTTAGAAAATAAAATTTCTTCGATTGGCTTTATATTTGCACCGAATAAAGATTTCGACGCGACCAACACGAATCTGCGCTTGTTTTCGCTGTAGGCCTTTTGGTATGGAAGCTATGGGCATTTAAAGTTGAAAAAAAGTGATCACCGATTAAGCTTATTTTCGCTCTAACTCTGCTAGTTTAGGAGTTATGGGCAGTTAAAGTTTTAGAAAATAAAATTTCTTCGATTGGCTTTATATTTGCACCGAATAAAGTTTTCGACGCGACCAACACGAATCTGCGCTTGTTTTCGCTGTAGGCCTTTTTGGTTTGGAAGCTATGGGCATTTAAAGTTGAAAAAAGTGATCACCGATTAAGCTTATTTTCGCTCTAACTCTGCTAGTTTAGGAGTTATGGGCAGTTAAAGTTTAGAAAATAAAATTTCTTCGATTGGCTTTATATTTGCACCGAATAAAGATTTCGACGCTACTGACACGAATCTGGACTTATTTTCGCTGTAGGCCTTTTGGTTTGGAAGCTATGGGCGTTTAAAGTTGAAAAAAGTGATCACCGATTAAGCTTATTTTCGCTCTAACTCTGCTAGTTTAGGAGTTATGGGCAGTTAAAGTTTAGAAAATAAAATTTCTTCGATTGGCTTTATATTTGCACCGAATAAAGATTTCGACGCGACCAACACGAATCTGCGCTTGTTTTCGCTGTAGGCCTTTTGGTTTGGAAGCTATGGGCATTTAAAGTTGAAAAAAAGTGATCACCGATTAAGCTTATTTTCGCTCTAACTCTGCTAGTTTAGGAGTTATGGGCAGTTAAAGTTTAGAAAATAAAATTTCTTCGATTGGCTTTATATTTGCACCGAATAAAGATTTCGACGCTACTGACACGAATCTGCGCTTGTTTTCGCTGTAGGCCTTTTGGTATGGAAGCTATGGGCATTTAAAGTTGAAAAAAAGTGATCACCGATTAAGCTTATTTTCGCTCTAACTCTGCTAGTTTAGGAGTTATGGGCAGTTAAAGTTTTAGAAAATAAAATTTCTTCGATTGGCTTTATATTTGCACCGAATAAAGTTTTCGACGCGACCAACACGAATCTGCGCTTGTTTTCGCTGTAGGCCTTTTGGTTTGGAAGCTATGGGCATTTAAAGTTGAAAAAAGTGATCACCGATTAAGCTTATTTTCGCTCTAACTCTGCTAGTTTAGGAGTTATGGGCAGTTAAAGTTTAGAAAATAAAATTTCTTCGATTGGCTTTATATTTGCACCGAATAAAGATTTCGACGCGACCAACACGAATCTGCGCTTGTTTTCGCTGTAGGCCTTTTGGTTTGGAAGCTGTGGGCATTTAAAGTGGAAAAAAAGTGATCACCGATTAAGCTTATTTTCGCTCTAACTCTGCTAGTTTAGGAGTTATGGGCAGTTAAAGTTTTAGAAAATAAAATTTCTTCGATTGGCTTTATATTTGCACCGAATAAAGATTTCGACGCGACCAACACGAATCTGCGCTTGTTTTCGCTGTAGGCCTTTTGGTTTGGAAGCTATGGGCATTTAAAGTTGAAAAAAAGTGATCACCGATTAAGCTTATTTTCGCTCTAACTCTGCTAGTTTAGGAGTTATGGGCAGTTAAAGTTTAGAAAATAAAATTTCTTCGATTGGCTTTATATTTGCACCGAATAAAGATTTCGACGCTACTGACACGAATCTGGACTTATTTTCGCTGTAGGCCTTTTGGTTTGGAAGCTATGGGCGTTTAAAGTTGAAAAAAAGTGATCACCGATTAAGCTTATTTTCGCTCTAACTCTGCTAGTTTAGGAGTTATGGGCAGTTAAAGTTTAGAAAATAAAATTTCTTCGATTGGCTTTATATTTGCACCGAATAAAGATTTCGACGCGACCAACACGAATCTGCGCTTGTTTTCGCTGTAGGCCTTTTGGTTTGGAAGCTATGGGCATTTAAAGTTGAAAAAAAGTGATCACCGATTAAGCTTATTTTCGCTCTAACTCTGCTAGTTTAGGAGTTATGTGCAGTTAAAGTTTAGAAAATAAAATTTCTTCGATTGGCTTTATATTTGCACCGAATAAAGATTTCGAAGCGACCAACACGAATCTGCGCTTGTTTTCGCTGTAGGCCTTTTGGTTTGGAAGCTATGGGCATTTAAAGTTGAAAAAAAGTGATCACCGTTTAAGCTTATTTTCGCTCTAACTCTGCTAGTTTAGGAGTTATGGGCAGTTAAAGTTTAGAAAATAAAATTTCTTAGATTGGCTTTATATTTGCACCGAATAAAGATTTCGACGCGACCAACACGAATCTGCGCTTGTTTTCGCTGTAGGCCTTTTGGTTTGGAAGCTATGGGCATTTAAAGTTGAAAAAAGTGATCACCGATTAAGCTTATTTTCGCTCTAACTCTGCTAGTTTAGGAGTTATGGGCAGTTAAAGTTTAGAAAATAAAATTTCTTCGATTGGCTTTATATTTGCACCGAATAAAGATTTCGACGCGACCAACACGAATCTGCGCTTGTTTTCGCTGTAGGCCTTTTGGTTTGGAAGCTATGGGCATTTAAAGTTGAAAAAAGTGATCACCGATTAAGCTTATTTTCGCTCTAACTCTGCTAGTTTAGGAGTTATGGGCAGTTAAAGTTTAGAAAATAAAATTTCTTCGATTGGCTTTATATTTGCACCGAATAAAGATTTCGACGCGACCAACACGAATCTGCGCTTGTTTTCGCTGTAGGCCTTTTGGTTTGGAAGCTATGGGCATTTAAAGTTGAAAAAAAGTGACACCGATTAAGCTTATTTTCGCTCTAACTCTGCTAGTTTAGGAGTTATGGGCAGTTAAAGTTTAGAAAATAAAATTTCTTCGATTGGCTTTATATTTGCACCGAATAAAGATTTCGACGCGACCAACACGAATCTGCGCTTGTTTTCGCTGTAGGCCTTTTGGTATGGAAGCTATGGGCATTTAAAGTTGAAAAAAGTGATCACCGATTAAGCTTATTTTCGCTCTAACTCTGCTAGTTTAGGAGTTATGGGCAGTTAAAGTTTTAGAAAATAAAATTTCTTCGATTGGCTTTATATTTGCACCGAATAAAGTTTTCGACGCGACCAACACGAATCTGCGCTTGTTTTCGCTGTAGGCCTTTTGGTTTGGAAGCTATGGGCATTTAAAGTTGAAAAAAAGTGATCACCGATTAAGCTTATTTTCGCTCTAACTCTGCTAGTTTAGGAGTTATGGGCAGTTAAAGTTTAGAAAATAAAATTTCTTCGATTGGCTTTATATTTGCACCGAATAAAGATTTCGACGCTACTGACACGAATCTGGACTTATTTTCGCTGTAGGCCTTTTGGTTTGGAAGCTATGGGCGTTTAAAGTTGAAAAAAAGTGATCACCGATTAAGCTTATTTTTCGCTCTAACTCTGCTAGTTTAGGAGTTATGGGCAGTTAAAGTTTAGAAAATAAAATTTCTTCGATTGGCTTTATATTTGCACCGAATAAAGATTTCGACGCGACCAACACGAATCTGCGCTTGTTTTCGCTGTAGGCCTTTTGGTTTGGAAGCTATGGGCATTTAAAGTTGAAAAAAAGTGATCACCGATTAAGCTTATTTTCGCTCTAACTCTGCTAGTTTAGGAGTTATGTGCAGTTAAAGTTTAGAAAATAAAATTTCTTCGATTGGCTTTATATTTGCACCGAATAAAGATTTCGACGCTACTAACACGAATCTGGACTTATTTTCGCTGTAGGCCTTTTGGTTTGGAAGCTATGGGCGTTTAAAGTTGAAAAAAAGTGATCACCGATTAAGCTTATTTTCGCTCTAACTCTGCTAGTTTAGGAGTTATGGGCAGTTAAAGTTTAGAAAATAAAATTTCTTCGATTGGCTTTATATTTGCACCGAATAAAGATTTCGACGCGACCAACACGAATCTGCGCTTGTTTTCGCTGTAGGCCTTTTGGTATGGAAGCTATGGGCATTTAAAGTTGAAAAAAAGTGATCACCGATTAAGCTTATTTTCGCTCTAACTCTGCTAGTTTAGGAGTTATGGGCAGTTAAAGTTTTAGAAAATAAAATTTCTTCGATTGGCTTTATATTTGCACCGAATAAAGTTTTCGACGCGACCAACACGAATCTGCGCTTGTTTTCGCTGTAGGCCTTTTGGTTTGGAAGCTATGGGCATTTAAAGTTGAAAAAAAGTGATCACCGATTAAGCTTATTTTCGCTCTAACTCTGCTAGTTTAGGAGTTATGGGCAGTTAAAGTTTAGAAAATAAAATTTCTTCGATTGGCTTTATATTTGCACCGAATAAAGATTTCGACGCTACTGACACGAATCTGGACTTATTTTCGCTGTAGGCCTTTTGGTTTGGAAGCTATGGGCGTTTAAAGTTGAAAAAAGTGATCACCGATTAAGCTTATTTTCGCTCTAACTCTGCTAGTTTAGGAGTTATGTGCAGTTAAAGTTTAGAAAATAAAATTTCTTCGATTGGCTTTATATTTGCACCGAATAAAGATTTCGAAGCGACCAACACGAATCTGCGCTTGTTTTCGCTGTAGGCCTTTTGGTTTGGAAGCTATGGGCATTTAAAGTTGAAAAAAAGTGATCACCGATTAAGCTTATTTTCGCTCTAACTCTGCTAGTTTAGGAGTTATGGGCAGTTAAAGTTTAGAAAATAAAATTTCTTCGATTGGCTTTATATTTGCACCGAATAAAGATTTCGACGCTACTGACACGAATCTGGACTTATTTTCGCTGTAGGCCTTTTGGTTTGGAAGCTATGGGCGTTTAAAGTTGAAAAAAAGTGATCACCGATTAAGCTTATTTTCGCTCTAACTCTGCTAGTTTAGGAGTTATGTGCAGTTAAAGTTTAGAAAATAAAATTTCTTCGATTGGCTTTATATTTGCACCGAATAAAGATTTCGACGCGACCAACACGAATCTGCGCTTGTTTTCGCTGTAGGCCTTTTGGTTTGGAAGCTATGGGCATTTAAAGTTGAAAAAAAGTGATCACCGATTAAGCTTATTTTCGCTCTAACTCTGCTAGTTTAGGAGTTATGGGCAGTTAAAGTTTAGAAAATAAAATTTCTTCGATTGGCTTTATATTTGCACCGAATAAAGATTTCGACGCGACCAACACGAATCTGCGCTTGTTTTCGCTGTAGGCCTTTTGGTTTGGAAGCTATGGGCATTTAAAGTTGAAAAAAGTGATCACCGATTAAGCTTATTTTCGCTCTAACTCTGCTAGTTTAGGAGTTATGGGCAGTTAAAGTTTAGAAAATAAAATTTCTTCGATTGGCTTTATATTTGCACCGAATAAAGATTTCGACGCTACTGACACGAATCTGGACTTATTTTCGCTGTAGGCCTTTTGGTTTGGAAGCTATGGGCGTTTAAAGTTGAAAAAAAGTGATCACCGATTAAGCTTATTTTCGCTCTAACTCTGCTAGTTTAGGAGTTATGTGCAGTTAAAGTTTAGAAAATAAAATTTCTTCGATTGGCTTTATATTTGCACCGAATAAAGATTTCGAAGCGACCAACACGAATCTGCGCTTGTTTTCGCTGTAGGCCTTTTGGTTTGGAAGCTATGGGCATTTAAAGTTGAAAAAAAGTGATCACCGATTAAGCTTATTTTCGCTCTAACTCTGCTAGTTTAGGAGTTATGGGCAGTTAAAGTTTAGAAAATAAAATTTCTTCGATTGGCTTTATATTTGCACCGAATAAAGATTTCGACGCTACTGACACGAATCTGGACTTATTTTCGCTGTAGGCCTTTTGGTTTGGAAGCTATGGGCGTTTAAAGTTGAAAAAAAGTGATCACCGATTAAGCTTATTTTCGCTCTAACTCTGCTAGTTTAGGAGTTATGTGCAGTTAAAGTTTAGAAAATAAAATTTCTTCGATTGGCTTTATATTTGCACCGAATAAAGATTTCGAAGCGACCAACACGAATCTGCGCTTGTTTTCGCTGTAGGCCTTTTGGTTTGGAAGCTATGGGCATTTAAAGTTGAAAAAAAGTGATCACCGTTTAAGCTTATTTTCGCTCTAACTCTGCTAGTTTAGGAGTTATGGGCAGTTAAAGTTTAGAAAATAAAATTTCTTCGATTGGCTTTATATTTGCACCGAATAAAGATTTCGACGCGACCAACACGAATCTGCGCTTGTTTTCGCTGTAGGCCTTTTGGTTTGGAAGCTATGGGCATTTAAAGTTGAAAAAAAGTGATCACCGATTAAGCTTATTTTCGCTCTAACTCTGCTAGTTTAGGAGTTATGGGCAGTAAAAGTTTAGAAAATAAAATTTCTTCGATTGGCTTTATATTTGCACCGAATAAAGATTTCGACGCGACCAACACGAATCTGCGCTTGTTTTCGCTGTAGGCCTTTTGGTTTGGAAGCTATGGGCATTTAAAGTTAAAAAAAAGTGATCACCGATTAAGCTTATTTTCGCTCTAACTCTGCTAGTTTAGGAGTTATGGGCAGTTAAAGTTTAGAAAATAAAATTTCTTCGATTGGCTTTATATTTGCACCGAAGAAGATTTCGACGCGACCAACACGAATCTGCGCTTGTTTTCGCTGTAGGCCTTTTGGTTTGGAAGCTATGGGCATTTAAAGTTGAAAAAAAGTACCGATTAAGCTTATTTTCGCTCTAACTCTGCTAGTTTAGGAGTTATGGGCAGTTAAAGTTTAGAAAATAAAATTTCTTCGATTGGCTTTATATTTGCACCGAATAAAGATTTCGACGCGACCAACACGAATCTGCGCTTGTTTTCGCTGTAGGCCTTTTGGTTTGGAAGCTATGGGCATTTAAAGTTGAAAAAAATTGATCACAGATTAAGCTTATTTTCGCTCTAACTCTGCTAGTTTACGAGTTATGGGCAGTTAAAGCTTAGAAAATAAAATTTCTTCGATTGGCTTTATATTTGCACCGAATAAAGATTTCGACGCGACCAACACGAATCTGCGCTTGTTTTCGCTGTAGGCCTTTTGGTTTGGAAGCTATGGGCATTTAAAGTTGAAAAAAAGTGATCACCGATTAAGCTTATTTTCGCTCTAACTCTGCTAGTTTAGGAGTTATGGGCAGTTAAAGTTTTAGAAAATAACATTTCTTCGATTGGCTTTATATTTGCACCGAATAAAGATTTCGACGCGACCAACACGAATCTGCGCTTGTTTTCGCTGTAGGCCTTTTGGTTTGGAAGCTATGGGCATTTAAAGTTGAAAAAAATTGATCACCGATTAAGCTTATTTTCGCTCTAACTCTGCTAGCTTAGGAGTTATGGGCAGTTAAAGTTTAGAAAATAAAATTTCTTCGATTGGCTTTATATTTGCACCGAATAAAGATTTCGACGCTACTGACACGAATCTGGACTTATTTTCGCTGTAGGCCTTTTGGTTTGGAAGCTATGGGCATTTAAAGTTGAAAAAAAGTGATCACCGATTAAGCTTATTTTCGCTCTAACTCTGCTAGTTTAGGAGTTATGGGCAGTAAAAGTTTAGAAAATAAAATTTCTTCGATTGGCTTTATATTTGCACCGAATAAAGATTTCGACGCGACCAACACGAATCTGCGCTTGTTTTCGCTGTAGGCCTTTTGGTATGGAAGCTATGGGCATTTAAAGTTGAAAAAAAGTGATCACCGATTAAGCTTATTTTCGCTCTAACTCTGCTAGTTTAGGAGTTATGGGCAGTTAAAGTTTAGAAAATAAAATTTCTTCGATTGGCTTTATATTTGCACCGAAGAAGATTTCGACGCGACCAACACGAATCTGCGCTTGTTTTCGCTGTAGGCCTTTTGGTTTGGAAGCTATGGGCATTTAAAGTTGAAAAAAAGTGACCCGATTAAGCTTATTTTCGCTCTAACTCTGCTAGTTTAGGAGTTATGGGCAGTTAAAGTTTAGAAAATAAAATTTCTTCGATTGGCTTTATATTTGCACCGAATAAAGATTTCGACGCGACCAACACGAATCTGCGCTTGTTTTCGCTGTAGGCCTTTTGGTTTGGAAGCTATGGGCATTTAAAGTTGAAAAAAATTGATCACAGATTAAGCTTATTTTCGCTCTAACTCTGCTAGTTTACGAGTTATGGGCAGTTAAAGCTTAGAAAATAAAATTTCTTCGATTGGCTTTATATTTGCACCGAATAAAGATTTCGACGCGACCAACACGAATCTGCGCTTGTTTTCGCTGTAGGCCTTTTGGTTTGGAAGCTATGGGCATTTAAAGTTGAAAAAAAGTGATCACCGATTAAGCTTATTTTCGCTCTAACTCTGCTAGTTTAGGAGTTATGGGCAGTTAAAGTTTAGAAAATAAAATTTCTTCGATTGGCTTTATATCCGCACCGAATACGGATTTCGACGCGACCAACACGAATCTGCGCTTATTTTCGCTATAGGCCTTTTGGTTTGGAAGCTATGGGCATTCAAAGTTGAAAAAAAGTGATCACCGATTAAGCTTATTTTCGCTCTAACTCAAAAAAGATTGGCTTTATATTTGCACCGAATAAAGATTTCGACGCTACTGACACGAATCTGGACTTATTTTCGCTGTAGGCCTTTTGGTTTGGAAGCTATGGGCGTTTAAAGTTGAAAAAAAGTGATCACCGATTAAGCTTATTTTCGCTCTAACTCTGCTAGTTTAGGAGTTATGGGCAGTTAAAGTTTAGAAAATAAAATTTCTTCGATTGGCTTTATATTTGCACCGAATAAAGATTTCGACGCTACTGACACGAATCTGGACTTATTTTCGCTGTAGGCCTTTTGGTTTGGAAGCTATGGGCGTTTAAAGTTGAAAAAAAGTGATCACCGATTAAGCTTATTTTCGCTCTAACTCTGCTAGTTTAGGAGTTATGGGCAGTTAAAGTTTAGAAAATAAAATTTCTTCGATTGGCTTTATATTTGCACCGAATAAAGATTTCGACGCGACCAACACGAATCTGCGCTTGTTTTCGCTGTAGGCCTTTTGGTTTGGAAGCTATGGGCATTTAAAGTTGAAAAAAGTGATCACCGATTAAGCTTATTTTCGCTCTAACTCTGCTAGTTTAGGAGTTATGGGCAGTTAAAGTTTTAGAAAATAAAATTTCTTCGATTGGCTTTATATTTGCACCGAATAAAGATTTCGACGCTACTGACACGAATCTGGACTTATTTTCGCTGTAGGCCTTTTGGTTTGGAAGCTATGGGCATTTAAAGTTGAAAAAAGTGATCACCGATTAAGCTTATTTTCGCTCTAACTCTGCTAGTTTAGGAGTTATGGGCAGTTAAAGTTTAGAAAATAAAATTTCTTCGATTGGCTTTATATTTGCACCGAATAAAGATTTCGACGCGACCAACACGAATCTGCGCTTGTTTTCGCTGTAGGCCTTTTGGTTTGGAAGCTATGGGCATTTAAAGTTGAAAAAAGTGATCACCGATTAAGCTTATTTTCGCTCTAACTCTGCTAGTTTAGGAGTTATGGGCAGTTAAAGTTTAGAAAATAAAATTTCTTCGATTGGCTTTATATTTGCACCGAATAAAGATTTCGACGCGACCAACACGAATCTGCGCTTGTTTTCGCTGTAGGCCTTTTGGTTTGGAAGCTATGGGCATTTAAAGTTGAAAAAAAGTGATCACCGATTAAGCTTATTTTCGCTCTAACTCTGCTAGTTTAGGAGTTATGTGCAGTTAAAGTTTAGAAAATAAAATTTCTTCGATTGGCTTTATATTTGCACCGAATAAAGATTTCGACGCTACTGACACGAATCTGGACTTATTTTCGCTGTAGGCCTTTTGGTTTGGAAGCTATGGGCGTTTAAAGTTGAAAAAAAGTGATCACCGATTAAGCTTATTTTCGCTCTAACTCTGCTAGTTTAGGAGTTATGGGCAGTTAAAGTTTAGAAAATAAAATTTCTTCGATTGGCTTTATATTTGCACCGAATAAAGATTTCGACGCGACCAACACGAATCTGCGCTTGTTTTCGCTGTAGGCCTTTTGGTATGGAAGCTATGGGCATTTAAAGTTGAAAAAAAGTGATCACCGATTAAGCTTATTTTCGCTCTAACTCTGCTAGTTTAGGAGTTATGGGCAGTTAAAGTTTTAGAAAATAAAATTTCTTCGATTGGCTTTATATTTGCACCGAATAAAGTTTTCGACGCGACGAACACGAATCTGCGCTTGTTTTCGCTGTAGGCCTTTTGGTTTGGAAGCTATGGGCATTTAAAGTTGAAAAAAAGTGATCACCGATTAAGCTTATTTTCGCTCTAACTCTGCTAGTTTAGGAGTTATGGGCAGTTAAAGTTTAGAAAATAAAATTTCTTCGATTGGCTTTATATTTGCACCGAATAAAGATTTCGACGCTACTGACACGAATCTGGACTTATTTTCGCTGTAGGCCTTTTGGTTTGGAAGCTATGGGCGTTTAAAGTTGAAAAAAAGTGATCACCGATTAAGCTTATTTTCGCTCTAACTCTGCTAGTTTAGGAGTTATGTGCAGTTAAAGTTTAGAAAATAAAATTTCTTCGATTGGCTTTATATTTGCACCGAATAAAGATTTCGAAGCGACCAACACGAATCTGCGCTTGTTTTCGCTGTAGGCCTTTTGGTTTGGAAGCTATGGGCATTTAAAGTTGAAAAAAAGTGATCACCGTTTAAGCTTATTTTCGCTCTAACTCTGCTAGTTTAGGAGTTATGGGCAGTTAAAGTTTAGAAAATAAAATTTCTTCGATTGGCTTTATATTTGCACCGAATAAAGATTTCGACGCGACCAACACGAATCTGCGCTTGTTTTCGCTGTAGGCCTTTTGGTTTGGAAGCTATGGGCATTTAAAGTTGAAAAAAAGTGATCACCGATTAAGCTTATTTTCGCTCTAACTCTGCTAGTTTAGGAGTTATGGGCAGTAAAAGTTTAGAAAATAAAATTTCTTCGATTGGCTTTATATTTGCACCGAATAAAGATTTCGACGCGACCAACACGAATCTGCGCTTGTTTTCGCTGTAGGCCTTTTGGTTTGGAAGCTATGGGCATTTAAAGTTAAAAAAAGTGATCACCGATTAAGCTTATTTTCGCTCTAACTCTGCTAGTTTAGGAGTTATGGGCAGTTAAAGTTTAGAAAATAAAATTTCTTCGATTGGCTTTATATTTGCACCGAAGAAGATTTCGACGCGACCAACACGAATCTGCGCTTGTTTTCGCTGTAGGCCTTTTGGTTTGGAAGCTATGGGCATTTAAAGTTGAAAAAAAGTGATCACCGATTAAGCTTATTTTCGCTCTAACTCTGCTAGTTTAGGAGTTATGGGCAGTTAAAGTTTAGAAAATAAAATTTCTTCGATTGGCTTTATATTTGCACCGAATAAAGATTTCGACGCGACCAACACGAATCTGCGCTTGTTTTCGCTGTAGGCCTTTTGGTTTGGAAGCTATGGGCATTTAAAGTTGAAAAAAATTGATCACAGATTAAGCTTATTTTCGCTCTAACTCTGCTAGTTTACGAGTTATGGGCAGTTAAAGCTTAGAAAATAAAATTTCTTCGATTGGCTTTATATTTGCACCGAATAAAGATTTCGACGCGACCAACACGAATCTGCGCTTGTTTTCGCTGTAGGCCTTTTGGTTTGGAAGCTATGGGCATTTAAAGTTGAAAAAAAGTGATCACCGATTAAGCTTATTTTCGCTCTAACTCTGCTAGTTTAGGAGTTATGGGCAGTTAAAGTTTTAGAAAATAACATTTCTTCGATTGGCTTTATATTTGCACCGAATAAAGATTTCGACGCGACCAACACGAATCTGCGCTTGTTTTCGCTGTAGGCCTTTTGGTTTGGAAGCTATGGGCATTTAAAGTTGAAAAAAATTGATCACCGATTAAGCTTATTTTCGCTCTAACTCTGCTAGTTTAGGAGTTATGGGCAGTTAAAGTTTAGAAAATAAAATTTCTTCGATTGGCTTTATATTTGCACCGAAGAAGATTTCGACGCGACCAACACGAATCTGCGCTTGTTTTCGCTGTAGGCCTTTTGGTTTGGAAGCTATGGGCATTTAAAGTTGAAAAAAAGTGATCACCGATTAAGCTTATTTTCGCTCTAACTCGATTGGCTTTATATTTGCACCGAATAAAGATTTCGACGCTACTGACACGAATCTGGACTTATTTTCGCTGTAGGCCTTTTGGTTTGGAAGCTATGGGCGTTTAAAGTTGAAAAAAAGTGATCACCGATTAAGCTTATTTTCGCTCTAACTCTGCTAGTTTAGGAGTTATGGGCAGTTAAAGTTTAGAAAATAAAATTTCTTCGATTGGCTTTATATCCGCACCGAATACGGATTTCGACGCGACCAACACGAATCTGCGCTTATTTTCGCTATAGGCCTTTTGGTTTGGAAGCTATGGGCATTCAAAGTTGAAAAAAAGTGATCACCGATTAAGCTTATTTTCGCTCTAACTCGATTGGCTTTATATTTGCACCGAATAAAGATTTCGACGCTACTGACACGAATCTGGACTTATTTTCGCTGTAGGCCTTTTGGTTTGGAAGCTATGGGCGTTTAAAGTTGAAAAAAAGTGATCACCGATTAAGCTTATTTTCGCTCTAACTCTGCTAGTTTAGGAGTTATGGGCAGTTAAAGTTTAGAAAATAAAATTTCTTCGATTGGCTTTATATTTGCACCGAATAAAGATTTCGACGCTACTGACACGAATCTGGACTTATTTTCGCTGTAGGCCTTTTGGTTTGGAAGCTATGGGCGTTTAAAGTTGAAAAAAAGTGATCACCGATTAAGCTTATTTTCGCTCTAACTCTGCTAGTTTAGGAGTTATGGGCAGTTAAAGTTTAGAAAATAAAATTTCTTCGATTGGCTTTATATTTGCACCGAATAAAGATTTCGACGCGACCAACACGAATCTGCGCTTGTTTTCGCTGTAGGCCTTTTGGTTTGGAAGCTATGGGCATTTAAAGTTGAAAAAAAGTGATCACCGATTAAGCTTATTTTCGCTCTAACTCTGCTAGTTTAGGAGTTATGGGCAGTTAAAGTTTTAGAAAATAAAATTTCTTCGATTGGCTTTATATTTGCACCGAATAAAGATTTCGACGCTACTGACACGAATCTGGACTTATTTTCGCTGTAGGCCTTTTGGTTTGGAAGCTATGGGCATTTAAAGTTGAAAAAAAGTGATCACCGATTAAGCTTATTTTCGCTCTAACTCTGCTAGTTTAGGAGTTATGGGCAGTTAAAGTTTAGAAAATAAAATTTCTTCGATTGGCTTTATATTTGCACCGAATAAAGATTTCGACGCGACCAACACGAATCTGCGCTTGTTTTCGCTGTAGGCCTTTTGGTTTGGAAGCTATGGGCATTTAAAGTTGAAAAAAAGTGATCACCGATTAAGCTTATTTTCGCTCTAACTCTACTAGTTTAGGAGTTATGGGCAGTTAAAGTTTTAGAAAATAAAATTTCTTCGATTGGCTTTATATTTGCACCGAATAAAGATTTCGACACGACTGACACGAATCTGGGCTTATTTTCGCTGTAGGCCTTTTGGCTTGGAAGCTATGGGCATTTAAAGTTGAAAAAAAGTGATCACCGATTAAGCTTATTTTCGCTCTAACTCTGCTAGTTTAGGAGTTATGGGCAGTTAAAGTTTTAGAAAATAAAATTTCTTCGATTGGCTTTATATTTGCACCGAATAAAGATTTCGACGCGACCAACACGAATCTGCGCTTGTTTTCGCTGTAGGCCTTTTGGTTTGGAAGCTATGGGCATTTAAAGTTGAAAAAAGTGATCACCGATTAAGCTTATTTTCGCTCTAACTCTGCTAGTTTAGGAGTTATGGGCAGTTAAAGTTTTAGAAAATAAAATTTCTTCGATTGGCTTTATATTTGCACCGAATAAAGATTTCGACGCGACCAACACGAATCTGCGCTTGTTTTCGCTGTAGGCCTTTTGGTTTGGAAGCTATGGGCATTTAAAGTTGAAAAAAGTGATCACCGATTAAGCTTATTTTCGCTCTAACTCTGCTAGTTTAGGAGTTATGGGCAGTTAAAGTTTAGAAAATAAAATTTCTTCGATTGGCTTTATATTTGCACCGAATAAAGATTTCGACGCGACCAACACGAATCTGCGCTTGTTTTCGCTGTAGGCCTTTTGGTTTGGAAGCTATGGGCATTTAAAGTTGAAAAAAGTGATCACCGATTAAGCTTATTTTCGCTCTAACTCTGCTAGTTTAGGAGTTATGGGCAGTTAAAGTTTAGAAAATAAAATTTCTTCGATTGGCTTTATATTTGCACCGAATAAAGATTTCGACGCGACCAACACGAATCTGCGCTTGTTTTCGCTGTAGGCCTTTTGGTTTGGAAGCTATGGGCATTTAAAGTTGAAAAAAAGTGATCACCGATTAAGCTTATTTTCGCTCTAACTCTGCTAGTTTAGGAGTTATGGGCAGTTAAAGTTTAGAAAATAAAATTTCTTCGATTGGCTTTATATTTGCACCGAATAAAGATTTCGACGCGACCAACACGAATCTGCGCTTGTTTTCGCTGTAGGCCTTTTGGTTTGGAAGCTATGGGCATTTAAAGTTGAAAAAAGTGATCACCGATTAAGCTTATTTTCGCTCTAACTCTGCTAGTTTAGGAGTTATGGGCAGTTAAAGTTTTAGAAAATAAAATTTCTTCGATTGGCTTTATATTTGCACCGAATAAAGATTTCGACGCGACCAACACGAATCTGCGCTTGTTTTCGCTGTAGGCCTTTTGGTTTGGAAGCTATGGGCATTTAAAGTTGAAAAAAGGTGATCACCGATTAAGCTTATTTTCGCTCTAACTCTGCTAGTTTAGGAGTTATGGGCAGTTAAAGTTTAGAAAATAAAATTTCTTTGATTGGCTTTATATTTGCACCGAATAAAGATTTCGACGCGACCAACACGAATCTGCGCTTGTTTTCACTGTAGGCCTTTTGGTTTGGAAGCTATGGGCATTTAAAGTTGAAAAAAAGTGATCACCGATTAAGCTTATTTTCGCTCTAACTCTGCTAGTTTAGGAGTTATGGGCAGTTAAAGTTTAGAAAATAAAATTTCTTCGATTGGCTTTATATTTGCACCGAATAAAGATTTCGACGCGACCAACACGAATCTGCGCTTGTTTTCACTGTAGGCCTTTTGGTTTGGAAGCTATGGGCATTTAAAGTTGAAAAAAAGTGATCACCGATTAAGCTTATTTTCGCTCTAACTCTGCTAGTTTAGGAGTTATGGGCAGTTAAAGTTTAGAAAATAAAACTTCTTCGATTGGCTTTATATTTGCACCGAATAAAGATTTCGACGCGACCAACACGAATCTGCGCTTGTTTTCGCTGTAGGCCTTTTGGTTTGGAAGCTATGGGCATTTAAAGTTGAAAAAAAGTGATCACCGATTAAGCTTATTTTCGCTCTAACTCTGCTAGTTTAGGAGTTATGGGCAGTTATAGTTTTAGAAAATAAAATTTCTTCGATTGGCTTTATATTTGCACCGAATAAAGATTTCGACGCTACTGACATGAATCTGGGCTTGTTTTCGCTGTAGGCCTTTTGGTTTAGAAGCTATGGGCGTTTAAAGTTGAAAAAAAGTGATCACCGATTAAGCTTATTTTCGCTCTAACTCTGCTAGTTTAGGAGTTATGGGCAGTTAAAGTTTTAGAAAATAAAATTTCTTCGATTGGCTTTATATCCGCACCGAATACGGATTTCGACGCGACCAACACGAATCTGCGCTTATTTTCGCTGTAGGCCTTTTGGTTTGGAAGCTATGGGCATTCAAAGTTGAAAAAAGTGATCACCGATTAAGCTTATTTTCGCTCTAACTCTGCTAGTTTAGGAGTTATGGGCAGTTAAAGTTTTAGAAAATAAAATTTCTTCGATTGGCTTTATATTTGCACCGAATAAAGATTTCGACGCGACCAACACGAATCTGCGCTTGTTTTCGCTGTAGGCCTTTTGGTTTGGAAGCTATGGGCATTTAAAGTTGAAAAAAGTGATCACCGATTAAGCTTATTTTCGCTCTAACTCTGCTAGTTTAGGAGTTATGGGCAGTTAAAGTTTAGAAAATAAAATTTCTTCGATTGGCTTTATATTTGCACCGAATAAAGATTTCGACGCGACCAACACGAATCTGCGCTTGTTTTCGCTGTAGGCCTTTTGGTTTGGAAGCTATGGGCATTTAAAGTTGAAAAAAAGTGATCACCGATTAAGCTTATTTTCGCTCTAACTCTGCTAGTTTAGGAGTTATGGGCAGTTAAAGTTTTAGAAAATAAAATTTCTTCGATTGGCTTTATATTTGCACCGAATAAAGATTTCGACGCGACCAACACGAATCTGCGCTTGTTTTCGCTGTAGGCCTTTTGGTTTGGAAGCTATGGGCATTTAAAGTTGAAAAAAAGTGATCACCGATTAAGCTTATTTTCGCTCTAACTCTGCTAGTTTAGGAGTTATGGGCAGTTAAAGTTTAGAAAATAAAATTTCTTCGATTGGCTTTATATTTGCACCGAATAAAGATTTCGACGCGACCAACACGAATCTGCGCTTGTTTTCACTGTAGGCCTTTTGGTTTGGAAGCTATGGGCATTTAAAGTTGAAAAAAAGTGATCACCGATTAAGCTTATTTTCGCTCTAACTCTGCTAGTTTAGGAGTTATGGGCAATTAAAGTTTTAGAAAATAAAACTTCTTCGATTGGCTTTATATTTGCACCGAATAAAGATTTCGACGCGACCAACACGAATCTGCGCTTGTTTTCGCTGTAGGCCTTTTGGTTTGGAAGCTATGGGCATTTAAAGTTGAAAAAAAGTGATCACCGATTAAGCTTATTTTCGCTCTAACTCTGCTAGTTTAGGAGTTATGGGCAGTTATAGTTTTAGAAAATAAAATTTCTTCGATTGGCTTTATATTTGCACCGAATAAAGATTTCGACGCTACTGACATGAATCTGGGCTTGTTTTCGCTGTAGGCCTTTTGGTTTAGAAGCTATGGGCGTTTAAAGTTGAAAAAAAGTGATCACCGATTAAGCTTATTTTCGCTCTAACTCTGCTAGTTTAGGAGTTATGGGCAGTTAAAGTTTTAGAAAATAAAATTTCTTCGATTGGCTTTATATCCGCACCGAATACGGATTTCGACGCGACCAACACGAATCTGCGCTTATTTTCGCTGTAGGCCTTTTGGTTTGGAAGCTATGGGCATTTAAAGTTGAAAAAAAGTGATCACCGATTAAGCTTATTTTCGCTCTAACTCTGCTAGTTTAGGAGTTATGGGCAGTTAAAGTTTTAGAAAATAAAATTTCTTCGATTGGCTTTATATTTGCACCGAATAAAGATTTCGACGCGACCAACACGAATCTGCGCTTGTTTTCGCTGTAGGCCTTTTGGTTTGGAAGCTATGGGCATTTAAAGTTGAAAAAAAGTGATCACCGATTAAGCTTATTTTCGCTCTAACTCTGCTAGTTTAGGAGTTATGGGCAGTTAAAGTTTAGAAAATAAAATTTCTTCGATTGGCTTTATATTTGCACCGAATAAAGATTTCGACGCGACCAACACGAATCTGCGCTTGTTTTCGCTGTAGGCCTTTTGGTTTGGAAGCTATGGGCATTTAAAGTTGAAAAAAAGTGACACCGATTAAGCTTATTTTCGCTCTAACTCTGCTAGTTTAGGAGTTATGGGCAGTTAAAGTTTAGAAAATAAAATTTCTTCGATTGGGTTTATATCCGCACCGAATACGGATTTCGACGCGACCAACACGAATCTGCGCTTATTTTCGCTATAGGCCTTTTGGTTTGGAAGCTATGGGCATTCAAAGTTGAAAAAAAGTGATCACCGATTAAGCTTATTTTCGCTCTAACTCGATTGGCTTTATATTTGCACCGAATAAAGATTTCGACGCTACTGACACGAATCTGGACTTATTTTCGCTGTAGGCCTTTTGGTTTGGAAGCTATGGGCGTTTAAAGTTGAAAAAAAGTGATCACCGATTAAGCTTATTTTCGCTCTAACTCTGCTAGTTTAGGAGTTATGGGCAGTTAAAGTTTAGAAAATAAAATTTCTTCGATTGGCTTTATATTTGCACCGAATAAAGATTTCGACGCTACTGACACGAATCTGGACTTATTTTCGCTGTAGGCCTTTTGGTTTGGAAGCTATGGGCGTTTAAAGTTGAAAAAAAGTGATCACCGATTAAGCTTATTTTCGCTCTAACTCTGCTAGTTTAGGAGTTATGGGCAGTTAAAGTTTAGAAAATAAAATTTCTTCGATTGGCTTTATATTTGCACCGAATAAAGATTTCGACGCGACCAACACGAATCTGCGCTTGTTTTCGCTGTAGGCCTTTTGGTTTGGAAGCTATGGGCATTTAAAGTTGAAAAAAGTGATCACCGATTAAGCTTATTTTCGCTCTAACTCTGCTAGTTTAGGAGTTATGGGCAGTTAAAGTTTTAGAAAATAAAATTTCTTCGATTGGCTTTATATTTGCACCGAATAAAGATTTCGACGCGACCAACACGAATCTGGGCTTGTTTTCGCTGTAGGCCTTTTGGTTTGGAAGCTATGGGCATTTAAAGTTGAAAAAAAGTGATCACCGATTAAGCTTATTTTCGCTCTAACTCTGCTAGTTTAGGAGTTATGGGCAGTTAAAGTTTAGAAAATAAAATTTCTTCGATTGGCTTTATATTTGCACCGAATAAAGATTTCGACGCGACCAACACGAATCTGCGCTTGTTTTCGCTGTAGGCCTTTTGGTTTGGAAGCTATGGGCATTTAAAGTTGAAAAAAAGTGATCACCGATTAAGCTTATTTTCGCTCTAACTCTGCTAGTTTAGGAGTTATGGGCAGTTAAAGTTTTAGAAAATAAAATTTCTTCGATTGGCTTTATATTTGCACCGAATAAAGATTTCGACACGACCAACACGAATCTGCGCTTATTTTCGCTGTAGGCCTTTTGGTTTGGAAGCTATGGGCATTTAAAGTTGAAAAAAGTGATCACCGATTAAGCTTATTTTCGCTCTAACTCTGCTAGTTTAGGAGTTATGGGCAGTTAAAGTTTTAGAAAATAAAATTTCTTCGATTGGCTTTATATTTGCACCGAATAAAGATTTCGACGCGACCAACACGAATCTGCGCTTGTTTTCGCTGTAGGCCTTTTGGTTTGGAAGCTATGGGCATTTAAAGTTGAAAAAAAGTGATCACCGATTAAGCTTATTTTCGCTCTAACTCTGCTAGTTTAGGAGTTATGGGCAGTTAAAGTTTAGAAAATAAAATTTCTTCGATTGGCTTTATATTTGCACCGAATAAAGATTTCGACGCGACCAACACGAATCTGCGCTTGTTTTCGCTGTAGGCCTTTTGGTTTGGAAGCTATGGGCATTTAAAGTTGAAAAAAGTGATCACCGATTAAGCTTATTTTCGCTCTAACTCTGCTAGTTTAGGAGTTATGGGCAGTTAAAGTTTAGAAAATAAAATTTCTTCGATTGGCTTTATATTTGCACCGAATAAAGATTTCGACGCGACCAACACGAATCTGCGCTTGTTTTCGCTGTAGGCCTTTTGGTTTGGAAGCTATGGGCATTTAAAGTTGAAAAAAAGTGATCACCGATTAAGCTTATTTTCGCTCTAACTCTGCTAGTTTAGGAGTTATGGGCAGTTAAAGTTTAGAAAATAAAATTTCTTCGATTGGCTTTATATTTGCACCGAATAAAGATTTCGACGCGACCAACACGAATCTGCGCTTGTTTTCGCTGTAGGCCTTTTGGTTTGGAAGCTATGGGCATTTAAAGTTGAAAAAAAGTGATCACCGATTAAGCTTATTTTCGCTCTAACTCTGCTAGTTTAGGAGTTATGGGCAGTTAAAGTTTTAGAAAATAAAATTTCTTCGATTGGCTTTATATTTGCACCGAATAAAGATTTCGACGCGACCAACACGAATCTGCGCTTGTTTTCGCTGTAGGCCTTTTGGTTTGGAAGCTATGGGCATTTAAAGTTGAAAAAAGTGATCACCGATTAAGCTTATTTTCGCTCTAACTCTGCTAGTTTAGGAGTTATGGGCAGTTAAAGTTTTAGAAAATAAAATTTCTTCGATTGGCTTTATATTTGCACCGAATAAAGATTTCGACGCGACCAACACGAATCTGCGCTTGTTTTCGCTGTAGGCCTTTTGGTTTGGAAGCTATGGGCATTTAAAGTTGAAAAAAAGTGATCACCGATTAAGCTTATTTTCGCTCTAACTCTGCTAGTTTAGGAGTTATGGGCAGTTAAAAGTAAAATTAAAATAAAATTAAAATAAAACTTCGATTGGCTTTATATTTGCACCGAATAAAGATTTCGACGCGACCAACACGAATCTGCGCTTGTTTTCGCTGTAGGCCTTTTGGTTTGGAAGCTATGGGCATTTAAAGTTGAAAAAAAGTGATCACCGATTAAGCTTATTTTCGCTCTAACTCTGCTAGTTTAGGAGTTATGGGCAGTTAAAGTTTTAGAAAATAAAATTTCTTCGATTGGCTTTATATTTGCACCGAATAAAGATTTCGACGCGACCAACACGAATCTGCGCTTGTTTTCGCTGTAGGCCTTTTGGTTTGGAAGCTATGGGCATTTAAAGTTGAAAAAAGTGATCACCGATTAAGCTTATTTTCGCTCTAACTCTGCTAGTTTAGGAGTTATGGGCAGTTAAAGTTTTAGAAAATAAAATTTCTTCGATTGGCTTTATATTTGCACCGAATAAAGATTTCGACGCGACCAACACGAATCTGCGCTTGTTTTCGCTGTAGGCCTTTTGGTTTGGAAGCTATGGGCATTTAAAGTTGAAAAAAAGTGATCACCGATTAAGCTTATTTTCGCTCTAACTCTGCTAGTTTAGGAGTTATGGGCAGTTAAAGTTTTAGAAAATAAAATTTCTTCGATTGGCTTTATATTTGCACCGAATAAAGATTTCGACGCGACCAACACGAATCTGCGCTTGTTTTCGCTGTAGGCCTTTTGGTTTGGAAGCTATGGGCATTTAAAGTTGAAAAAAAGTGATCACCGATTAAGCTTATTTTCGCTCTAACTCTGCTAGTTTAGGAGTTATGGGCAGTTAAAGTTTAGAAAATAAAATTTCTTCGATTGGCTTTATATTTGCACCGAATAAAGATTTCGACGCGACCAACACGAATCTGCGCTTGTTTTCGCTGTAGGCCTTTTGGTTTGGAAGCTATGGGCATTTAAAGTTGAAAAAAAGTGATCACCGATTAAGCTTATTTTCGCTCTAACTCTGCTAGTTTAGGAGTTATGGGCAGTTAAAGTTTTAGAAAATAAAATTTCTTCGATTGGCTTTATATTTGCACCGAATAAAGATTTCGACGCGACCAACACGAATCTGCGCTTGTTTTCGCTGTAGGCCTTTTGGTTTGGAAGCTATGGGCATTTAAAGTTGAAAAAAAGTGATCACCGATTAAGCTTATTTTCGCTCTAACTCTGCTAGTTTAGGAGTTATGGGCAGTTAAAGTTTTAGAAAATAAAATTTCTTCGATTGGCTTTATATTTGCACCGAATAAAGATTTCGACGCTACCAACACGAATCTGCGCTTGTTTTCGCTGTAGGCCTTTTGGTTTGGAAGCTATGGGCATTTAAAGTTGAAAAAAAGTGATCACCGATTAAGCTTATTTTCGCTCTAACTCTGCTAGTTTAGGAGTTATGGGCAGTTAAAGTTTTAGAAAATAAAATTTCTTCGATTGGCTTTATATTTGCACCGAATAAAGATTTCGACGCGACCAACACGAATCTGCGCTTATTTTCGCTGTAGGCCTTTTGGTTTGGAAGCTATGGGCATTTAAAGTTGAAAAAAAGTGATCACCGATTAAGCTTATTTTCGCTCTAACTCTGCTAGTTTAGGAGTTATGGGCAGTTAAAGTTTTAGAAAATAAAACTTCTTCGATTGGCTTTATATTTGCACCGAATAAAGATTTCGACGCGACCAACACGAATCTGCGCTTGTTTTCGCTGTAGGCCTTTTGGTTTGGAAGCTATGGGCATTTAAAGTTGAAAAAAAGTGATCACCGATTAAGCTTATTTTCGCTCTAACTCTGCTAGTTTAGGAGTTATGGGCAGTTATAGTTTTAGAAAATAAAATTTCTTCGATTGGCTTTATATTTGCACCGAATAAAGATTTCGACGCTACTGACATGAATCTGGGCTTGTTTTCGCTGTAGGCCTTTTGGTTTAGAAGCTATGGGCGTTTAAAGTTGAAAAAAAGTGATTACCGATTAAGCTTATTTTCGCTCTAACTCTGCTAGTTTAGGAGTTATGGGCAGTTAAAGTTTTAGAAAATAAAATTTCTTCGATTGGCTTTATATCCGCACCGAATACGGATTTCGACGCGACCAACACGAATCTGCGCTTATTTTCGCTGTAGGCCTTTTGGTTTGGAAGCTATGGGCATTCAAAGTTGAAAAAAAGTGATCACCGATTAAGCTTATTTTCGCTCTAACTCTGCTAGTTTAGGAGTTATGGGCAGTTAAAGTTTTAGAAAATAAAATTTCTTCGATTGGCTTTATATTTGCACCGAATAAAGATTTCGACGCGACCAACACGAATCTGCGCTTGTTTTCGCTGTAGGCCTTTTGGTTTGGAAGCTATGGGCATTTAAAGTTGAAAAAAAGTGATCACCGATTAAGCTTATTTTCGCTCTAACTCTGCTAGTTTAGGAGTTATGGGCAGTTAAAGTTTAGAAAATAAAATTTCTTCGATTGGCTTTATATTTGCACCGAATAAAGATTTCGACGCGACCAACACGAATCTGCGCTTGTTTTCGCTGTAGGCCTTTTGGTTTGGAAGCTATGGGCATTTAAAGTTGAAAAAAGTGATCACCGATTAAGCTTATTTTCGCTCTAACTCTGCTAGTTTAGGAGTTATGGGCAGTTATAGTTTTAGAAAATAAAATTTCTTCGATTGGCTTTATATTTGCACCGAATAAAGATTTCGACGCTACTGACATGAATCTGGGCTTGTTTTCGCTGTAGGCCTTTTGGTTGAGAAGCTATGGGCGTTTAAAGTTGAAAAAAAGTGATCACCGATTAAGCTTATTTTCGCTCTAACTCTGCTAGTTTAGGAGTTATGGGCAGTTAAAGTTTTAGAAAATAAAATTTCTTCGATTGGCTTTATATCCGCACCGAATACGGATTTCGACGCGACCAACACGAATCTGCGCTTATTTTCGCTGTAGGCCTTTTGGTTTGGAAGCTATGGGCATTCAAAGTTGAAAAAAAGTGATCACCGATTAAGCTTATTTTCGCTCTAACTCTGCTAGTTTAGGAGTTATGGGCAGTTAAAGTTTTAGAAAATAAAATTTCTTCGATTGGCTTTATATTTGCACCGAATAAAGATTTCGACGCGACCAACACGAATCTGCGCTTGTTTTCGCTGTAGGCCTTTTGGTTTGGAAGCTATGGGCATTTAAAGTTGAAAAAAAGTGATCACCGATTAAGCTTATTTTCGCTCTAACTCTTCTAGTTTAGGAGTTATGGGCAGTTAAAGTTTAGAAAATAAAATTTCTTCGATTGGCTTTATATTTGCACCGAATAAAGATTTCGACGCGACCAACACGAATCTGCGCTTGTTTTCGCTGTAGGCCTTTTGGTTTGGAAGCTATGGGCATTTAAAGTTGAAAAAAGTGATCACCGATTAAGCTTATTTTCGCTCTAACTCTGCTAGTTTAGGAGTTATGGGCAGTTAAAGTTTTAGAAAATAAAATTTCTTCGATTGGCTTTATATTTGCACCGAATAAAGATTTCGACACGACTGACACGAATCTGGGCTTATTTTCGCTGTAGGCCTTTTGGCTTGGAAGCTATGGGCATTTAAAGTTGAAAAAAAGTGATCACCGATTAAGCTTATTTTCGCTCTAACTCTGCTAGTTTAGGAGTTATGGGCAGTTAAAGTTTAGAAAATAAAATTTCTTCGATTGGCTTTATATTTGCACCGAATAAAGTTTTCGACACGACTGACACGAATCTGGGCTTATTTTCGCTGTAGGCCTTTTGGCTTGGAAGCTATGGGCATTTAAAGTTGAAAAAAAGTGATCACCGATTAAGCTTATTTTCGCTCTAACTCTGCTAGTTTAGGAGTTATGGGCAGTTAAAGTTTTAGAAAATAAAATTTCTTCGATTGGCTTTATATTTGCACCGAATAAAGATTTCGACGCGACCAACACGAATCTGCGCTTGTTTTCACTGTAGGCCTTTTGGTTTGGAAGCTATGGGCATTTAAAGTTGAAAAAAAGTGATCACCGATTAAGCTTATTTTCGCTCTAACTCTGCTAGTTTAGGAGTTATGGGCAGTTATAGTTTTAGAAAATAAAATTTCTTCGATTGGCTTTATATTTGCACCGAATAAAGATTTCGACGCTACTGACACGAATCTGGGCTTGTTTTCGCTGTAGGCCTTTTGGTTTAGAAGCTATGGGCGTTTAAAGTTGAAAAAAAGTGATCACCGATTAAGCTTATTTTCGCTCTAACTCTGCTAGTTTAGGAGCTATGGGCAGTTAAAGTTTTAGAAAATAAAATTTCTTCGATTGGCTTTATATTTGCACCGAATAAAGATTTCGACGCGACCAACACGAATCTGCGCTTGTTTTCGCTGTAGGCCTTTTGGTTTGGAAGCTATGGGCATTTAAAGTTGAAAAAAAGTGATCACCGATTAAGCTTATTTTCGCTCTAACTCTGCTAGTTTAGGAGTTATGGGCAGTTATAGTTTTAGAAAATAAAATTTCTTCGATTGGCTTTATATTTGCACCGAATAAAGTTTTCGACACGACTGACACGAATCTGGGCTTATTTTCGCTGTAGGCCTTTTGGCTTGGAAGCTATGGGCATTTAAAGTTGAAAAAAAGTGATCACCGATTAAGCTTATTTTCGCTCTAACTCTGCTAGTTTAGGAGTTATGGGCAGTTAAAGTTTAGAAAATAAAATTTCTTTGATTGGCTTTATATTTGCACCGAATAAAGATTTCGACGCGACCAACACGAATCTGCGCTTGTTTTCACTGTAGGCCTTTTGGTTTGGAAGCTATGGGCATTTAAAGTTGAAAAAAAGTGATCACCGATTAAGCTTATTTTCGCTCTAACTCTGCTAGTTTAGGAGTTATGGGCAGTTATAGTTTTAGAAAATAAAATTTCTTCGATTGGCTTTATATTTGCACCGAATAAAGATTTCGACGCTACTGACACGAATCTGGGCTTGTTTTCGCTGTAGGCCTTTTGGTTTAGAAGCTATGGGCGTTTAAAGTTGAAAAAAAGTGATCACCGATTAAGCTTATTTTCGCTCTAACTCTGCTAGTTTAGGAGCTATGGGCAGTTAAAGTTTTAGAAAATAAAATTTCTTCGATTGGCTTTATATTTGCACCGAATAAAGATTTCGACGCGACCAACACGAATCTGCGCTTGTTTTCGCTGTAGGCCTTTTGGTTTGGAAGCTATGGGCATTTAAAGTTGAAAAAAAGTGATCACCGATTAAGCTTATTTTCGCTCTAACTCTGCTAGTTTAGGAGTTATGGGCAGTTAAAGTTTAGAAAATAAAATTTCTTCGATTGGCTTTATATTTGCACCGAATAAAGATTTCGACGCGACCAACACGAATCTGCGCTTGTTTTCGCTGTAGGCCTTTTGGTTTGGAAGCTATGGGCATTTAAAGTTGAAAAAAGTGATCACCGATTAAGCTTATTTTCGCTCTAACTCTTCTAGTTTAGGAGTTATGGGCAGTTAAAGTTTAGAAAATAAAATTTCACCGATTGGCTTTATATTTGCACCGAATAAAGATTTCGACGCGACCAACACGAATCTGCGCTTGTTTTCGCTGTAGGCCTTTTGGTTTGGAAGCTATGGGCATTTAAAGTTGAAAAAAAGTGATCACCGATTAAGCTTATTTTCGCTCTAACTCTGCTAGTTTAGGAGTTATGGGCAGTTAAAGTTTTAGAAAATAAAATTTCTTCGATTGGCTTTATATTTGCACCGAATAAAGATTTCGACGCGACCAACACGAATCTGCGCTTGTTTTCGCTGTAGGCCTTTTGGTTTGGAAGCTATGGGCATTTAAAGTTGACAAAAAGTGATCACCGATTAAGCTTATTTTCGCTCTAACTCTTCTAGTTTAGGAGTTATGGGCAGTTAAAGTTTAGAAAATAAAATTTCACCGATTGGCTTTATATTTGCACCGAATAAAGATTTCGACGCGACCAACACGAATCTGCGCTTGTTTTCGCTGTAGGCCTTTTGGTTTGGAAGCTATGGGCATTTAAAGTTGAAAAAAAGTGATCACCGATTAAGCTTATTTTCGCTCTAACTCTGCTAGTTTAGGAGTTATGGGCAGTTAAAGTTTTAGAAAATAAAATTTCTTCGATTGGCTTTATATTTGCACCGAATAAAGATTTCGACGCGACCAACACGAATCTGCGCTTGTTTTCGCTGTAGGCCTTTTGGTTTGGAAGCTATGGGCATTTAAAGTTGACAAAAAGTGATCACCGATTAAGCTTATTTTCGCTCTAACTCTGCTAGTTTAGGAGTTATGGGCAGTTAAAGTTTAGAAAATAAAATTTCTTCGATTGGCTTTATATTTGTACCGAATAAAGATTTCGACGCGACCAACACGAATCTGCGCTTGTTTTCGCTGTAGGCCTTTTGGTTTGGAAGCTATGGGCATTTAAAGTTGAAAAAAAGTGATCACCGATTAAGCTTATTTTCGCTCTAACTCTGCTAGTTTAGGAGTTATGGGCAGTTAAAGTTTTAGAAAATAAAATTTCTTCGATTGGCTTTATATTTGCACCGAATAAAGATTTCGACGCGACCAACACGAATCTGCGCTTGTTTTCGCTGTAGGCCTTTTGGTTTGGAAGCTATGGGCATTTAAAGTTGAAAAAAGTGATCACCGATTAAGCTTATTTTCGCTCTAACTCTGCTAGTTTAGGAGTTATGGGCAGTTAAAGTTTTAGAAAATAAAATTTCTTCGATTGGCTTTATATTTGCACCGAATAAAGATTTCGACGCGACCAACACGAATCTGCGCTTGTTTTCGCTGTAGGCCTTTTGGCTTGGAAGCTATGGGCATTTAAAGCTGAAAAAAAGTGATCACCGATTAAGCTTATTTTCGCTCTAACTCTGCTAGTTTAGGAGTTATGGGCAGTTAAAGTTTAGAAAAAAAATTTCTTCGATTGGCTTTATATCCGCACCGAATACGGATTTCGACGCGACCAACACGAATCTGCGCTTATTTTCGCTGTAGGCCTTTTGGTTTGGAAGCTATGGGCATTCAAAGTTGAAAAAAAGTGATCACCGATTAAGCTTATTTTCGCTCTAACTCTGCTAGTTTAGGAGTTATGGGCAGTTATAGTTTTAGAAAATAAAATTTCTTCGATTGGCTTTATATTTGCACCGAATAAAGATTTCGACGCTACTGACACGAATCTGGGCTTGTTTTCGCTGTAGGCCTTTTGGTTTAGAAGCTATGGGCGTTTAAAGTTGAAAAAAAGTGATCACCGATTAAGCTTATTTTCGCTCTAACTCTGCTAGTTTAGGAGTTATGGGCAGTTAAAGTTTTAGAAAATAAAATTTCTTCGATTGGCTTTATATTTGCACCGAATAAAGATTTCGACGCGACCAACACGAATCTGCGCTTGTTTTCGCTGTAGGCCTTTTGGTTTGGAAGCTATGGGCATTTAAAGTTGAAAAAAGTGATCACCGATTAAGCTTATTTTCGCTCTAACTCTGCTAGTTTAGGAGTTATGGGCAGTTAAAGTTTAGAAAATAAAATTTCTTCGATTGGCTTTATATTTGCACCGAATAAAGATTTCGACGCGACCAACACGAATCTGCGCTTGTTTTCGCTGTAGGCCTTTTGGTTTGGAAGCTATGGGCATTTAAAGTTGAAAAAAAGTGATCACAGATTAAGCTTATTTTCGCTCTAACTCTGCTAGTTTAGGAGTTATGGGCAGTTAAAGTTTAGAAAATAAAATTTCTTTGATTGGCTTTATATTTGCACCGAATAAAGATTTCGACGCGACCAACACGAATCTGCGCTTGTTTTCACTGTAGGCCTTTTGGTTTGGAAGCTATGGGCATTTAAAGTTGAAAAAAAGTGATCACCGATTAAGCTTATTTTCGCTCTAACTCTGCTAGTTTAGGAGTTATGGGCAGTTATAGTTTTAGAAAATAAAATTTCTTCGATTGGCTTTATATTTGCACCGAATAAAGATTTCGACGCGACCAACACGAATCTGCGCTTGTTTTCGCTGTAGGCCTTTTGGTTTGGAAGCTATGGGCATTTAAAGTTGAAAAAAAGTGATCACCGATTAAGCTTATTTTCGCTCTAACTCTGCTAGTTTAGGAGTTATGGGCAGTTAAAGTTTAGAAAATAAAATTTCTTTGATTGGCTTTATATTTGCACCGAATAAAGATTTCGACGCGACCAACACGAATCTGCGCTTGTTTTCACTGTAGGCCTTTTGGTTTGGAAGCTATGGGCATTTAAAGTTGAAAAAAAGTGATCACCGATTAAGCTTATTTTCGCTCTAACTCTGCTAGTTTAGGAGTTATGGGCAGTTATAGTTTTAGAAAATAAAATTTCTTCGATTGGCTTTATATTTGCACCGAATAAAGATTTCGACGCTACTGACACGAATCTGGGCTTGTTTTCGCTGTAGGCCTTTTGGTTTAGAAGCTATGGGCGTTTAAAGTTGAAAAAAAGTGATCACCGATTAAGCTTATTTTCGCTCTAACTCTGCTAGTTTAGGAGCTATGGGCAGTTAAAGTTTTAGAAAATAAAATTTCTTCGATTGGCTTTATATTTGCACCGAATAAAGATTTCGACGCGACCAACACGAATCTGCGCTTGTTTTCGCTGTAGGCCTTTTGGTTTGGAAGCTATGGGCATTTAAAGTTGAAAAAAAGTGATCACCGATTAAGCTTATTTTCGCTCTAACTCTGCTAGTTTAGGAGTTATGGGCAGTTAAAGTTTAGAAAATAAAATTTCTTCGATTGGCTTTATATTTGCACCGAATAAAGATTTCGACGCGACCAACACGAATCTGCGCTTGTTTTCGCTGTAGGCCTTTTGGTTTGGAAGCTATGGGCATTTAAAGTTGAAAAAAAGTGATCACCGATTAAGCTTATTTTCGCTCTAACTCTTCTAGTTTAGGAGTTATGGGCAGTTAAAGTTTAGAAAATAAAATTTCACCGATTGGCTTTATATTTGCACCGAATAAAGATTTCGACGCGACCAACACGAATCTGCGCTTGTTTTCGCTGTAGGCCTTTTGGTTTGGAAGCTATGGGCATTTAAAGTTGAAAAAAGTGATCACCGATTAAGCTTATTTTCGCTCTAACTCTGCTAGTTTAGGAGTTATGGGCAGTTAAAGTTTTAGAAAATAAAATTTCTTCGATTGGCTTTATATTTGCACCGAATAAAGATTTCGACGCGACCAACACGAATCTGCGCTTGTTTTCGCTGTAGGCCTTTTGGTTTGGAAGCTATGGGCATTTAAAGTTGACAAAAAGTGATCACCGATTAAGCTTATTTTCGCTCTAACTCTGCTAGTTTAGGAGTTATGGGCAGTTAAAGTTTAGAAAATAAAATTTCTTCGATTGGCTTTATATTTGCACCGAATAAAGATTTCGACGCGACCAACACGAATCTGCGCTTGTTTTCGCTGTAGGCCTTTTGGTTTGGAAGCTATGGGCATTTAAAGTTGAAAAAAGTGATCACCGATTAAGCTTATTTTCGCTCTAACTCTGCTAGTTTAGGAGTTATGGGCAGTTAAAGTTTTAGAAAATAAAATTTCTTCGATTGGCTTTATATTTGCACCGAATAAAGATTTCGACGCGACCAACACGAATCTGCGCTTGTTTTCGCTGTAGGCCTTTTGGTTTGGAAGCTATGGGCATTTAAAGTTGAAAAAAAGTGATCACCGATTAAGCTTATTTTCGCTCTAACTCTGCTAGTTTAGGAGTTATGGGCAGTTAAAGTTTTAGAAAATAAAATTTCTTCGATTGGCTTTATATTTGCACCGAATAAAGATTTCGACGCGACCAACACGAATCTGCGCTTGTTTTCGCTGTAGGCCTTTTGGCTTGGAAGCTATGGGCATTTAAAGCTGAAAAAAAGTGATCACCGATTAAGCTTATTTTCGCTCTAACTCTGCTAGTTTAGGAGTTATGGGCAGTTAAAGTTTAGAAAAAAATTTCTTCGATTGGCTTTATATCCGCACCGAATACGGATTTCGACGCGACCAACACGAATCTGCGCTTATTTTCGCTGTAGGCCTTTTGGTTTGGAAGCTATGGGCATTCAAAGTTGAAAAAAAGTGATCACCGATTAAGCTTATTTTCGCTCTAACTCTGCTAGTTTAGGAGTTATGGGCAGTTATAGTTTTAGAAAATAAAATTTCTTCGATTGGCTTTATATTTGCACCGAATAAAGATTTCGACGCTACTGACACGAATCTGGGCTTGTTTTCGCTGTAGGCCTTTTGGTTTAGAAGCTATGGGCGTTTAAAGTTGAAAAAAAGTGATCACCGATTAAGCTTATTTTCGCTCTAACTCTGCTAGTTTAGGAGTTATGGGCAGTTAAAGTTTTAGAAAATAAAATTTCTTCGATTGGCTTTATATTTGCACCGAATAAAGATTTCGACGCGACCAACACGAATCTGCGCTTGTTTTCGCTGTAGGCCTTTTGGTTTGGAAGCTATGGGCATTTAAAGTTGAAAAAAGTGATCACCGATTAAGCTTATTTTCGCTCTAACTCTGCTAGTTTAGGAGTTATGGGCAGTTAAAGTTTAGAAAATAAAATTTCTTCGATTGGCTTTATATTTGCACCGAATAAAGATTTCGACGCGACCAACACGAATCTGCGCTTGTTTTCGCTGTAGGCCTTTTGGTTTGGAAGCTATGGGCATTTAAAGTTGAAAAAAAGTGATCACAGATTAAGCTTATTTTCGCTCTAACTCTGCTAGTTTAGGAGTTATGGGCAGTTAAAGTTTAGAAAATAAAATTTCACCGATTGGCTTTATATTTGCACCGAATAAAGATTTCGACGCGACCAACACGAATCTGCGCTTGTTTTCGCTGTAGGCCTTTTGGCTTGGAAGCTATGGGCATTTAAAGTTGAAAAAAAGTGATCACCGATTAAGCTTATTTTCGCTCTAACTCTGCTAGTTTAGGAGTTATGGGCAGTTAAAGTTTTAGAAAATAAAATTTCTTCGATTGGCTTTATATTTGCACCGAATAAAGATTTCGACGCGACCAACACGAATCTGCGCTTGTTTTCGCTGTAGGCCTTTTGGTTTGGAAGCTATGGGCATTTAAAGTTGAAAAAAGTGATCACCGATTAAGCTTATTTTCGCTCTAACTCTGCTAGTTTAGGAGTTATGGGCAGTTAAAGTTTAGAAAATAAAATTTCTTCGATTGGCTTTATATTTGCACCGAATAAAGATTTCGACGCGACCAACACGAATCTGCGCTTGTTTTCGCTGTAGGCCTTTTGGCTTGGAAGCTATGGGCATTTAAAGTTGAAAAAAAGTGATCACCGATTAAGCTTATTTTCGCTCTAACTCTGCTAGTTTAGGAGTTATGGGCAGTTAAAGTTTAGAAAATAAAATTTTACCGATTGGCTTTATATTTGCACCGAATAAAGATTTCGACGCGACCAACACGAATCTGCGCTTGTTTTCGCTGTAGGCCTTTTGGTTTGGAAGCTATGGGCATTAAAAGTTGAAAAAAAGTGATCACCGATTAAGCTTATTTTCGCTCTAACTCTGCTAGTTTAGGAGTTATGGGCAGTTAAAGTTTTAGAAAATAAAATTTCTTCGATTGGCTTTATATTTGCACCGAATAAAGTTTTCGACGCGACCAACACGAATCTGCGCTTGTTTTCGCTGTAGGCCTTTTGGTTTGGAAGCTATGGGCATTTAAAGTTGAAAAAAAGTGATCACCGATTAAGCTTATTTTCGCTCTAACTCTGCTAGTTTAGGAGTTATGGGCAGTTAAAGTTTAGAAAATAAAATTTCTTCGATTGGCTTTATATTTGCACCGAATAAAGATTTCGACGCTACTGACACGAATCTGGACTTATTTTCGCTGTAGGCCTTTTGGTTTGGAAGCTATGGGCATTAAAAGTTGAAAAAAAGTGATCACCGATTAAGCTTATTTTCGCTCTAACTCTGCTAGTTTAGGAGTTATGGGCAGTTATAGTTTTAGAAAATAAAATTTCTTCGATTGGCTTTATATTTGCACCGAATAAAGATTTCGACGCTACTGACACGAATCTGGGCTTGTTTTCGCTGTAGGCCTTTTGGTTTAGAAGCTATGGGCGTTTAAAGTTGAAAAAAAGTGATCACCGATTAAGCTTATTTTCGCTCTAACTCTGCTAGTTTAGGAGTTATGGGCAGTTATAGTTTTAGAAAATAAAATTTCTTCGATTGGCTTTATATTTGCACCGAATAAAGATTTCGACGCTACTGACACGAATCTGGGCTTGTTTTCGCTGTAGGCCTTTTGGTTTGGAAGCTATGGGCATTAAAAGTTGAAAAAAAGTGATCACCGATTAAGCTTATTTTCGCTCTAACTCTGCTAGTTTAGGAGTTATGGGCAGTTAAAGTTTTAGAAAATAAAATTTCTTCGATTGGCTTTATATTTGCACCGAATAAAGATTTCGACGCGACCAACACGAATCTGCGCTTGTTTTCGCTGTAGGCCTTTTGGTTTGGAAGCTATGGGCATTTAAAGTTGAAAAAAAGTGATCACCGATTAAGCTTATTTTCGCTCTAACTCTGCTAGTTTAGGAGTTATGGGCAGTTAAAGTTTAGAAAATAAAATTTCTTCGATTGGCTTTATATTTGCACCGAATAAAGATTTCGACGCGACCAACACGAATCTGCGCTTGTTTTCGCTGTAGGCCTTTTGGTTTGGAAGCTATGGGCATTTAAAGTTGAAAAAAGTGATCACAGATTAAGCTTATTTTCGCTCTAACTCTGCTAGTTTAGGAGTTATGGGCAGTTAAAGTTTAGAAAATAAAATTTCACCGATTGGCTTTATATTTGCACCGAATAGAGATTTCGACGCGACCAACACGAATCTGCGCTTGTTTTCGCTGTAGGCCTTTTGGCTTGGAAGCTATGGGCATTTAAAGTTGAAAAAAAGTGATCACCGATTAAGCTTATTTTCGCTCTAACTCTGCTAGTTTAGGAGTTATGGGCAGTTAAAGTTTTAGAAAATAAAATTTCTTCGATTGGCTTTATATTTGCACCGAATAAAGATTTCGACGCGACCAACACGAATCTGCGCTTGTTTTCGCTGTAGGCCTTTTGGTTTGGAAGCTATGGGCATTTAAAGTTGAAAAAAAGTGATCACCGATTAAGCTTATTTTCGCTCTAACTCTGCTAGTTTAGGAGTTATGGGCAGTTAAAGTTTAGAAAATAAAATTTCTTCGATTGGCTTTATATTTGCACCGAATAAAGATTTCGACGCGACCAACACGAATCTGCGCTTGTTTTCGCTGTAGGCCTTTTGGCTTGGAAGCTATGGGCATTTAAAGTTGAAAAAAAGTGATCACCGATTAAGCTTATTTTCGCTCTAACTCTGCTAGTTTAGGAGTTATGGGCAGTTAAAGTTTAGAAAATAAAATTTCACCGATTGGCTTTATATTTGCACCGAATAAAGATTTCGACGCGACCAACACGAATCTGCGCTTGTTTTCGCTGTAGGCCTTTTGGTTTGGAAGCTATGGGCATTAAAAGTTGAAAAAAGTGATCACCGATTAAGCTTATTTTCGCTCTAACTCTGCTAGTTTAGGAGTTATGGGCAGTTAAAGTTTTAGAAAATAAAATTTCTTCGATTGGCTTTATATTTGCACCGAATAAAGATTTCGACGCGACCAACACGAATCTGCGCTTGTTTTCGCTGTAGGCCTTTTGGTTTGGAAGCTATGGGCATTTAAAGTTGAAAAAAAGTGATCACCGATTAAGCTTATTTTCGCTCTAACTCTGCTAGTTTAGGAGTTATGGGCAGTTAAAGTTTTAGAAAATAAAATTTCTTCGATTGGCTTTATATTTGCACCGAATAAAGATTTCGACGCGACCAACACGAATCTGCGCTTGTTTTCGCTGTAGGCCTTTTGGTTTGGAAGCTATGGGCATTTAAAGTTGAAAAAAGTGATCACCGATTAAGCTTATTTTCGCTCTAACTCTGCTAGTTTAGGAGTTATGGGCAGTTAAAGTTTTAGAAAATAAAATTTCTTCGATTGGCTTTATATTTGCACCGAATAAAGATTTCGACGCGACCAACACGAATCTGCGCTTGTTTTCGCTGTAGGCCTTTTGGTTTGGAAGCTATGGGCATTTAAAGTTGAAAAAAAGTGATCACCGATTAAGCTTATTTTCGCTCTAACTCTGCTAGTTTAGGAGTTATGGGCAGTTAAAGTTTAGAAAATAAAATTTCTTCGATTGGCTTTATATTTGCACTGAATAAAGATTTCGACGCGACCAACACGAATCTGCGCTTGTTTTCGCTGTAGGCCTTTTGGTTTGGAAGCTATGGGCATTTAAAGTTGAAAAAAAGTGATCACAGATTAAGCTTATTTTCGCTCTAACTCTGCTAGTTTAGGAGTTATGGGCAGTTATAGTTTTAGAAAATAAAATTTCTTCGATTGGCTTTATATTTGCACCGAATAAAGATTTCGACGCTACTGACACGAATCTGGGCTTGTTTTCGCTGTAGGCCTTTTGGTTTAGAAGCTATGGGCGTTTAAAGTTGAAAAAAAGTGATCACCGATTAAGCTTATTTTCGCTCTAACTCTGCTAGTTTAGGAGTTATGGGCAGTTAAAGTTTTAGAAAATAAAATTTCTTCGATTGGCTTTATATTTGCACCGAATAAAGATTTCGACGCGACCAACACGAATCTGCGCTTGTTTTCGCTGTAGGCCTTTTGGTTTGGAAGCTATGGGCATTTAAAGTTGAAAAAAGTGATCACCGATTAAGCTTATTTTCGCTCTAACTCTGCTAGTTTAGGAGTTATGGGCAGTTAAAGTTTTAGAAAATAAAATTTCTTCGATTGGCTTTATATTTGCACCGAATAAAGATTTCGACGCGACCAACACGAATCTGCGCTTGTTTTCGCTGTAGGCCTTTTGGTTTGGAAGCTATGGGCATTTAAAGTTGAAAAAAAGTGATCACCGATTAAGCTTATTTTCGCTCTAACTCTGCTAGTTTAGGAGTTATGGGCAGTTAAAGTTTTAGAAAATAAAATTTCTTCGATTGGCTTTATATTTGCACCGAATAAAGATTTCGACGCGACTAACACGAATCTGCGCTTGTTTTCGCTGTAGGCCTTTTGGTTTGGAAGCTATGGGCATTTAAAGTTGAAAAAAGTGATCACCGATTAAGCTTATTTTCGCTCTAACTCTGCTAGTTTAGGAGTTATGGGCAGTTAAAGTTTAGAAAATAAAATTTCTTCGATTGGCTTTATATTTGCACCGAATAAAGATTTCGACGCGACCAACACGAATCTGCGCTTGTTTTCGCTGTAGGCCTTTTGGTTTGGAAGCTATGGGCATTTAAAGTTGAAAAAAGTGATCACCGATTAAGCTTATTTTCGCTCTAACTCTGCTAGTTTAGGAGTTATGGGCAGTTAAAGTTTTAGAAAATAAAATTTCTTCGATTGGCTTTATATTTGCACCGAATAAAGATTTCGACGCGACCAACACGAATCTGCGCTTGTTTTCGCTGTAGGCCTTTTGGTTTGGAAGCTATGGGCATTTAAAGTTGAAAAAAAGTGATCACCGATTAAGCTTATTTTCGCTCTAACTCTGCTAGTTTAGGAGTTATGGGCAGTTAAAGTTTAGAAAATAAAATTTCTTCGATTGGCTTTATATTTGCACCGAATAAAGATTTCGACGCGACCAACACGAATCTGCGCTTGTTTTCGCTGTAGGCCTTTTGGTTTGGAAGCTATGGGCATTTAAAGTTGAAAAAAGTGATCACCGATTAAGCTTATTTTCGCTCTAACTCTGCTAGTTTAGGAGTTATGGGCAGTTAAAGTTTTAGAAAATAAAATTTCTTCGATTGGCTTTATATTTGCACCGAATAAAGATTTCGACGCGACCAACACGAATCTGCGCTTGTTTTCGCTGTAGGCCTTTTGGTTTGGAAGCTATGGGCATTTAAAGTTGAAAAAAGTGATCACCGATTAAGCTTATTTTCGCTCTAACTCTGCTAGTTTAGGAGTTATGGGCAGTTAAAGTTTTAGAAAATAAAATTTCTTCGATTGGCTTTATATTTGCACCGAATAAAGATTTCGACGCGACCAACACGAATCTGCGCTTGTTTTCGCTGTAGGCCTTTTGGTTTGGAAGCTATGGGCATTTAAAGTTGAAAAAAGTGATCACCGATTAAGCTTATTTTCGCTCTAACTCTGCTAGTTTAGGAGTTATGGGCAGTTATAGTTTTAGAAAATAAAATTTCTTCGATTGGCTTTAATTTCGGATTTTTTATGTGGCCTTTTGGTTTGGAAGCTATGGGCATTTAAAGTTGAAAAAAAGTGATCACCGATTAAGCTTATTTTCGCCTAACTCTGCTATTAGGAGTTATGGGCAGTTAAAGTTTAAAAAATAAAATTTCTTCGATTGGCTTTATATTTGCACCGAATAAAGATTTCGACGCGACCAACACGAATCTGCGCTTGTTTTCGCTGTAGGCCTTTTGGTTTGGAAGCTATGGGCATTTAAAGTTGAAAAAAAGTGATCACCGATTAAGCTTATTTTCGCTCTAACTCTGCTAGTTTAGGAGTTATGGGCAGTTAAAGTTTTAGAAAATAAAATTTCTTCGATTGGCTTTATATTTGCACCGAATAAAGATTTCGACGCGACCAACACGAATCTGCGCTTGTTTTCGCTGTAGGCCTTTTGGTTTGGAAGCTATGGGCATTTAAAGTTGAAAAAAGTGATCACCGATTAAGCTTATTTTCGCTCTAACTCTGCTAGTTTAGGAGTTATGGGCAGTTAAAGTTTTAGAAAATAAAATTTCTTCGATTGGCTTTATATTTGCACCGAATAAAGATTTCGACGCGACCAACACGAATCTGCGCTTGTTTTCGCTGTAGGCCTTTTGGTTTTGGAAAAGGTTTGGGATTTAAAAGGGAAAAAATGTTCTCCGATTAAGCTTATTTTCGCTCTAACTCTGCTAGTTTAGGAGTTATGGGCAGTTAAAGTTTTAGAAAATAAAATTTCTTCGATTGGCTTTATATTTGCACCGAATAAAGATTTCGACGCGACCAACACGAATCTGCGCTTGTTTTCGCTGTAGGCCTTTTGGTTTGGAAGCTATGGGCATTTAAAGTTGAAAAAAGTGATCACCGATTAAGCTTATTTTCGCTCTAACTCTGCTAGTTTAGGAGTTATGGGCAGTTAAAGTTTTAGAAAATAAAATTTCTTCGATTGGCTTTATATTTGCACCGAATAAAGATTTCGACGCGACCAACACGAATCTGCGCTTGTTTTCGCTGTAGGCCTTTTGGTTTGGAAGCTATGGGCATTTAAAGTTGAAAAAAGTGATCACCGATTAAGCTTATTTTCGCTCTAACTCTGCTAGTTTAGGAGTTATGGGCAGTTAAAGTTTTAGAAAATAAAATTTCTTCGATTGGCTTTATATTTGCACCGAATAAAGATTTCGACGCGACCAACACGAATCTGCGCTTGTTTTCGCTGTAGGCCTTTTGGTTTGGAAGCTATGGGCATTTAAAGTTGAAAAAAAGTGATCACCGATTAAGCTTATTTTCGCTCTAACTCTGCTAGTTTAGGAGTTATGGGCAGTTAAAGTTTTAGAAAATAAAATTTCTTCGATTGGCTTTATATTTGCACCGAATAAAGATTTCGACGCGACCAACACGAATCTGCGCTTGTTTTCGCTGTAGGCCTTTTGGTTTGGAAGCTATGGGCATTTAAAGTTGAAAAAAGTGATCACCGATTAAGCTTATTTTCGCTCTAACTCTGCTAGTTTAGGAGTTATGGGCAGTTAAAGTTTTAGAAAATAAAATTTCTTCGATTGGCTTTATATTTGCACCGAATAAAGATTTCGACGCGACCAACACGAATCTGCGCTTGTTTTCGCTGTAGGCCTTTTGGTTTGGAAGCTATGGGCATTTAAAGTTGAAAAAAGTGATCACCGATTAAGCTTATTTTCGCTCTAACTCTGCTAGTTTAGGAGTTATGGGCAGTTAAAGTTTTAGAAAATAAAATTTCTTCGATTGGCTTTATATTTGCACCGAATAAAGATTTCGACGCGACCAACACGAATCTGCGCTTGTTTTCGCTGTAGGCCTTTTTGGTTTGGAAGCTATGGGCATTTAAAGTTGAAAAAAAGTGATCACCGATTAAGCTTATTTTCGCTCTAACTCTGCTAGTTTAGGAGTTATGGGCAGTTAAAGTTTTAGAAAATAAAATTTCTTCGATTGGCTTTATATTTGCACCGAATAAAGATTTCGACGCGACCAACACGAATCTGCGCTTGTTTTCGCTGTAGGCCTTTTGGTTTGGAAGCTATGGGCATTTAAAGTTGAAAAAAGTGATCACCGATTAAGCTTATTTTCGCTCTAACTCTGCTAGTTTAGGAGTTATGGGCAGTTAAAGTTTTAGAAAATAAAATTTCTTCGATTGGCTTTATATTTGCACCGAATAAAGATTTCGACGCGACCAACACGAATCTGCGCTTGTTTTCGCTGTAGGCCTTTTGGTTTGGAAGCTATGGGCATTTAAAGTTGAAAAAAGTGATCACCGATTAAGCTTATTTTCGCTCTAACTCTGCTAGTTTAGGAGTTATGGGCAGTTAAAGTTTTAGAAAATAAAATTTCTTCGATTGGCTTTATATTTGCACCGAATAAAGATTTCGACGCGACCAACACGAATCTGCGCTTGTTTTCGCTGTAGGCCTTTTGGTTTGGAAGCTATGGGCATTTAAAGTTGAAAAAAGTGATCACCGATTAAGCTTATTTTCGCTCTAACTCTGCTAGTTTAGGAGTTATGGGCAGTTAAAGTTTTAGAAAATAAAATTTCTTCGATTGGCTTTATATTTGCACCGAATAAAGATTTCGACGCGACCAACACGAATCTGCGCTTGTTTTCGCTGTAGGCCTTTTGGTTTGGAAGCTATGGGCATTTAAAGTTGAAAAAAAGTGATCACCGATTAAGCTTATTTTCGCTCTAACTCTGCTAGTTTAGGAGTTATGGGCAGTTAAAGTTTTAGAAAATAAAATTTCTTCGATTGGCTTTATATTTGCACCGAATAAAGATTTCGACGCGACCAACACGAATCTGCGCTTGTTTTCGCTGTAGGCCTTTTTGGTTTTGGAAGCTATGGGCATTTAAAGTTGAAAAAAAGTGATCACCGATTAAGCTTATTTTCGCTCTAACTCTGCTAGTTTAGGAGTTATGGGCAGTTAAAGTTTTAGAAAATAAAATTTCTTCGATTGGCTTTATATTTGCACCGAATAAAGATTTCGACGCGACCAACACGAATCTGCGCTTGTTTTCGCTGTAGGCCTTTTGGTTTGGAAGCTATGGGCATTTAAAGTTGAAAAAAGTGATCACCGATTAAGCTTATTTTCGCTCTAACTCTGCTAGTTTAGGAGTTATGGGCAGTTAAAGTTTTAGAAAATAAAATTTCTTCGATTGGCTTTATATTTGCACCGAATAAAGATTTCGACGCGACCAACACGAATCTGCGCTTGTTTTCGCTGTAGGCCTTTTGGTTTGGAAGCTATGGGCATTTAAAGTTGAAAAAAGTGATCACCGATTAAGCTTATTTTCGCTCTAACTCTGCTAGTTTAGGAGTTATGGGCAGTTAAAGTTTTAGAAAATAAAATTTCTTCGATTGGCTTTATATTTGCACCGAATAAAGATTTCGACGCGACCAACACGAATCTGCGCTTGTTTTCGCTGTAGGCCTTTTGGTTTGGAAGCTATGGGCATTTAAAGTTGAAAAAAGTGATCACCGATTAAGCTTATTTTCGCTCTAACTCTGCTAGTTTAGGAGTTATGGGCAGTTAAAGTTTTAGAAAATAAAATTTCTTCGATTGGCTTTATATTTGCACCGAATAAAGATTTCGACGCGACCAACACGAATCTGCGCTTGTTTTCGCTGTAGGCCTTTTGGTTTGGAAGCTATGGGCATTTAAAGTTGAAAAAAGTGATCACCGATTAAGCTTATTTTCGCTCTAACTCTGCTAGTTTAGGAGTTATGGGCAGTTAAAGTTTAGAAAATAAAATTTCTTCGATTGGCTTTATATTTGCACCGAATAAAGATTTCGACGCGACCAACACGAATCTGCGCTTGTTTTCGCTGTAGGCCTTTTGGTTTGGAAGCTATGGGCATTTAAAGTTGAAAAAAGTGATCACCGATTAAGCTTATTTTCGCTCTAACTCTGCTAGTTTAGGAGTTATGGGCAGTTAAAGTTTTAGAAAATAAAATTTCTTCGATTGGCTTTATATTTGCACCGAATAAAGATTTCGACGCGACCAACACGAATCTGCGCTTGTTTTCGCTGTAGGCCTTTTGGTTTGGAAGCTATGGGCATTTAAAGTTGAAAAAAAGTGATCACCGATTAAGCTTATTTTCGCTCTAACTCTGCTAGTTTAGGAGTTATGGGCAGTTAAAGTTTTAGAAAATAAAATTTCTTCGATTGGCTTTATATTTGCACCGAATAAAGATTTTCGACGCGACCAACACGAATCTGCGCTTGTTTTCGCTGTAGGCCTTTTGGTTTGGAAGCTATGGGCATTTAAAGTTGAAAAAAGTGATCACCGATTAAGCTTATTTTCGCTCTAACTCTGCTAGTTTAGGAGTTATGGGCAGTTAAAGTTTAGAAAATAAAATTTCTTCGATTGGCTTTATATTTGCACCGAATAAAGATTTCGACGCGACCAACACGAATCTGCGCTTGTTTTCGCTGTAGGCCTTTTGGTTTGGAAGCTATGGGCATTTAAAGTTGAAAAAAAGTGATCACCGATTAAGCTTATTTTCGCTCTAACTCTGCTAGTTTAGGAGTTATGGGCAGTTAAAGTTTAGAAAATAAAATTTCTTCGATTGGCTTTATATTTGCACCGAATAAAGATTTCGACGCGACCAACACGAATCTGCGCTTGTTTTCGCTGTAGGCCTTTTGGTTTGGAAGCTATGGGCATTTAAAGTTGAAAAAAGTGATCACCGATTAAGCTTATTTTCGCTCTAACTCTGCTAGTTTAGGAGTTATGGGCAGTTAAAGTTTTAGAAAATAAAATTTCTTCGATTGGCTTTATATTTGCACCGAATAAAGATTTCGACGCGACCAACACGAATCTGCGCTTATTTTCGCTGTAGGCCTTTTGGTTTGGAAGCTATGGGCATTTAAAGTTGAAAAAAGTGATCACCGATTAAGCTTATTTTCGCTCTAACTCTGCTAGTTTAGGAGTTATGGGCAGTTAAAGTTTTAGAAAATAAAATTTCTTCGATTGGCTTTATATTTGCACCGAATAAAGATTTCGACGCGACCAACACGAATCTGCGCTTGTTTTCGCTGTAGGCCTTTTGGTTTGGAAGCTATGGGCATTTAAAGTTGAAAAAAGTGATCACCGATTAAGCTTATTTTCGCTCTAACTCTGCTAGTTTAGGAGTTATGGGCAGTTAAAGTTTTAGAAAATAAAATTTCTTCGATTGGCTTTATTTATTTGCACCGAATAAAGATTTCGACGCGACCAACACGAATCTGCGCTTAGTTTTCGCTGTAGGCCTTTTGGTTTGGAAGCTATGGGCATTTAAAGTTGAAAAAAGTGATCACCGATTAAGCTTATTTTCGCTCTAACTCTGCTAGTTTAGGAGTTATGGGCAGTTAAAGTTTTAGAAAATAAAATTTCTTCGATTGGCTTTTATATTTGCACCGAATAAAGATTTCGACGCGACCAACACGAATCTTGGTTTTTTTTTTCTGTGGGCGCTTTGGTTTGGAAGCTATGGGCATTTAAAGTTGAAAAAAGTGATCACCGATTAAGCTTATTTTCGCTCTAACTCTGCTAGTTTAGGAGTTATGGGCAGTAAATAAGTTTAGAAAATAAAATTTCTTCGATTGGCTTTATATTTGCACCGAATAAAGATTTCGACGCGACCAACACGAATCTGCGCTTGTTTTCGCTGTATTTTTTTGTGTTGATGTGTATATATGGGCATTTAAAGTTGAAAAAAAGTGATCACCGATTAAGCTTATTTTCGCTCTAACTCTGCTAGTTTAGGAGTTATGGGCAGTTAAAGTTTAAAAAAATAAAATTTCTTCGATTGGCTTTATATTTGCACCGAATAAAGATTTCGACGCGACCAACACGAATCTGCGCTTATTTTCGCTGTAGGCCTTTTGGTTTGGAAGCTATGGGCATTTAAAGTTGAAAAAAAGTGATCACCGATTAAGCTTATTTTCGCTCTAACTCTGCTAGTTTAGGAGTTATGGGCAGTTAAAGTTTTAGAAAATAAAATTTCTTCGATTGGCTTTATATTTGCACCGAATAAAGATTTCGACGCGACCAACACGAATCTGGGCTTATTTTCGCTGTAGGCCTTTTGGCTTGGAAGCTATGGGCATTTAAAGTTGAAAAAAAGTGATCACCGATTAAGCTTATTTTCGCTCTAACTCTGCTAGTTTAGGAGTTATGGGCAGTTAAAGTTTTAGAAAATAAAATTTCTTCGATTGGCTTTATATTTGCACCGAATAAAGATTTCGACGCGACCAACCACGAATCTGCGCTTGTTTTCGCTGTAGGCCTTTTTGGTTTGGAAGCTATGGGCATTTAAAGTTGAAAAAAGTGATCACCGATTAAGCTTATTTTCGCTCTAACTCTGCTAGTAGGGAGTGGTTAGTTAAAGTTTAGAAAATAAAATTTCTTCGATTGGCTTTATATTTGCACCGAATAAAGATTTCGACGCGACCAACACGAATCTGCGCTTGTTTTCGCTGTAGGCCTTTTGGTTTGGAAGCTATGGGCATTTAAAGTTGAAAAAGTGATCACCGATTAAGCTTATTTTCGCTCTAACTCTGCTAGTTTAGGAGTTATGGGCAGTTAAATTTTAGAAAATAAAATTTCTTCGATTGGCTTTATATTTGCACCGAATAAAGATTTCGACGCGACCAACACGAATCTGCGCTTGTTTTCGCTGTAGGCCTTTTGGTTTGGAAGCTATGGGCATTTAAAGTTAAAAAAAGTGATCACCGATTAAGCTTATTTTCGCTCTAACTCTGCTAGTTTAGGAGTTATGGGCAGTTAAAGTTTTAGAAAATAAAATTTCTTCGATTGGCTTTATATTTGCACCGAATAAAGATTTCGACGCGACCAACACGAATCTGCGCTTGTTTTCGCTGTAGGCCTTTTGGTTTGGAAGCTATGGGCATTTAAAGTTGAAAAAAAGTGATCACCGATTAAGCTTATTTTCGCTCTAACTCTGCTAGTTTAGGAGTTATGGGCAGTTAAAGTTTTAGAAAATAAAATTTCTTCGATTGGCTTTATATTTGCACCGAATAAAGATTTCGACGCGACCAACACGAATCTGCGCTTGTTTTCGCTGTAGGCCTTTTGGTTTGGAAGCTATGGGCATTTAAAGTTGAAAAAAGTGATCACCGATTAGCTTATTTTCGCTCTAACTCTTTGTTTGGGCTGTTTAGAAATAAAATTTCTTCAAGATTGGCTTTATATTGCACCGAATCTGCGCTTGAGCCACCTGTAGGCCTTCTGGCTGAAGCCCAAACAAAGGTTTGTAAGTGGTGCGACAGCTTATTTTCGCTCTAACTCTGCTAGTTTAGGAGTTATGGGCAGTTAAAGTTTAGAAAATAAAATTTCTTCGATTGGCTTTAGTGTAACAGTATGGGCGTTTGTTGAAAAATGATCACCGATTGGCTCTACCTCTGCTAGTTTAGGAGTTATGGGCAGTTAAGAAAAATAAAATTTCTCGTTTATATCACCACCGAATAAAGATTTCGACGCGACCAACACGAATCTGCGCTTGTTTTCGCTGTAGGCCTTTTGGTTTGGAAGCTATGGGCATTTAAAGTTGAAAAAAGTGATCACCGATTAAACTATTTTCGCTCTAACTCTGCTAGTTTAGGAGTTATGGGCAATTAAAGTTTAGAAAATAAAATTTCTTCGATTGGCTTTATATTTGCACCGAATAAAGATTTCGACGCGACCAACACGAATCTGCGCTTGTTTTCGCTGTAGGCCTTTTGGTTTGGAAGCTATGGGCATTTAAAGTTGAAAAAAGTGATCACCGATTAAGCTTATTTTCGCTCTAACTCTGCTAGTTTAGGAGTTATGGGCGGTTAAAGTTTTAGAAAATAAAATTTCTTCGATTGGCTTTATATTTGCACCGAATAAAGATTTCGACGCGACCAACACGAATCTGCGCTTGTTTTCGCTGTAGGCCTTTTGGTTTGGAAGCTATGGGCATTTAAAGTTGAAAAAAGTGATCACCGATTAAGCTTATTTTCGCTCTAACTCTGCTAGTTTAGGAGTTATGGGCAGTTAAAGTTTAGAAAATAAAATTTCTTCGATTGGCTTTATATTTGCACCGAATAAAGATTTCGACGCGACCAACACGAATCTGCGCTTATTTTCGCTGTAGGCCTTTTGGTTTGGAAGCTATGGGCATTTAAAGTTGAAAAAAAGTGATCACCGATTAAGCTTATTTTCGCCTAACTCTGCTAGTTTAGGAGTTATGGGCAGTTAAAGTTTTAGAAAATAAAATTTCTTCGATTGGCTTTATATTTGCACCGAATAAAGATTTCGACGCGACCAACACGAATCTGCGCTTATTTTCGCTGTAGGCCTTTTGGTTTGGAAGCTATGGGCATTTAAAGTTGAAAAAAGTGATCACCGATTAAGCTTATTTTCGCTCTAACTCTGCTAGTTTAGGAGTTATGGGCAGTTAAAGTTTTAGAAAATAAAATTTCTTCGATTGGCTTTATATTTGCACCGAATAAAGATTTCGACGCGACCAACACGAATCTGCGCTTGTTTTCGCTGTAGGCCTTTTGGTTTTGGAAGCTATGGGCATTTAAAGTTGAAAAAAGTGATCACCGATTAAGCTTATTTTCGCTCTAACTCTGCTAGTTTAGGAGTTATGGGCAGTTAAAGTTTTAGAAAGTAAAATTTCTTCGATTGGCTTTATATTTGCACCGAATAAAGATTTCGACGCGACCGACACGAATCTGCGCTTATTTTCGCTGTAGGCCTTTTGGTTTTGGAAGCTATGGGCATTTAAAGTTGAAAAAAAGTGATCACCGATTAAGCTTATTTTCGCTCTAACTCTGCTAGTTTAGGAGTTATGGGCAGTTAAAGTTTTAGAAAATAAAATTTCTTCGATTGGCTTTATATTTGCACCGAATAAAGATTTCGACGCGACCAACACGAATCTGCGCTTGTTTTCGCTGTAGGCCTTTTGGTTTGGAAGCTATGGGCATTTAAAGTTGAAAAAAAGTGATCACCGATTAAGCTTATTTTCGCTCTAACTCTGCTAGTTTAGGAGTTATGGGCAGTTAAAGTTTTAGAAAATAAAATTTCTTCGATTGGCTTTATATTTGCACCGAATAAAGATTTCGACGCGACCAACACGAATCTGCGCTTGTTTTCGCTGTAGGCCTTTTGGTTTGGAAGCTATGGGCATTTAAAGTTGAAAAAAGTGATCACCGATTAAGCTTATTTTCGCTCTAACTCTGCTAGTTTAGGAGTTATGGGCAGTTAAAGTTTTAGAAAATAAAATTTCTTCGATTGGCTTTATATTTGCACCGAATAAAGATTTCGACGCGACCAACACGAATCTGCGCTTGTTTTCGCTGTAGGCCTTTTGGTTTGGAAGCTATGGGCATTTAAAGTTGAAAAAAAGTGATCACCGATTAAGCTTATTTTCGCTCTAACTCTGCTAGTTTAGGAGTTATGGGCAGTTAAAGTTTTAGAAAATAAAATTTCTTCGATTGGCTTTATATTTGCACCGAATAAAGATTTCGACGCGACCAACACGAATCTGCGCTTTTTTTCGCTGTAGGCCTTTTGGTTTGGAAGCTATGGGCATTTAAAGTTGAAAAAAGTGATCACCGATTAAGCTTATTTTCGCTCTAACTCTGCTAGTTTAGGAGTTATGGGCAGTTAAAGTTTAGAAAATAAAATTTCTTCGATTGGCTTTATATTTGCACCGAATAAAGATTTCGACGCGACTGACACGAATCTGGGCTTATTTTCGCTGTAGGCCTTTTGGTTTGGAAGCTATGGGCGTTTAAAGTTGAAAAAAAGTGATCACCGATTAAGCTTATTTTCGCTCTAACTCTGCTAGTTTAGGAGTTATGGGCAGTTAAAGTTTTAGAAAATAAAATTTCTTCGATTGGCTTTATATTTGCACCGAATAAAGATTTCGACGCGACTGACACGAATCTGCGCTTGTTTTCGCTGTAGGCCTTTTGGTTTGGAAGCTATGGGCGTTTAAAGTTGAAAAAAAGTGATCACCGATTAAGCTTATTTTCGCTCTAACTCTGCTAGTTTAGGAGTTATGGGCAGTTAAAGTTTTAGAAAATAAAATTTCTTCGATTGGCTTTATATTTGCACCGAATAAAGATTTCGACGCGACCAACACGAATCTGCGCTTGTTTTCGCTGTAGGCCTTTTGGTTTGGAAGCTATGGGCATTTAAAGTTGAAAAAAAGTGATCACCGATTAAGCTTATTTTCGCTCTAACTCTGCTAGTTTAGGAGTTATGGGCAGTTAAAGTTTTAGAAAATAAAATTTCTTCGATTGGCTTTATATTTGCACCGAATAAAGATTTCGACGCGACCAACACGAATCTGCGCTTATTTTCGCTGTAGGCCTTTTGGTTTGGAAGCTATGGGCATTTAAAGTTGAAAAAAAGTGATCACCGATTAAGCTTATTTTCGCTCTAACTCTGCTAGTTTAGGAGTTATGGGCAGTTAAAGTTTTAGAAAATAAAATTTCTTCGATTGGCTTTATATTTGCACCGAATAAAGATTTCGACGCGACCAACACGAATCTGCGCTTGTTTTCGCTGTAGGCCTTTTGGTTTGGAAGCTATGGGCATTTAAAGTTGAAAAAAGTGATCACCGATTAAGCTTATTTTCGCTCTAACTCTGCTAGTTTAGGAGTTATGGGCAGTTAAAGTTTTAGAAAATAAAATTTCTTCGATTGGCTTTATATTTGCACCGAATAAAGATTTCGACGCGACCAACACGAATCTGCGCTTGTTTTCGCTGTAGGCCTTTTGGTTTGGAAGCTATGGGCATTTAAAGTTGAAAAAAGTGATCACCGATTAAGCTTATTTTCGCTCTAACTCTGCTAGTTTAGGAGTTATGGGCAGTTAAAGTTTTAGAAAATAAAATTTCTTCGATTGGCTTTATATTTGCACCGAATAAAGATTTCGACGCGACCAACACGAATCTGCGCTTGTTTTCGCTGTAGGCCTTTTGGTTTGGAAGCTATGGGCATTTAAAGTTGAAAAAAGTGATCACCGATTAAGCTTATTTTCGCTCTAACTCTGCTAGTTTAGGAGTTATGGGCAGTTAAAGTTTTAGAAAATAAAATTTCTTCGATTGGCTTTATATTTGCACCGAATAAAGATTTCGACGCGACCAACACGAATCTGCGCTTGTTTTCGCTGTAGGCCTTTTGGTTTGGAAGCTATGGGCATTTAAAGTTGAAAAAAGTGATCACCGATTAAGCTTATTTTCGCTCTAACTCTGCTAGTTTAGGAGTTATGGGCAGTTAAAGTTTTAGAAAATAAAATTTCTTCGATTGGCTTTATATTTGCACCGAATAAAGATTTCGACGCTACCGACACGAATCTGCGCTTATTTTCGCTGTAGGCCTTTTGGTTTGGAAGCTATGGGCATTTAAAGTTGAAAAAAGTGATCACCGATTAAGCTTATTTTCGCTCTAACTCTGCTAGTTTAGGAGTTATGGGCAGTTAAAGTTTAGAAAATAAAATTTCTTCGATTGGCTTTATATTTGCACCGAATAAAGATTTCGACGCGACCAACACGAATCTGCGCTTGTTTTCGCTGTAGGCCTTTTGGTTTGGAAGCTATGGGCATTTAAAGTTGAAAAAAGTGATCACCGATTAAGCTTATTTTCGCTCTAACTCTGCTAGTTTAGGAGTTATGGGCAGTTAAAGTTTAGAAAATAAAATTTCTTCGATTGGCTTTATATTTGCACCGAATAAAGATTTCGACGCGACCAACACGAATCTGCGCTTGTTTTCGCTGTAGGCCTTTTGGTTTGGAAGCTATGGGCATTTAAAGTTGAAAAAAAGTGATCACCGATTAAGCTTATTTTCGCTCTAACTCTGCTAGTTTAGGAGTTATGGGCAGTTAAAGTTTAGAAAATAAAATTTCTTCGATTGGCTTTATATTTGCACCGAATAAAGATTTCGACGCGACCAACACGAATCTGCGCTTATTTTCGCTGTAGGCCTTTTGGTTTGGAAGCTATGGGCATTTAAAGTTGAAAAAAAGTGATCACCGATTAAGCTTATTTTCGCTCTAACTCTGCTAGTTTAGGAGTTATGGGCAGTTAAAGTTTTAGAAAATAAAATTTCTTCGATTGGCTTTATATTTGCACCGAATAAAGATTTCGACGCGACCAAGACGAATCTGCACTTGTTTTCGCTGTAGGACTTTTGGTTTGGAAGCTATGGGCGTTTAAAGTTGAAAAAAAGTGATCACCGATTAAGCTTATTTTCGCTCTAACTCTGCTAGTTTAGGAGTTATGGGCAGTTAAAGTTTTAGAAAATAAAATTTCTTCGATTGGCTTTATATTTGCACCGAATAAAGATTTTGACGCGACCAACACGAATCTGCGCTTATTTTCGCTGTAGGCCTTTTGGTTTGGAAGCTATGGGCATTTAAAGTTGAAAAAAAGTGATCACCGATTAAGCTTATTTTCGCTCTAACTCTGCTAGTTTAGGAGTTATGGGCAGTTATAGTTTTAGAAAATAAAATTTCTTCGATTGGCTTTATATTTGCACCGAATAAAGATTTCGACGCGACCAACACGAATCTGCACTTGTTTTCGCTGTAGGCCTTTTGGTTTGGAAGCTATGGGCATTTAAAGTTGAAAAAAAGTGATCACCGATTAAGCTTATTTTCGCTCTAACTCTGCTAGTTTAGGAGTTATGGGCAGTTAAAGTTTTAGAAAATAAAATTTCTTCGATTGGCTTTATATTTGCACCGAATAAAGATTTCGACGCGACCAAGACGAATCTGCACTTGTTTTCGCTGTAGGCCTTTTGGTTTGGAAGCTATGGGCATTTAAAGTTGAAAAAAAGTGATCACCGATTAAGCTTATTTTCGCTCTAACTCTGCTAGTTTAGGAGTTATGGGCAGTTAAAGTTTTAGAAAATAAAATTTCTTCGATTGGCTTTATATTTGCAAAAAATAAAGATTTTGACGCGACCAACACGAATCTGCGCTTATTTTCGCTGTAGGCCTTTTGGTTTGGAAGCTATGGGCGCTTAAAGTTGAAAAAAAGTGATCACCGATTAAGCTTATTTTCGCTCTAACTCTGCTAGTTTAGGAGTTATGGGCAGTTAAAGTTTTAAAAAATAAAATTTCTTCGATTGGCTTTATATTTGCACCGAATAAAGATTTCGACGCGACCAAGACGAATCTGCACTTGTTTTCGCTGTAGGCCTTTTGGTTTGCTTTATATTTGCACCGGATAAAGATTTCGACGCGACCAACACGAATCTGCGCTTGTTTTCGCTGTAGGCCTTTTGGTTTGGAAGCTATGGGCATTTAAAGTTGAAAAAAAGTGATCACCGATTAAGCTTATTTTCGCTCTAACTCTGCTAGTTTAGGAGTTATGGGCAGTTAAAGTTTAGAAAATAAAATTTCTTCGATTACCTTTATATTTGCACCGAATAAAGATTTCGACGCTACTGACACGAATCTGGGCTTATTTTCGCTGTAGGCCTTTTGGTTTGGAAGCTATGGGCGTTAAAAGTTGAAAAAAAGTGATCACCGATTAAGCTTATTTTCGCTCTAACTCTGCTTGTTTAGGAGTTATGGGCAGTTAAAGTTTAGAAAATAAAATTTCTTCGATTGGCTTTATATTTGCACCGAATAAAGATTTCGACGCTACTGACACGAATCTGGGCTTATTTTCGCTGTAGGCCTTTTGGTTTGGAAGCTATGGGCATTTAAAGTTGAAAAAAAGTGATCACCGATTAAGCTTATTTTCGCTCTAACTCTGCTAGTTTAGGAGTTATGGGCAGTTAAAGTTTTAGAAAATAAAATTTCTTCGATTGGCATTATATTTGCACCGAATAAAGATTTTGACGCGACCAACACGAATCTGGGCTTATTTTCGCTATAGGCCTTTTGGTTTGGAAGCTATGGGCATTTAAAGTTGAAAAAAGTGATCACCGATTAAGCTTATTTTCGCTCTAACTCTGCTAGTTTAGGAGTTATGGGCAGTTAAAGTTTAGAAAATAAAATTTCTTCGATTGGCTTTATATTTGCACCGAATAAAGATTTCGACGCGACCAACACGAATCTGCGCTTGTTTTCGCTGTAGGCCGCTTGGTTTGGAAGCTATGGGCATTTAAAGTTGAAAAAAAGTGATCACCGATTAAGCTTATTTTCGCTCTAACTCTGCTAGTTTAGGAGTTATGGGCAGTTAAAGTTTTAGAAAATAAAATTTCTTCGATTTGCTTTATATTTGCACCGGATAAAGATTTCGACGCGACCAACACGAATCTGCGCTTGTTTTCGCTGTAGGCCTTTTGGTTTGGAAGCTATGGGCATTTAAAGTTGAAAAAAAGTGATCACCGATTAAGCTTATTTTCGCTCTAACTTTGCTAGTTTAGGAGTTATGGGCAGTTAAAGTTTAGAAAATAAAATTTCTTCGATTACCTTTATATTTGCACCGAATAAAGATTTCGACGCTACTGACATGAATCTGGGCTTATTTTCGCTGTAGGCCTTTTGGTTTGGAAGCTATGGGCGTTAAAAGTTGAAAAAAAGTGATCACCGATTAAGCTTATTTTCGCTCTAACTCTGCTTGTTTAGGAGTTATGGGCAGTTAAAGTTTAGAAAATAAAATTTCTTCGATTGGCTTTATATTTGCACCGAATAAAGATTTCGACGCTACTGACACGAATCTGGGCTTATTTTCGCTGTAGGCCTTTTGGTTTGGAAGCTATGGGCGTTTAAAGTTGAAAAAAGTGATCACCGATTAAGCTTATTTTCGCTCTAACTCTGCTAGTTTAGGAGTTATGGGCAGTTAAAGTTTTAGAAAATAAAATTTCTTCGATTGGCTTTATATTTGCACCGAATAAAGATTTCGACGCGACCAACACGAATCTGCGCTTGTTTTCGCTGTAGGCCTTTTGGTTTGGAAGCTATGGGCATTTAAAGTTGAAAAAAGTGATCACCGATTAAGCTTATTTTCGCTCTAACTCTGCTAGTTTAGGAGTTATGGGCAGTTAAAGTTTTAGAAAATAAAATTTCTTCGATTTGCTTTATATTTGCACCGGATAAAGATTTCGACGCGACCAACACGAATCTGCGCTTGTTTTCGCTGTAGGCCTTTTGGTTTGGAAGCTATGGGCATTTAAAGTTGAAAAAAAGTGATCACCGATTAAGCTTATTTTCGCTCTAACTCTGCTAGTTTAGGAGTTATGGGCAGTTAAAGTTTAGAAAATAAAATTTCTTCGATTACCTTTATATTTGCACCGAATAAAGATTTCGACGCTACTGACACGAATCTGGGCTTATTTTCGCTGTAGGCCTTTTGGTTTGGAAGCTATGGGCGTTAAAAGTTGAAAAAAAGTGATCACCGATTAAGCTTATTTTCGCTCTAACTCTGCTAGTTTAGGAGTTATGGGCAGTTAAAGTTTTAGAAAATAAAATTTCTTCGATTGGCATTATATTTGCACCGAATAAAGATTTTGACGCGACCAACACGAATCTGGGCTTATTTTCGCTGTAGGCCTTTTGGTTTGGAAGCTATGGGCATTTAAAGTTGAAAAAAGTGATCACCGATTAAGCTTATTTTCGCTCTAACTCTGCTAGTTTAGGAGTTATGGGCAGTTAAAGTTTAGAAAATAAAATTTCTTCGATTGGATTTATATTTGCACCGAATAAAGATTTCGACGCTACTGACACGAATCTGGGCTTATTTTCGCTGTAGGCCTTTTGGTGTGGAAGCTATGGGCATTTAAAGTTGAAAAAAAGTGATCACCGATTAAGCTTATTTTCGCTCTAACTCTGCTAGTTTAGGAGTTATGGGCAGTTAAAGTTTTAGAAAATAAAATTTCTTCGATTGGCATTATATTTGCACCGAATAAAGATTTTGACGCGACCAACACGAATCTGGGCTTATTTTCGCTGTAGGCCTTTTGGTTTGGAAGCTATGGGCATTTAAAGTTGAAAAAAGTGATCACCGATTAAGCTTATTTTCGCTCTAACTCTGCTAGTTTAGGAGTTATGGGCAGTTAAAGTTTAGAAAATAAAATTTCTTCGATTGGCTTTATATTTGCACCGAATAAAGATTTCGACGCGACCAACACGAATCTGCGCTTGTTTTCGCTGTAGGCCGCTTGGTTTGGAAGCTATGGGCATTTAAAGTTGAAAAAAAGTGATCACCGATTAAGCTTATTTTCGCTCTAACTCTGCTAGTTTAGGAGTTATGGGCAGTTAAAGTTTTAGAAAATAAAATTTCTTCGATTTGCTTTATATTTGCACCGGATAAAGATTTCGACGCGACCAACACGAATCTGCGCTTGTTTTCGCTGTAGGCCTTTTGGTTTGGAAGCTATGGGCATTTAAAGTTGAAAAAAAGTGATCACCGATTAAGCTTATTTTCGCTCTAACTTTGCTAGTTTAGGAGTTATGGGCAGTTAAAGTTTAGAAAATAAAATTTCTTCGATTACCTTTA
>JAECWU010000241.1:0-71003 GCA_018150985.1 Chymomyza costata | reverse complement strand
AATGACTTTGAAGTCATCTACTTGCATCAAAATGTTATAATTAGCCGCATGAAATAAATAATTGTGAAATGCTTATGGGAAAAAGTAATATTACAGGAAAAAGAAAAATATAGCAGAAAAGTAACTAAAGGCGACTCTGAAGCTGCTGCTCAAAGTAGTTTGTTGAATAAAATAAAATAAATAACTTATAAATTTGGAGAAAATTTGTGTATTATTCTTATAAAATTAAAATGCGAACTACAAGCAACTTAATTTTTACGACGTTTCCATTTTCAAAAGACGGCTGCTGTATGATGTCACTGCCATTTAAATTTTGCGCCACATAAACAAACATTAACAACACAGCTGTTTCTGGCCTGAATGAAAACGATTCGAAAACGATTCGAAGTCGATTCGAACTCAGTCGAAATCTAGAACACCATTTGTAAATAATAATTTGCATAATTTTTAAGAATAAATTTTGGTCGCCACAAGGCCAGCTTACACATTTTTAAAAAGTAACGACGGCCACACTAGTATGTATAACTTTTTGCTTACTTGCCTAACTGTGCTGGTTCGATAACAAATTAATCGACAAGCAATCGACCGATTCTTGTCTCCGTTTAGCTTAGCAACACTATCATATGTTTAGCCACCAATACACAACAAACAACAAAAACTAGTTACCAGTTGAATTAAAAATGTTAAAATACCGAAAAAATATGATATTAAAACAAGTAAGTAACTTGCATGGACGTGTCACTGCAATGATTGGTAACAACCATTTTACAAAACACTTTCAGGCACCGCAGATGGTTGAACGGCTTTACTCGATTTTATTAATGATTTACACAAATTCCTGACGTAGTTCAAAACTTTAGTACAAATATGTAAACAACCACTTATTCCAGCTATGCGAATCCTGGTAAATTAAATTTTATTTTAAAGGTTAAAGCTGTTCCATTGGTCCTTTATTTATATTTTTCCTCTTATTTCTTGCACCTGGACAAAGTATTCATTGGGCTTAAGACCCGACCATAGACAACCTTTCTTATAAAGTCGAAAATCTGACACTTAAATTAAACTTTGTTAGTGATGATATTGAGACTTATTAAGACAATAACAGAAACTGTTATTTCTTGCAATGACTCTGGTATCATAACTCTTTTTACAAATTATGATCCCGGATATACTTGAAAAAACTGATGCTAAGCTCTAGAAAGACTGACAGACACACTATGTTTGAGGAGATATTTCAGAAGTTAAAAATAGTTATAAGGCATTCAAACATTTTGTTGCAATTGTAACAAATACTCATATATTGCCGCTGCTATAAAGCTCTACCCCCGCGGCATCTTCTGCAGGAATTATATCTTGCTAGTTGCTAGGACCACTTTGCATGCGGATCTGCATTTACATGCTCACAAGATTCAAATAACGCAACAGTTGAAGCCAATGGACCATTATCAGCCCCGCTTACTCGTGCAATGAATGGGAATCATCAAAAATTACGAAGTTTGGATACGGTCCTGTAGAGGCAGCCGCGATGCTCCCATGCAACAAGCTAAATTTTATGTCGACAAGATGAAAAAGATGCGAAAATATCTCTTGGCAAGTGTTTTATTTTAATCGCCATACAGACAACATATATGTACATATAAGTTTTATTTCCATAAACCCATATTTTCATCGGTTATTAGTCAGTACTCAGTGGGATATTAAAACTACTATTATTTTGCAAAATTGCACAGATATACTTCTAATCTCACAAAAAAAAAACATTGGGAAATTTAATCTATTGATAATTGGCACCACCAGTGGAAATCTACTGTCGTTGCAAAAAAAAAATTGCGACTACACTGTATCGTCGAAAACACCAAGCGCCTTTTACTCCCATAGTTCTCATCCGATTTTGACGTATTTTGAAGGTGAATCTATTGCCGTAAATATTTAAAAGGTGCTATGATTGATTTGAATAGGTACCCCTTGATTAAAAATAATTTTTATTTTCATGTCAACATTGCATACATTTTTTGGATTACAAAAATATGCTCGAAACTGTTCAGAATTGCTCACAAGAAGTAAACAAAAAAAGTACTAGACCAAAAGTTCTGTGGTAATAATATGTTTCTTGTTTTTTTTTTGCTTTTCAAAATGGCTTAATAGATTACTTTTGCTTTACTTATCGTTTTCGTACACACTTTATTTCCTTTAGTCTTTGGACGAATATCTTTTACGCTCAAAAGTAAATGCAAATGTTTAAAGTTAATACGAAAAATATATTTGTTTTTATTGATTTATGTAATTTGCAAGATTCTACTTTATTTAAATACAACTTCTAAAAGCATGTTTGAAACAAGATCAAATAGATTATGTAAATAAAGAATATGAAATTCATACATACACCTGAGTTAATTTATAGCAATCATGCAAAAAAAAAAATCGAACTAAAGCACTCCCACCATCCACTAGCAAGCCGATCGTACCTTTAATAAAAATATACACACAAGTACAAACACAACGGTGCCATATAAACTGCGACTCTTTAAAAATAGAAGCAGAGACAACAACATGCCGTTGCTAAGCACAAAGAGCACATTCTCTCACCAAACGTGCTCGCACAACTCACCAAACAGGTTTGGCGGTGATGAGAGAGCGGGAGTGCTTCTTTGTAAACCAGCCACAGCAAGTTAATTTTACAAAATTGCTGCTACAATTTTTTCACTTTTTCAGTCTTTCGATTTGCTGTGGCCGCAACACAAGAAAGTGTGCTCCATGCGGAGATCAGTTGCGTTTGTGTGCCTAAAAACCTGCAGCAGATTTGTGTACTTATTGTAAAACGTAAGGGCAAAAGCAAGAAGAGAGCCGAAACGTACACCAGGTAAGCATATTGATTTTGTGTTGCAAACATTCTAGCATGCGCATACATACATACATATGAATTATTCTTGACAGGCGTTGCCATATCAAAATAGAAGCTAACCACCAACGTTGACGAGAGCCCGCAAGAGAGCGACAAGTGAACGAAGAGAGGACCGTGTCAGCTGTGCCTCTGTTTGTGTGTGTGTGTTATTTGTGTGCAATTTGCAGCCGGCCTATGTGAAAGCTGTTCAAAAATTGCCAAAATTGCCGCAATGTTTTCTGACGTAAGTTGTGCAAGCTGAAAAATATCAGCTGCAACAATAGATCACGGCTTAAATCTCTAAGTTTGTTTTTTTTCTTAGGACGATACCAGTCAGCATAGCGGCAGCAGCAGTTCACAGCAGCACACACGTAAAGTTTTAACACTGGAGGAGCGCGTTGCTGCATTGCGCGAATATGATATAGTGCCTTGTTATAGTAAAGTTGCAAGAAGCTTTAACTGCAGCTGGGGTCAAATCAAAAACGTCGTGGCCAATCGTGAACCTATTTTAGAGTTCTATGAGGCAACGCGCTGTAGCAACAAACAGGTTGATAGCAATTTTGAGGAATTGCGGCGACGCAAGCTTAACTTTTTGGCTCAATGTCTTTATGAGTATATACAACGAGCTCATTATCATATGCACACAGATATTACTGAGGATCTAATACGCACCAAGGCGCTGGATTTTCGTGAGCTTATGAGCATTGACAACTTTATGCCCAACAAGCCATGGATCAATCATTTTAAGGCAGCTTACAACATCACATTATCGAATCGTCAGATTACGATAACACGTATACCTCCGCGCTCCATGGAACTGCGTGATATTATGTCCTACTGCGGCAAAAAAGCCACAAATGCACCTAAAGAAGAAGAAGTAGTGCCAGAAAAACCGCAGCCCAGTGCATCACCCACTGCAAAGCCAGTGGAGACACGTTCACTCTATCGAGCAAAAACGCAGGCTTCTGTATCGCATGAAAACCAAGCTGTACTTGATGAAGTGCAGGCGCGCCGCAAGCGCAAGATTTGCTTTTTGGAAAAGGCATTATATGAATACATACAACGTTCTCAATTTCATCATAAGGGCCGTGTGGATTTGGACAATTTACGTTCTGTAGCCATTAGTCTGCGCGACATACTAAAGATTGAAAACTTCTTTCCGGATAAGATGTGGTTCAATCACTTTAAGAGCCACTATAACTTTAGTTTCTCTCAAGGTCTGGCCATGAGAAGCCGTCGCGTGCCGCTCTCGCTCGATCTGCGCGATATTGTAAGCTACTGTGGCCGGAATGAACAACGTGATCAGCCGCTGGGCAACATAACTCTGACGCCTAAGGAAACAACTATTGTAGCACCAAAGCAATTTATGCATGTGCCGTTTGTTGAGCCCAAAAATGAACATGTGTCTGTACAAGAAGATGATGAAGATGATTGCGTTGCGATTGAAATCACTCCAGAATTGATTGAAATCAAAGATGATGATGAAGAGCAGACGCCGGATAGGCGTTGTGCACTTAAAAGAGACCACGAAGAAATGCAAACAAATAATTCAACATCTCCCTTAAAAATACGCAAAATTGAAACTTTGATGAATACCGAACACGCTGACAACAACAATGCTGGAGAATTGCCGCGCTCTGTGCAAAGTTATGCAGATGCGTTACGCTTGCTGAAGCCAATCGGAGAATTCGTTTTGATGCAAGAGAATTATCGTGCCATAGGCTTGCTCACACAGCTGGAGAAGCTTTTCACGAACAATAACGACCAAGAAAGAAAATTGGAGTTATAAATCGTTAAGCAGTTGACCAAATAAGTAAGCAACTATTAGCAGATCTCGGCTTAAATGCTGCCGTAAAAGTTTCTACTAGAAAATTTAAACCAAATATCGATATTTATGTATATATAATTATGTTATTACTATGCTTTACAGCTTAGTGACTGTAAATGACTTAGGTATAGAGCAATAACCAACTATTAAATAGTGGTTTTACACGATAAGCCCTGTTTTCAAAAGTATCGACGTGAGGAATATAAGTAATTTCCTTGGCGCTTAAAACTATGCATATGTTTAATCAAGTCTAACTTGACATGTTATCATTTTCCTTATGCACTGTAATACGAAAATTAGATAACGCAAGGAAAAAGTCAAAATCGATGTAAGCTGATCTTATATTGACAAACACTGCTGAATTTTTTTTTCTTGGAATAACTAATCCACTTATATTTGTAAAGGAAGGTACTTCGAGGGGTACAATTGTATAAAAAAACTTATTAAAAGATGTTCATGTTAAAAGTTATATATACTACTATAAACGCCTTCACTTACTCTACTTATGTTCAGTCTGCGTACTTCCACCATTCGCAGTAAACGCACAATCAGCGCTAAAAGTTTACGTCCACCCTGTAAAAGTTTACGGGCCCTGCCCATTTGGTATGAAATGACCTGCAGCGCTGCCAGCGAACGTTGTATAAACGTGAAGCTACGTACGTGGCAAGGAGCAGGAACGCTTTAGGTGCTACATCAATTTCAGATGGGTAGAATAACCGGCAGGCGACGCCAGAAAGGCAGCATCCCAGCGAGGGACCTTGGTTTGGGCATACCCACACACATACACATATACACGCATACCCAGAGCCCAATATACACACTGTGGTACCATTTCACAACGTGAGGCAACGACCATATAGCTGGAAGCGCTGCATAGAGACGTCGTCGTCCTCGGTTGCCGCAAAGTTTCGTTTTACGTTTTTGCCATTGGTTTACAACCCTCTTCAGCAACAGGACTTTCATTTCAAGGATTTCCGACCGACATCAGACGTCGACAGACGGTCTGATTATAAAACGTAGAATACCTAGCAATGTATGGTCCTGTGTGCAGGTGTGTGCGGCAAGGCAGGGACTAAAGTTAAAGGTAAAGTTAACGAACAAGTAGAAGAAGCAACTTCAATGCAAAAAAAAAAAAAAACAACAACCGAGCTAACGAGGGACGACTCGGCTCAGGTTACTGCCACGAGTCTGCGCCCCCAAAAACATATAAAAGCAAAATACCCAAAGCGTAAAGTATTCTGAAATAAAACCCCGAAAGCAAAAATGTGCAGGCCGAACAGACGTAGACGTATCTGTTGTATGTTCTCTCTATATATGCCATACTACATACAGACAAATTTAACAGCAGCGCATGTGTTTAATATTCTATAGATATGGCAGTATTTTTTCTTTGAAGTAATACCAGATGTATATCGACAGGAAGTACGTATTAGGGGTGGTACGTAATCCCAAAAATGTCAGGCATACCTTAATTCCTACGACCCACACAGCCTTACAATTTTAAATTCAACCACTTTAAGTTCTGTGCATACACAAACACGTATATAGTATTCTTATGTACACATAGTATATATGAATACGAGCAATGTCCGAAACCATAGTGAAACCCACATCAAAGACAGCATTGTTTAAAAAATAAAAAAACCCGAAAACCCGAACTCTGGCGCCCTCATCAGGTTCCCAAGTTATCGCACCACAGCCATTTACTATAGAGTGTACGTTATGTAGCGTACAAACACAGAACTTCCCAGATACATACCGCATGGAAAATGTACGACTTCGAGTTTAGTGAGCGGCTCTGGTGAGTGGTGGCGACGATATGATTTTGCCTTGGCCCGTCTTTGGTTCGAAACGAGTCTTAGTTTCAGCTGCTTTATAACTGGCTACGTACGACGCGCTACATTGTTAGCGTTCTGTTACTTCTTATTTGGGTTTTTCAGTCCGCATAAAGCCTCTTGGGCTTCAAAAACTGCTCTGGTTTCAGTGTTGTTCTTGTTGTTATACACACGACTTGGCATAGCATCAATTCTGTAGGCATCGTTGAAACTCAGACGATGATGGCACTTGAAGCGCAGCGAACTCACAGCACCACCAGTTCTCAACTGGCTTAGTGGGGGGGACAGGGATGTTCCCTGGTATTGCTGATGCTTTCAACTTGCTCTGCTGTTTGTTTGCCCAAACGACCCGTACATTCGTTCGTTTTGGCTGGCACAGCTTTCGATAGATGCTAATCTATCTTTATTGTACAAAGATGTCGAGAGGATGTGTATGTGAATGGGGGCACAAAAGAATTTTGTCGGTCGAGTCGAACGGACGGTTCGACAGCTGTTCTGACAGTTTTTAGGGGGCTGCTAAAAATATATAAATGGTTTCTGGCATTTTTGTGTATTGGGTTTTCGTATGAATCGATTTTTTTCGGCAGATACATACTGGAAAGTTATTGCTGTATCGCTTGGTTGTATTTGGTACAGTTTTGTTGGCTGAATTATAAATTTTGTTTTTGAAAGGATCGTACTTATCGGTCGTACAAAAAAACGTTTAGAACAAAAAATGTAATTTCGCATTTCTTTTTTGTAATGGAAGATATACTCAGAAGTTCGTATTTTGGACGATAGATGGCGCCAAAGTTGATAAAAGGCCGTTTTTCGTGATTTTAGCCACCTCCTTATCCATTTTTAGGTACAGCGTGTTTTTTTTAGAGGTTCACAACTTTGAGTTGGCAACACTGCTTTATCTGACAACAAATTTAACAGCTGATAGTTGCTTTTTGTTGAGTTTGGTTTGACATTTCATTATGAATAGACTTGCACCAGAGCAATGCTTGCAAATTGTTGAAATTTTTATACCCTGTACCGTATGGTACAAAGGGTATATTGTGTTTGTGCAAGCCGAAAATGTATGTAACGTACAGAAGGAGACGTCGGAGACCCCCCAAAGTTACCTAAAGTATGATCAGTGTGACTCGAGAAGTCGATATACCCATGTCCGTCTGTCTGTCTGTCCGTATGAACGCCTAGATCTCAGAGATGGTAAGAGCTAGAGCAACCAAACTTTCAGATAAGATCCCTTGTTAATCCATAGGAGACAAGTTTATTTTATTTTTTTGATATCGGGATTACATAATATAGCTCCCATAGGGGTGTTTCAGAGGACCTCGAAAAAAAGCAAAAGTTTTAGATGGATAATTCGTTTGTTTATGAAGATATCATAACCAAATCTGGCAGTCGGAAGTATTTTAGAGATCCCCAGCACTGTAGCAAATTTTATCAAAATCGGTTGACTATATCATATAGCTCCCATAGGATCGATCGGTCGAAAAAATGTTTTTTTTACAAAATTCGTTGTGTTTCGTTTGGTTTTGAAGATATCGGAACCAAATTCGGCAAGAGAAAGTTTTTTAGAGTTCCCAAGCACTGTTACAAATTTGATTAAAATCGGTTGACTATATCATATAGCTCCCATAGGACCAATCGGTCAAAAAATCGTTTTTTCTACAAAATTCGTTACGTTTCGTTTGTTTGTAAAGACATTGTTAGCAAATTTGGCATTAAGAAGTTTTTTAGAGTACCCAAGCACTGCACCAAGTTTGATCAAAATCGGTTGGCTATATCATATAGTCCCCATAGGACCGATTGGTCAAAAAAATTGTTTGGTGCAAAATTCGACTGATTTCTTTTTTTTTATTAAAATATCGTAACCAAATTTGCCGTCGGACTTAATTGCAATGTGGTGGTACAGGGTATCCCAAAGTCGTCTGCGCCCGACTTTAACGTACGCCATCTTTTATCAAAAAAATGTAATACAGTCGAGGCGGTGCCCGACAGTGTAATACCCTGTACCTTTTTTTCTCAAAAAAAGATTTATTCCTGCATATTCTTACCAAGAATTTCCAATTGGAACATTTTATTGTTGGTGCAAAACGATATTGATACCTATAAGTTCCGCAAATTTTTACCGATTTTGGTGAAAATCGAAATTTATGTCAAAGGAGTTATTTAAAGTATATGGGGTAAGTCTCAAGGGGATATGTTGAAGGGTGTAGGAGAACGCACGGTAAATCGATTGCGGGGGGGGGGGGGCTGCATTGATAAAATTTGGATGTGGATTTGTTCATTAGAGGCACATGAATCAGCTTACCGAAATTGGTGGTTCAAGGTCGTTTGTTACTATTATTGCGTAGAGTCAAATATTGACGCAGTTTATGGGCAAGGGGAGGTGAAATTTGTACATTTTAGACTATAACTTTTGTTGTAATTGTCCGATTTTGTTTATTTTTGACACACAGATGCATGTAACCACAACGGATCGCTCTGTTGAGTTTCAGATTAAAATATTAAACGGTTTAGCTAAAAACCGCGAAACTCTGCTACGGGGGAACGGGGAAAGATATTGACATGATTCAACAAACTTGATCTTCTGAGGAAATATGCGCATCAGCTGGTAAAGTTTCGTATCTCTAGCTCTTATAGTCTCCGAGATCTAGGTGTTCATACAGACGGACAGACGGACGGACGGACAGACGGACGGACAGACGGACATGGCTCAATCGCTACCCGAGGTTATGATAAGCATTTTGGTATAAAGGACGTGGGGTCTGCCACGCCTCCTTCTTGCCGTTACATACATTGCACAAATATAGTATACCCTTTGTACCTATAGGTACAGGGTATAAAAAACGCCCCTTATAATGTGTATCAAAATTGAATTTTTGGAGAAGGTATACTAAGAAGATTATGTTTTGGACGGTAGAGGGTGGCATGTATACAAAAGTTTTAGAATTTTGAATCATCTTATTGACTTAAGTAGTTCCCAACTTGGAACACTTTAAAGTGTACACTTTCCTCGTAAAAGATGCAAGCACTATGCTAAGTTAAATATATATCTAACGTCAAAATACTCTATATTTATTATCTTGCTGTCGATAAAATCCAGGAGTATTGAGTATAAAAGACCATTTTGCCACTTAAAACAGCATTACAGAAGTAGAAGTAAATTCTAAAGTTCTCATTTAACGTTTACAGGGTATCCGACTTTTGGTCACCGCCTCGGATTCTTAAGTGTTTTCATTGGAGTCATTATAATCTTCTCGGTAAAAGTACCAGGTAGAAAATAACGTCGAACACAATGCGAAAATAAGTTTATATACTCGTCATGGTGACTGTTTTTATACCCTGTACCTATAGGTACAAAGGGTATACTAGATTTGTGCAATGTATGTAACGGACTGAAGAAGGCGTGGCAGACCCCAAGTCCTTTATACCAAAATGCTTATCATAACCTCGGGTAGCGATTGAGCCATGTCCGTCTGTCCGTCTGTATGAACACCTAGATCTCGGAGACTATAAGAGCTAGAGATACGAAACTTTACCAGCTGATGCGCATATTTCCTCAGAAGATCAAGTTTGTTGAATCATGTCAATATCTTTCCCCGTTCCCCCGTAGCAGAGTTTCGCGGTTTTTAGCTAAACCGTTTAATATTTTAATCTGAAACTCAACAGAGCGATCCGTTGTGGTTACATGCATCTGTGTGTCAAAAATAAACAAAATCGGACAATTACAACAAAAGTTATAGTCTAAAATGTACAAATTTCACCTCCCCTTGCCTATAAACTGCGTCAATATTTCACTCTACGTAATAATAGTAACAAATGACCTAGAACCACCAATTTTGGTAAGCTGATTCATGTGCCTCTAATGAACAAATCCACATCCAAATTTTATCAATGCAGCCGCCCCACCCCCCGCAATCGATTTACCGTGTTTTCTCCCGCACCCTTCAACATATCCCCTTGAAACTTACCCCATATACTTTAAATAGCTCCTTTGACGTAAATTTCGATTCTCATCAAAATCGGTTAAAATTTGCGGAGCTTATAGGTATCAATATCGTTTGCACCAACAAAAAAATGTTCCAATTGGAAATTCTTACTAAGAATATGCAGGAATAAATCTTTTTTTGAGAAAAAAGGTACAGGGTATTACACTGTCGGGCACCGCCTCGGCTGTATTACATTTTTTATTTTAAGGATTACCTGCCCTGCTTTGAAAGGGTATCAAATTAGGGCGGATATCCGAGGTGAGTCCCTAAAGTATACGCCCAGCTATTGTATCTCATCGTTTGCTGGGTTCTTTGTCACCCGGATGGTGAGTGGATTAGCGTATCCACACGATTTCTCCTCACTGCATCACGCAATCATCTAAGTTCCAAATTTATTTTTGACAGTCTTATTATTTTTATTTTTTTACAAATTGCACAAATTTAGAACAACAAAATTGCATATTTTGTAATTTTTGAAATTGTTCTTTTGGGTAGTAATAATTTAAATTTATCTTGTAAATAAATAAAAAATTTAAATTTTTTAAATAATGTGAAAAATTATAAAAGCCTACTCGCATATACTTTAGGTAGAATATAAATATATATAAATTTCATTGTGGTATAAGACATTAGAATAAAGTTCAAATAAAAGGCCATCGTCATAATAATAAAAAAGATTGATTAGTAAGAATATGGATAGATAGCAAATATTATTTATGCAGTTCTACTTAGACGCATTATAAAATTGGTAAATGCAAAAAATATAAGTTTTTAAAATATATGATTATGATGATATGATATGATGATATATGAGCCGCCAGAGAGCGCTTTAGTGTATTTTTTTTATTTTTGTCCGTTTTTATACCCTGTACCGTATGTTACAAAGGGTATATTAAGTTTGTGCCAGCCGAAAATATATGTAACAAACAGAGGGAGACATCGGAGACTCTCCACAGTTACCCAAAGTATGATCAGGGTGACTAGAGAAGTCGATATACCCATGTCCGCCTGTCCGTCTGTCTGTATTAACGCCTAAATCTCAGAGATGGTAAGAGCTAAAGCAACCAAACTTTCAGATTAGATCCGCTATTATCCTACGGGAGACATGTTTATTTTATTTTTTTGAAACCGGGGTTCTATTATGTAGCTCCCATAGGGGTGTTTCAGAGGACCTCGAAGTTTTAGAGTTATAATTCGTTTGTTCATGAAGATATCGTAACCAAATTTGGCACTAGGAAGTTTTTTATAGCTCCCAATCATTGTATCAAATTCGATCAAAATCGGTGGACTATATCATATAGCCCCCATAGGACCGATCAGTCAAAAAAAATTTGTTGGTGCAAAATTCGACTGATTTCTGTCTGTTTTTGAAAAAAAAATGTATTTGGAGGTCTTAAGCAATATATTGGACTTAATTGCAATGTGGTGGTATAGTCGTCTAATTATGATATCTTTATAAAGAAACAAAACAACGAATTTCGTAAAAAATACGTTTTTTTGACCGATCGGCCCTATGGGAGCTATATGATATAGTCAATCGATTTTGATCTAATTTGGTAGAGTGCTTAGAAACTCTACAAAATTTCTGAACGCCAACTTTGGTTACGAAACAAACCGAATTTTGCACAAAAACACATTTTTTGGACCGATCGGTCCTATGGGAGGTATATGATATAGTACACCGATTTTCATAAAATTTGTTACAGTTACTATGAAAATGTGAAGTATTCGTCGATTTTCGCAACATTTTCTCAATTTTTAAAAAAAAAAAACGGAAAAGAAATCAAAAAGATACACTAAAGCGCCCTCTGGCGGCGCCCAAAATTAAAAAAAGATGTCAAAAATGGATTTCTCGACACCAGAAACCCCCAAATACACATTTGGTTTAAGAAAAAATAAAGTTTTTTGGCCTTGTAAATGCAATGTCTAAGTCGATTTTTGAATATTTTGATAAAAACCTATTTTGAAAAAGTGGGCGACTCGAAATTCATTTTACACCCATAGTTTCTTGGGCAAATTTGCTTAGAAGTACCCAAAGAATCAAAATCCGAGTGAGCCCCATAAGGTTTTTTCGGCCCCATACAAATTGACCCGCCCTAATATATATATATGTCATTTAGACAAAAATTTAAAAAACCTCAATTTAGATCCTCACCTTGACATCTAAATTCAACTGCTCCGTGGCCATTACGCTTTTTAATAGTTCCTCGGATTTTTAATTTTAATATTTTATATACGTTATATGAATTTTTACGTTTTATTTTTAAAAAATTCGAATAACATGTATCTAAATATGTCTAAGCATATCTTACGATACATAAGACACCTTTTTAAAAAATTAAAAAAATAAAACTTGAAATTTAAAAGTGTCCGTTTAATTTATGGCCTGACTGTGTGTTCAGTTTGTGAAAGAATGTGTCGTTTACATAATACCACGTTTTATTGATTTTGAGGTCATATATATAGTAATTATCAACAGCTCCAATATTAAAGTCGTCTAGGATACGCTGATATCGGGGATCGTTTCGCTTTAGTTCATGTCCTAGAAAAAAACTGGCTTATTGGTATTCAAGCAAGCAGACTCTATGCACCATGGGCTTTGTATAAGCTGTGGGCACAAAACAAAAGGAAAAATAGGCCAAAATATTTCATTAGAGATATTCGCAATTTGTCCCATGTACCTTTTTTAATATAACAATAATGCACAATTCCAATAATCCAGGTGCAATTCAAAAGAATAAGGAAAATGATCGTGCCAAATGTTATTTAAATAGGAAATTCCTTCGACAGATGCAGAAGCCACACTGCTCAACGCAAGATACACACAATTGATGCTGGGCATAAAAATACAGATTTTCCCTTAAAGGATCGTACCTTAAAGCAGTTATCTGAAAACAAAGTCTACCGCCAGAAACACATGAGTTATCGTAAGATCCGCACGATAGCGCTGATTGCAAGGTTGTAATAATGCTGAACGTTTTCCCATTCACATGAAAAATCGTTTTCCAGTTTTCCAACAATGTGTATACCTTGTTGGTTGTCGGTCGGGACGACGCAACAGAATTGTGCAAAATGTATCTACAACATCCGCACAGCTCAAATGGCAAAGCCAACGTACAGCATGAGATATAAAGCCCAGATATGGAAACGGCAATAAACTCGTAAGCAGCATTGAGAATAGAAAGAAGGCAAGGGGATTGGGATTACTGAGAGCGACGACGACTGCGACGGTAATGACGCTGCTGTTGCCCGCTGCTGACAGGCAGCTCAGGCAACTTAACAGCACACCAGTGCTGGAAACGTCTGGGACACTGGAGAGGCAAAAGGCACAAAGGAAATTACGAGGAAAAATTCAGGTCCCTATGGTGCTTTTGGGTGCGACAACCAACGTATATATATATGTATTTTTTATCGTATACCAACACAATGTATATATATATACATATATATATATTAATATATATAGTATAGGTATTACGATGGTATAGTCAGCTGCGGGCAGGCAGCATATAGATTATAGGAAGCACAATGAAAAGAGGAAGATGCACAGATATCTACAATCGAGACAACGTCGTCTACAACAACAACAATAAGAGCATTAGCAGCACCAAAGGCAAGCCCCGGACATAATCAAAAAAGGTAATGGAAAAATACTATCGCTGGTTTTGCTGTCAAGAAATATTGCACCATGAAAAGGGACAACAACCGCTGAGGACGAGACCAAGACCGAGAACTAGTACGAGTTGAGGAGTACGAGTACAAAAACGAGAATGTTCATTTAGAATGCGTCTAGGACATGCGAGGGTTGCGGATTGCCGGGTTCAGTTCAATATAATACATAACCATAATAAATTCTATGGCTAAATCCCCGCTCTGTAGAAAAAGGTCATAATAGATGAGCACCGTAAGCCTGTGTGAGTGTGTGTTTAGTGTATACGTGTGTGTGTGTTTGGATGCGTATTCATGAGTTTGTAAGTATTCCTATATGTAGTATGTGTATGTGTGGCTTGAAAAGCGTCGTTAGTGTTCGTTCGGTTTTCGTGAAAAAGGCAAAAGGAAAGGTCATCATTTTCTTCAATGCTTCTTGTGCTCGTTTTACTCAGCTCATTTTCTAAAGGTTGCCAAAGGCTTTCGGGCATCCCCATCATCTTCCGTTGCACGTTGCCCGTTGACCCTTTTCTCATGTCCCTAAAAACGTTGGAAACTTTACGTTTGCTGGTGGTCAGTCGTTTAGCTGCGTTTCGATAGCTGCTGAAATATAATATTATAACGTCAAGTCATCGTCAATGCGTTGCAGCATCCCAGATAACCCAAAGCTTACCCACTCATGCCCGAACCTGACCACCCACTTCCACCCATAACGCTGGGAATGAGGTTTTCAATGAAGCTGCTGTGGTTTTATACCTTTTCCAATACTTTTGTGTGCTTTATGTATATATTTGTGTGTATTTTTCCACCACCAATGTACATTCAAGTTGAGCCGAGCGTTACCCAGCTTCGTCAGAGACTTATATTATAACTAATCCATCAAATTGCTTTGGGCGACCTACAACTACAATAATAATGGGTTTAACTACTGCTAGTTGTTGTTGTTGTTGTTCTTCTACTTCTTCGCCTTCTTCTTCTTCCTCTTCTTTTTGGTCTTAGCACTCTTATTATTCATGCGAACAAACCCGGGCAGCAGCAATACTTCAAGTTACAGATATACACACGACGTAGTAGTATCAACTTCTCAGCATCTTATAGATACCTCTACATATGGAGTATGATGGTTTATGTGTGTTTATTTCCACGTATCTGTGTATTCAGTTAAGCGTATGTACTGGAAAAGATGCTGCCTTTTGTAAAAGGGACTTGTATCTGTATTTGTGCCGAGACATCGTACATAGTTGCAGAGTGAGGTTACGTTGAGTATCAGTAGCTAACGATTATACACAGCATACCTATAATGGCCCAAGAATCAAGCAGCAGATACAAATGTATCTTGAAAGTTGAAAATGATTGTAGGTAGCTCGCACATATATGGGACTACTTTTGGAAACTTGTTTGACTTGATGTGATGCCCAAAAATTGATCATACTATATGTATATAGATTAGAGTGGACCAATAAATTAGCTAAATGAGTATATGTTAATTGAGTCATACCAGATTGAAATTAATGTCGTAATTTTTTATGACATTACTTTAGCACTGCTTTTCGTGGGCTGCTAGAACGCTTTATGTTTTTATTATTTATACGTCAAGTTCGAAATTTGTCATATAGAAATCGGGTATGACAGTAAATCAATCTGTGTCTGTAGAAGGAGTGCACAACGTTATTGTTACAATTTTTTATGAGGGTAAGTGTCTAAAGTTCCCTTCTTAACTATAAATTCCAAATTTTGATATTTGTTTTGAAAAGAGTTCGCTAAAACAGTTACAGATCCAGCTATCATTTACGAAAATAAAATATTGAATAACATAAAATTTATTTGTACCTATGCCTTATTAATTGATTTCCAGACTGCATGAGAAATTTTATAAGATACATGAAAAATAGCAATACGACTAGCCTGGAACGGCGAAACCGCTCACTATCTTAATCCTTGTTTGTAGTACCCTATGTAACGAACTTTGTGCTTCAACAATATCCGAACCCAACATTTTGTTAAAATTGTTACAGAATAAAGAGATATTTTCTACAATTTAAAGTAAGTTGCATTTTGGTCATATTAATAGGGGCTTTAAGACCCACCTTAATTACTAAACTACTATTAATAATATAGCTGTTCACCCTAATCCGCATCCAGCTTACGATCGCTTCAATCTATAATTTGGTACATAAATCTTTTAGATAACTTCAAATTGTTCATGATCTATAATGTACACACGTTTTAAACTAGGTACCTATATACATAAGTCAACGCATTATTGATTTTAACTTATCTACAAATAAGGTTCACACTAATGGTTGTTAATCACAGACCCAAATAAGCGCACCAAAATGGTAAAAAGCCATAATAATATTCCAAATAAGTACATATGTGAGAGCTATAATTTTGGAGATATGTGTTGAAGCTACTACTTATGTGTACATGTATGTGCGTGGATATATATAGCATAAGTCAACCCGGGCGAACAAATAAATATAGTAGTCCAGTTATAGATACTGAAAATCCATTCACACAAGCACATATCCAAACAGCTAGACAAAGGCCCCGTACCACTTCACATACCCAGATACAAGCACCCATGTCAAGACACAACACACATACACTAAAACAACCCTATAAAAAACATTAAAATAGAGAAAATATTGCGGCGCTACGCCTATGCCCCAAAAACCCATCAAATATTATTATATGTATAAAAACGTCCCGGCAGAGTCTGAGCAATAACAAAAACAACAACAATCAAGCAGCCGAACACAATCGTCGCACTCGGCTCGGTAACGTAAACCCAGCGCACAAACTGGATGTCTATGGATGGATTGTCAGTGGATTGGGCCACAGGCCCTGTGAGACCCGAACATGACCGTAATACTATACAACAAAACATTAACTGCAGCACCCCAAACATCGGCTAGCTTCGGATTGTTGCTCGTACAACGCCGTTGGCTGACAGCCGTTCTGCCGTTGAGTCTTACGTTCATTTTGACGTTACGTTAGGCTCTGCCGTTACGTCGTATTTGTTTTGCACGTCTAACGCAGCGCCAGCTTAGGCGGCGACGTCAGCGTCAAGTGTTGTTCTGCTGCTGCTGCTGCAGATGCGCAGCTGTCCTTACCTCACCTTACCCTTGCTGCTGCTACCTCGCGCCATAGCTCTGCCATGGATTTACGCTTGCTGCTTGCTTGGTTGGTTTGGTTTGGCTTGGCTTGTTTGGGATTAAATATTTCCTATAGATGGGAAAACGAGTCGGTCGGCGAGTCTCGTCGAATTCGAGAAGGTCGGTGGTCGCTTGGCGATGTTGTCGGTAGTCGCGTATATTTCATTCTGTGTTGAACGTTCGTTCGAAGCGGTTTATCGCTCGCTCGCTCGTTCATTGCCGTAATTCTTGTTAAGAGTGTTTTACGCAAAAAGTCGGGTAACTCAACGCCCTCGAGATATATGTATATATATAAACTACGAGCTGTATGCAAAATTTTGGAAAATAATATTGTTTTATATTATACGGCAGTTTTTGATAAGTGAGTACCACTGTGCGTATGTGTAATTTTGCTGCTGTTTCTGTTGTTTGTGTGTAAACAAATGGGGTCTTGAGATTTGTGCATGTGTGTGTATGTGTCTGTGTGTTGTTGATGTTTGTAAGCGTGCAACGTGCAATTAAAAAGCAGCGGCGTCGCGTCGCAGCATTTGCATGCCACATGCGCGTGCTACGGAAGCGCAGCAGCAAGTGCAAAATGTGAGAGTGTGAGAAGGTGCTTATGTGTGTGTGTGTATGTCCGGCCGCTGTTTAAGAATCATTGGGCCCGCGTTTGTTTTTGTTTGGCGGCCTTCTGTTTATGTGATAGACAGACAGCGCGGCGACACTGTGAGTGTGCGACTGCGGCAGCAGCAGAGGCAGCAGCAGCAGTAGCAGCACTTTGTTTTGGTTTGTTCGTTTATTGTTTTGGTTTGTTTTCATTTTCATTTATATTTGTTTTGTTTTTTTTTTCTTTCTGTTTTGCTTGGCACTTGCGGTCGGCCATAATGTGTGTTAGCGTGTTTAAGTGTCTACTGATAACAGGCCATTGACATTTAAATAACCAAAGGGCTGTCATTTGATGGGCGTATTAAAGCATATTAAGATTATATGGTCTAGACTGCATATGTATACACACCTGCACAACTGATCGCTATAAGCAGGGTGTAAAATACATAAGAGCATATACTATGTATTTATGCGCATTCAAATAAGCAAGAGGCGCCCTTTTTTAACTGCTATCGTCGCATCTCGTAACTTTTTCCAATTTACCAGCAAAGTTTTTTGAAGGCAATTCATTACATTTCATGTATTATAATTTTTATAAATGTATTGATTTTGTAAACGTCATATATAATGTCTTAATTTGTTTGCGTCTATTCTTTGTAGCATATCTTAACAAACTCTTTAAATTTGCACTGTACTGAAATTGTGAACCCCCTTGACAATACGATGGCTTCGAAAGGAACTTTTTTAGGCTTGGATTTAATTGAATAAAATTAATTTTTGTGTACAACACAAAGAAATTTCTTTTTCATGTACGGGAATATTAAATCATTGAACGCTAAATCAGGACTCCATATGGATAGTTCTTCAATACGATGGTTTTGTTGTGTAAGATCTAGCGTGATGCATAATAATTCGTCTTGAGCGGTCCGATCAATTGACCGTCCTACGTTGCTTAAGTGGTACAGTGACGATATGACCGATTATTCCGAAGAAACGTCTTTAAATGTCCATACTACCGATTGTGGATCAAACTTATAGGCATAATTTCAAGATTTGTCGCCTGTCACGACGAACTTCACGCTATTTTTTGCCGACTTAATTTTGCAAAGCTGTATTTCATAGAGGCGTAATGTGGGGATTGATCAGAAAAAATCTAATAAGAGGGATCGTTGCGACGGAAGTCTTTATAAATGATAGCACGAAAATTAACACGGTTCAATTTCATTTTTTGGCTGAGACAAAAATTCAAGACACTTAAGAGTACAAAAATGATTTACTACCGGAAAGAAAAACTGTGTCGAAGTATCTATTTTTATTGCAAAAAAAAAATATATATATATGTATATGTATGTATATATACCTTTACAGAAAGTATTCGTTTTGCTAATCCTATTTCTTTATTATTTATGGGTTTCACATGTTATGTGAAAAGGACAACGTTTCTTGGTTGATTTGGCGCATATAAGTCTACATACCTTTGGTGGTTGTTACGCGTTTTTTTTTTTGAGAAGGTGGTCTAAATACATTTTGAAGTTTTCATCCGATCTTTTTTTTTTATATTATAAGTGGGATCGGGGAAATAAATCGATATGAATAAACAAACTTTATCTTAATGCGCATATTTAGGTTGAATTGAGTGTCTCAAGCGCTTACATGCTCAGGTGTGGATACAGACGGATGGACGGACAGACGAACATGATAGGCATTTTAGTAAAAATAAATTATGGCATGACACGCCTCCTTCTTCTATTTTTTTTTTTAAATCCCTTGATAAAATGGATGCAGGGTATAAATGTTCATATACATATACATGCATACATTTATGCACATACATAATTACACCAATTACAAAAGTATATTTTTCTAAGTAACAAGAATCAATCATTTTGAAACCAATGTCCTTTTCGCACAACTTTAACAAAGTGAGATCCCTCGCAAGAGTTACTTTGATAATATTCAACTTTGCAAAGATGCAAGCTCTTTGCTAAGGTTTCAAATACTTTATTGGGCTCATAAGGCCTTTGGGTATACATAATTATGTATTGTATATAAAAAGCAGCTTTACCGACAACTTCAACGTTCAGAGCATGAATTTATAAAATATGAAGAATTAAGTTAGTGTTCTTATGTTATGCACATTTATTCACGGCTTTCAGTTTACGGCAAATGGCAGCATGAATTTTTAATGACAGCTAAAACATAAAAATATGTATAGTATATATAAGCCCCTTTATACATACATGTACTGTCTACCTGAAACAGTCCAGATATAATCCAAGTATATGTCAGGGTCATAAAACAGAAGAAGAGAAAATAAAATTAAAACGAAAATCAAAATGTCTAACCAAACCACCTTGAACCACAACCGAATCCGAAGCTGAGCGCGCCATTAAAATATCTCATGACGAAAACCAATCGCAAAAATTTACCTGGGTAAAATACCTTAAAACTCTGAACTGAAATGCCCCGAACTGTATAGTATATACATACAGCAACAGAAATACAAAAGGGGATGTCTAAAGAGGGTTTTGGTAGTGAGTGGTAGCGCTATTAGGTAAACGTAGAGCAGATTTCTAGGCAAACAATAGCTGGGCATAGAGCACAGATATACAAAGATACTGTACAAAAGATAGGGAGCAACGGCAACAGAAATAATAAGAGGCACTAAGAACCGAAAGAGCTAAGGTTGCCGCACAGCTATATATATGATTATCATGTTGGTGATGATAATGATGTTAATGATGATGCTGCACGAAATTTTACGAAGAGCTCGCTCCCAACAGCAGCCAGAGACGGGCAGCGATTGAAAGCAGTAGGCAACCTTCGCATTAGGGTGAGGACTTTGGGCGCGGGCGCTCTGAAAGACGACGACTCGAGGCGATTAAGATAAAGTGCCAATCGATATAAGGGAAAGAAAGCAAGCAAGCAAGATGTAGCTGTAGCTACAGCTACAGCGTAGCACTCGCTGGCCCCGTTCAGTAAGCCAGAGCTCTGTGTATATAGAAACGACATAAAAGGAAATATAAAACCATTTATAAAGCAAGTCAGTCAGGGGAGATTTGAATTGGAATTGATGGTGTAGAGCAGTCAAGTATGGGTGTGCGTCCCATATATATACATCTATCTTTGTATAAGTTTGTAACTCTGTGTATATGTAGCGCACGAACCATAGACGTAGCGCAGTCGCGTTGTATGTCAAGGTGTGTGTGTGTGGGTTGGCATGCCTAGTATCTTGAAGATACTATGTAAGGGATTGGGGGCTGCAGTTAAGAAAGTTTGCTAAAAAACTTTCCGGCATAAAGTTTCTGAGTTAACAGTGTGAGCAGCTGCAGAAATGCGCCAACCACCCCTAAGTGCGCTAATAATACAAGCTGAAAACTGAAAAATAACACTAAGTTCCGTAAATCTTTATAAAAAGAATATATAAAAAAACAACTAATGACGAATGTTGATGAGAAAATGTACTTATAGGGGGAAAGAACCGGAAATTTGATTCAGATGAATTAAATCTTGAGTATTTAGCCTGAATATTGATATAAAACGGACATGCTGCTTGTATTAAGTCATCTTATACAGCGATGCTAATCCAAAGACCGGCTCTGACTCAGGCGTTCGATTCGTTAGTATTAGTAGCTGAAAAGGTAGGTGGTTCAAACGCAGAGCGCTCGGTAGTTGTAGTCAAAACTTGTAGTTTGCTAATTCGGGGCAGGGGAATGACTCAGCGCAACAGTGTATACTTGGTTATTAGAGGTACGCGAAGGCGCGGCCAAGTCGCCCGTTCTAAGTAAGAGCTCGGTGGTAGTGGTAATAATATCAGTGTATGCGTGTTTTTATTCGATATGGGTGCTACGACTTTGACTTGTTCTGTTTACGGCTCGAAATTGTATCGATTTCTGAAGGCGTGCGCGTGGTTGCTTAAACAACGTTCGAAATATATCAGCAGATTTATACAAATCAATGTCTGTGTGTGTTTTAAATTGGTTGGTTTAGTCTCTACAAATTTCTTGCTTTTTTGAAGTTCCTACGCATATGTATGTTTGTAAGTTTGCAGATTTCATAAGACATTATGCGTCATTTGTATTTGTGTGTTTGACTTTTCGAAATCACAAGCTTATCATGGGAATTTCTGTCCTTGAGGGCAAACCAAAGTGAATCATATAAAATCTGTTAAGCTATAGTAGAACCCAGTTGAAATTAAAGCAATATATCTGGTAATAGTCTTTCAGCATTATTATTTACATGGGCAGTTTCCATGCATACAGAACCATTTAAAGAAATTTGAGTTGCAATCATATTATTTTTTACGATCGCCGAAATGAAAGAAATTATTATTTATATTATTATAAAATTACATTATACATATTTAGAAGTTGCATAAAAGACAAAAAAAAAAAATACTGCCTTCTTCAATACATTTATTTTGCATAAACGATCAAGGCCGAACGTTAATAAGAAGAGAAGTCAACCATAAAAATAGTCACTAAATTTTAAAGCTATCAATTCTCAGGACTCGAAGGTATTAAACAGCTAGCCTTAAATAAAAACAAATAAGTTTTATTTAAAGAAACGTTTTTTAATATCGACACATAATTCTGCACAATCCTGGAAGACACTTTATAGTGAAATCCGTCTTACATGCGCGAATTATCGTTTATCAACAAAGGTCATAAGTCACAAATATTCTAAAACTACCTACATATGTATGTATGAACTTGTTTTTTAAATATGTATGCATACTTTTTGCATTAATAACATCATTTTGCTCTTTTTTAGCAAAATTGTATACCTTTCCATTGTAAAAGTCGAAAAATTGGCGGAAAAATTCAGTCGTTATGCCAAAAAGGTTATTGTTTTTAATGTCTTTGCGGCATAAGTATTTCCTACGAATACATTAAATAGCAAAACTTTTAAACCGGTTACGCGAATGGATGAACTCGTCTTATCGCGTATAGTAATCGCGATTCTATATAATGATGTTGTCTCTGTACTAAATTGCACATTATTTATTTTTTTTTTTTGTAAATATTGAAAACTAAACTCACCTATAAATGCAATAAACTAACAGCTGACTGACCGATAATAGACTTAATGCAAATCAAGGTTGCCATATAATGAAATAAAAAATTTTTATTAAAAACGAGTGTCCTTTATAAAGAACTATGCATAAAAATGCAAAATCATTATTTTGAATTTATTTCCATATTTGATTCCTTATTGAATGGTCGGATATATAAAGACAAGACTGCACTGCAGTTAAATCTCTCAACAATAAACGATTTCTTGTGTGGATGGATCGAGTAACTTTTTACGGCGTTGCCATACTTTTCGAAAATTGAAAAGCAAATATTTTAGGAAGGTCAGGGCAAGACAACAGAGCGAGTTTTGTACCAATTAACAGATTATATTTTACTTTATATACATAAATGCTTAATAGGATGCTAAAAATTATCTTACACATAAATCTAACTAAAAAAAATATATGTATTCTTTCATTACAGCTGTCATTTGTGTGTGCAGAATTTTGAGAACGTGCATTAATTATAATTCGTCAAAATTTTTAACCCAACCACAATGCCCACCATACGCCGGTGCTGCATTGTTGGCTGCCTCTCGAACTCCAGGCAGAGCCCCAACATGCAGTTCTTTGCTTTTCCACGTCCGGAGAATCCCTTTCATAAACTTTGGAAAGAGGCTTGTCACGCTTCGCTGCGCCGCATTTTGCCTTTTAAGAAGCCTGTAGTCTGCGCGCTACATTTTGATCCCAGCTGCCTGGGTGGACGGCGCTTGCAATCAAATGCATTACCCTCACTGCGCCTGGAGGTGCCTTCAAACCTTGAGGCCGTTGAGGCACAGGCCATGGTAGAGGAAATAGAGCGCAGTCGCAAATGCGCCTTTATCAATGCTGTAGTCTATGAGTGGCTGGTGCGCGCTAATATAAATCCTCAGCTGCGCGGCAGTATTACACACGGCATGATAAAAGAAAAGGCGGAGAACGCACGTCAAGTTATCGGCAGTACTTCCTTTAATGCGGACAATCGCTGGTTGAATCGCTTTCGCGAAACACATTTGCAGGGTTTTGCGCAAAAATTGTCTACCAATCAGCTAAAGCCCATGGGTAGCTCTCTTTGGATAGCCGACATAGTGCAGGATCTGCAGCATTTGTTTCCTCCAGCCAGTGCGGAAAGAATGGCAAAACTAGAAGATGTGCCAGAGCAGTATATGAACTATATGCAACAATATGGCGAATATGAGGAAGATGAAGACAGCATGGACATGAAAGAGCAAAGCTATCAAAAAGAGCAGAGCTATCAGGAGCAACAACAGCAAGCACACTATGCTTTACAGCAGCAGCAACAGCATCAGCACTTACAACAACAACAGCAGCATCCGCATCCGCATCATATAAATCCTGCTTGGCCACCGCCATATGGCCATCCACATCCTCATCCAATTGCGCATCCTGGCTTTAACAACTTTAGCGACTACTACTACGAACGTCATCAGCAGCAAATGCAGCAGCAGCAGCAACAACAGCAGCAGTTGCATCATCATCAACCACCACCGCCGCAAATGCCACCATATCCGATGCCTCATGCGCTGCCTCCAAGGCATCCAGCGTTAACTTCACCACAGCCACGTGAACCATTCCAGACACAACTGCCGCCTAATGGACTGCAGCAACGTGTTAGTCCCTTTCAAGCAGTTCAACTTGCCAAGCGTCCCAAGGTGGAGTGTCCAGACGACGATGAAGTACAAGAAATCAATGCCTCGGCCACGCGGCTTTCACCCTTGCCGCTGGCAGAGTCTACTCAAGCCATAAATGATCTCAATGAGAATGCAGAGGAACGTAGTCGGAGCCCCAAAGAGCAGAACAACAATAGCAATGGCTCCAATGGCCGCGATAGTACCAGCAGCAAGGAGAACGTGGCCAGAACAAATGGAGGTAGTGCACCTAGTGGCCAGTCCACTCCTGCTCCGCCACCCTTAAGCAATGGCCATAGTTCGCCGGCAGCACTGCATTCCAACTCCACTCCACCATCCCCGAAGAAAGTTGCTATCAATGGTTGTACTAACGGCAACGGCAGTCAAACAAACGGTCACTGCTCACCGGAAACAAATGTAGATGTGGTGCATCTGCCAAAGGAGCTTGATAGCTATAGTCAGGCGCTTGAATACCTCAAACCGTTGGAAGACTTTGTTCTTTTTAAGGAAAACTTTCGTGCCATTGGTTTACTCTCACAACTGGAGTTAGTGCTGCGCAAGGGTGAAAAATCCACTCTGATCGAAGGCTAAAAATATGTGTGGGGGTGGTCAAAAATACTCTAGCGACTATAGATAAACACAATTGTGATGAACTCGAACAAAACACACTGTATATATAAAATTACTGAAATAGTATTACATAATTATTAATTTTGTTTTAAGCAATTTTAAATTATGTTTAATGGCAGCTACGAACTTGCTAAAAATTGTGCTTATTTATTAAATAAACTATTTAATTTATTAATTTTGAAATGCTTTTGTTTTATTAAAATACCACTAGAGATTATGTAACGCTCAGGATTAACTATGGTATGTGGTCTGAATTCAGAACTCTAGAAGAGAGAGGTTCAGTAGAATATTACGTTTCTCGAGAAAATGCTATGGGTGGCCATTTTTACAGGCAAAGTGCCTTAAAAAGTTTCTGGTGAACGAATTCCTTGCATTTACGCACCAAAAATTCTTGTCAGATGTCGCACGCAATTCAGCATTAACGCTTTTAAATACTGATAACTGCGCGCGCAAAGCTGTACAAATCTGTCAAAAAATAATTTTGATTGGCAACACTAAAAGATTATTTTACAACACTGCATTATAGCATATTTTGCAATTCTTTGCAAAAGTATAAACAATTGTAACAGGCAAATAATAATAAAAACAACAAAAAATATTCATAAAAAACATAAAAAATACAAGTTGATTACAAATGTCGTTATTAGAGCAATATGAGCAGCAATATGCATCGCTAATTGCTGAAATAACAGCACATATTGGTCGACTGCAGCAACTACAAAGTGGCAGCAGTAAGTACTTAAATTGATTCATAAAAATTAGTTTTAATGTTTGGTAAATTTATACTGAAGGTGAACGTAATGAGATATACAATAAGATTGATAACAGCTTGCCTGAAGCACAAGAGCTGCTGGAGCAGATGGGTCTGGAAGTACGCGAGCTCAATCCAAATCAACGCAATAGTTTTAATAGCAAAATACAAGTGGCTCAAGCGGAATTAAAGCGCCTGCAAACGGAGTACAAACAAACCAAGGACAAATTGCAAGCACAGCCGAATGCTTTTACTACATTGGATTTGGGCGGTCCAGAAGATTATTATGAAGATGTGTCCATTAGCAATGATCAGCGGCAGCGATTATTAGACAACTCTGAACGAATTGAACGCACTGGTAGTAGATTAACGGAAGGCTATCGAGTAGCTTTGGAAACAGAAACACTAGGTACTCAGGTACTAACCGATCTGCATCATCAGCGGGAAACGTTGCAGAGCGCACGTTCACGTTTGCGTGAAACCAATGCAGATCTGGGACGCGCATCACGCACGCTTAATACTATGATGCTTCGTGCACTACGAGAAAAAGTTGTGCTATACGGCGTTGGTTTATGCTTCGTAGTTGCCGTGGGCATTAGTCTTTATGTGACCTTTGCACCGACCTCTGCTAGTTCCACATCATAGTTGTTATTAAATGATTAGGCGAACACATTCCCATGAATATTAAGAATTGTTTATTTATTGTATGTTGTGAGTATTTGTGTCTATTCAATAACTTTAATAGATTTGCCCTATTTGGCTATTTAAGAAGCTTATATAATATATATACGTATATCAATTCTATGTACTACAATATTGTAATAGTTAAAAAATGTTCGTTGGCTTCAAATACGATTGCCCAAATACTAAATGACTTGACCTTGCATATAAAAACTACAGCATATGAATATTTCTTAATTAATAGGCAAATGTGTTTAATAAATAGTTTTCGCCGCTTGATCCAATGGCGGAAGCTGTTTACACAACATATCTGTGCTTATGTTGTTGTAGGACGTTTCTGCATTATTTTCAAATCATGTTTACAAATCATAAAACTAACCAAAAAGTTACATTTAAAGCGAATTAATAAATAAAGGCATAAATTAATGAAATGCGGTTGCATTGAGTTTAGCGAAATGCTTAGCCAAACTCAATGTTCCCCAACTGCTAGCAACTACAAGACGAGGCCTCCTCATTGACATCTAGATCATTGTCCGAATTAATTTGAAAACTCTTATGTTCTAGCGCCTGTAGCTCCATTTTAGATCGATTAGCTTGCACCAATTGCTGCGAAATGTCACGAAACATCTCCTCGACGCCCTCGCCGGTTCTACAAGATGTTTTATAGGTAGCGGCTATTAATGTATGGCACTGTTCGCAAAATGCTTCCACTTCCTCATCGCTAACCTCAGGCTCACGGCCTTCTAAGTCACTTTTATTGCCGCATATAAAGATTTTGGCATTTTCTGCATAGGATACAATATCCAGAAGGTGTTGAGAAAGTGAGTGAAATGAGGCGGCATTGTCCAATGCAAAAACCAATATAGCGCCCTCAGCAAATTTGTAATAGGAGGAAGTTACTGAAGCAACACGCTCCATGCCACCTGTGTCCCAAAGTTGCAGCTGCCGTGGTGATACCATGTGAATAAGCAGTTTATACATTAATGTTATACAATATGCGCACCTTAATTTGTTTTTCGCCCACGCTGTAATTGCGATCTATGTGATCCAGTCCAAGTGTGGATTTTCGATCGGTGTCGCTAACAAATGTATCGTTGGTAAAACGTCGAAACAAAGAACTTTTGCCTACGCCATAATCTCCGCAGAGTATAACTTTTTGCTTGGGTATGCGCATCGTAGCCATTGCAAAATTACACAAATATTTTTTATAAAATAATTTAATTAGATTGCAGACGCTCGACTCAATAACAAAGATGAAACAGCTGTTCAGGCAGTGCGCAATATTTCGCAGTGTTGCCAGCATATTACATATGTTATCGATAGCACAATGAGCGCCCTTTGCAAAAAATTTAAAGCCAGATTAGATCTACACTTATCAATTATGTGTTTTTGCATTTTTGATAAGACTTTAAGTTAATAACCGCAATCCCTTTTAGCCAATGGTCATTTCATTCATAGCTGTTGCGTCAAACGGATGGGATACCTTCAAAAATGTCAAGTTTATTAGATTGTTTAGTAATTTTATTAATTGGCTGTGCAACCTTGGCAAGCGGCAAGTGCAATCTACATTAAGCTTTAGTACCTAATAGTTAACGCACGATTTTTAACAGGCAAGCCCGGCTATGGACCTGGCGAGCAAGATTGGGGCTATGTAGATGTGCGCCCTGGTGCGCATATGTTCTACTGGCTTTATTATACCACTGCCAATGTTACTACCTATACGGAACGTCCACTAGTTATTTGGCTGCAAGGCGGTCCAGGCGCCTCTTCAACTGGCTATGGCAATTTCGAAGAGCTGGGTCCAGTAGACTTATATGGAAATTATCGAGATACAACTTGGGTCAAGGATATGAATGTGCTTTTCATTGATAGTCCCGTAGGCAGTGGCTTTAGTTATGTGGATGGGACACCATATTACACGGCAACAAATAAGGAAATTGCCGTGGATTTAGTTGAGTTTATGAAGGGTTTTTATACGCTGCATAAGGAATTTGAAAAAGTGCCCTTACACATATTCTGTGAAAGTTATGGCGGCAAAGTGGCACCCGAATTCGCGTTAGAGTTGCATTTTGCCTATGAGCGAAAAGAGATTGAGACTAATTTGGTTTCAGTAGCTTTGGGCGATCCCTGGACTTCTCCAATTGATTCTGTACTGGCTTGGGGCCCTTTTCTGCTGCAACTTGGATTGGTCGATCACGATGGCTATGAGTCTATAATGGTTGCTGCTAACTTCACAGCACAGCTGGTAGATGAGGAACGTTGGGTACAGGCTACTGCTCAATGGGGCTCAACTCAAGGTGCGGTGCAAGGAGCGTCCAAGGGCGTTAATTTCTACAATGTGCTGCAGGAAACTCATGCTTATGCAAAAATTAACCCCGAACGTAGGTGCTATAGCTAACAAGTGAAAAGAAAAATTGTTTTGATAATACCAAACTTTTTAGACTTGCTCAACCGCTTCATGATGAACTACGATATTGACGAAAATCGAGATCAGATGCTACAGGAACTCATGGAAGGACCTGTGTCGGAAACTTTGGGCATACCAAGTAATGTGCGGTGGGGATCGCAACGAAACGCAGTCTTTGACATACACAAAACCGATTTTATGAAGCCGGTATTACATATTGGTAAGATGTTTTAACTTTGGGTATAGATTTATCTTAAGCACGCAACCAATTTATAAATATGCACAGTAAATGAGCTGCTGGACCACACACCCATTCAGGTCGCCGTATTCTCTGGCGGTCTGGATTTGATTTGCGCGACTCCCGGTACTGTCGAATGGATTGAAAAACTAAGCTGGAGCAAAAAAGATGAATATTTGAAGGCGCCACGTACCGGCATTAGCGTAAACAGGATATTGGAGGGCTATCAAAAAAAAGGCGGCAATTTTAGCATGTACTGGATTAATCGTTCCGGCCATATGGCTCCCGCCGATAATCCCATGGCTTTGAGTCATGTCCTACAAGAGCTTACAGGTTTTGGTCAATGAATTTGTAACAGAGAGCATAACAAATAAAAACTCTTGAAGATCCACTTCACTTTTTATTGGAACACAGGTAGATAACAATGTAATCGCAAACTTAATTTATCGCTTTTCGAATCTATGAAAGTGATAGGTATTTGCTAATATTTACACATGCCATAAAAAGATCGCAAAGAACGAGTCACGCTTTTAAATCTACGGGTTATAAATTAACCAAACAGTCGCTGGAAAGTCCGTCGCTCCACCCCCATACATACATAAATATGTACTATGTATGGAAGTAAGCAGATTAGAAATTCAACAATGGTGCGCTTACTTGCATTTATAACATAAACACAGCGATCAGATGTTAAACGCGCTCTTAACTGGGCGGTCGATCGGTTCCTAGACTCTGGATTTCTTAAGCTACGGAATGGCGCGCTTGCTTTGTTTTATATTCGCGGTTTTGGCGCTTTTTGGCTGTAGTGCTGTGCGTGGTAAGTGACCTAGATGCATACTTAGTTAAAAGGCGAAGATAGAACTGATTTTTTAATGAGCGCACGCGATCAGAACTTATCTATTTGCTTAACAAAGTTTAATAGCAGATTCAATAGTCAAACTTTATAAAAGTCAATCTGTTTCTGCCACTAGAAATCGCGATGTCGATGACCAGATAAGATTGTGGTCAAAAAATCCGTAAACTTTAATAATGTTTCCTTAAAAGAAAGACTAAATTACCAACATTTTTTGAAACAGCACGCGTCGGTTATGGAACAGGGGATCAGGATTGGGGCTTTGTAGATGTAAGAACAGGCGCACACATGTTCTACTGGCTGTATTACACCACTGCCAATGTTAGCGCCTACACGGAGCGACCTTTGGCCATTTGGTTGCAAGGTGGTCCTGGTGCCTCCTCTACAGGCTATGGCAACTTCGAGGAGTTGGGTCCTTTGCAACTCAATGGCAGCTATAGGGAATGGACCTGGGTGAAGGACATGAATGTCATGTTTATTGACAATCCTGTGGGCAGTGGTTTCAGTTATGTCGATGGCAGCTCACATTATACCACGAACAATAAGCAAATAGCCTTAGATTTGGTGGAGCTTATGAAAGGTTTTTATGCCGTGCATCCCGATTTTAAAAAAGTGCCAGTGCATATTTTCTGCGAAAGTTATGGAGGCAAAATGGCTCCAGAATTTGCCTTGGAGTTGCACTATGCCATACAGCGTGGTGAAGTTGAAAGCAACTTGGTATCTGTAGCTCTAGGTGATCCATGGACTTCCCCTATTGATTCGGTGTTGTCTTGGGCACCTTTTCTACTGCAGCTGGGCATAGTAGACAAAGACGGTCATGATAAAATTGAAGCAGCAGCTTTAAAGACTCAGAGTTATGTAGAACAGGAGAAATGGACACAGGCTACAATGCAATGGAGCAGCACACAGTCGGTGGTGTTGCGTGAAACCAAGGGCGTGGACTTTTACAATGTAGAGAAACCGACGCGAGGCGATGCTTACTCACTGAGAATGCTGGAGGAGAGGAGCAAGGAGGGTGAGTTTAAAATTTCTTAGCATAGACAAAGGCAGCCATGTATGTTCATTTGCAGAAATTATGTTACGCACACTGGTACATTACGACATTGATGAGGACCGCGATCAGCTGCTTGAAGATCTTATGCGTGGTCCCGTAACTGAAGCTTTAAACATAACCACAGGTGTCAAGTGGGGCTCTCAAGGCAGCACCACATTTACTCGTTTAATGGGGGACTTTATGAAGCCTGCCGTTCACATAGGTAAGGCCTTATTCTTAAACATATTTAGTTACAATCTATTTAACATGATCAATTTTTATAGTAAGTGAACTGCTCAACAACACCACCGTCAAAGTGGGCGTATTTTCGGGCGGCTTAGATCTTATTTGTGCTACTCCCGGTGCTGTCAATTGGATTGCCGACATGGAGTGGAATGACAAAGCAGCTTATTTGGCTGCTTCCCGTGTTGGCATTAATGTGGATCGTGTACTAGAAGGTTACGAGAAAACAGCAGGCAATTTTAGCATGTTTTGGGTCAATCGTGCGGGACATATGGTGCCCGCTGATAACCCTGCCGCTATGGCACATATTCTCCGCGAGTTCACGAGTTTCAGCTAGATAATAAAGAAGATTTCAAATTTACAAATGAGGATTTGCTGGAATTTTAAATCGAAACACTAATACATATGGGCATTTCCCAGGTTGCGTACTTTACATTCGTACGCATATTTTTTAATACCATCGGCGCTGTGAATGAGATATATCCATAAAATTTTCAGCAAAAAAAGGTCTTTGAGAGCTTTTTCAAATGACTTAACTATTTTTATAAAAAAAGTTATTCGTGTCTAAAGTGCCGTTGCGAACGTTACAAAAAACGAAAGTAGTTTTGGAGGTTAACGTGCATTTGTGCCATTTTCAGCGAATTTTGCGTAGTAACCAAAAAAATCAAATTACGAAAAAGAAAAAAGAATAATTGAGAATTTCAAATCGGGTCAGTTGAAGACTTTATGTGTTCAGGTTCATCCAAAATTGCAAAATTTATCGTTGCGCACGTTACGTTGTGTACGTTACATTTTTTTCCTGCTATAAAACAAAGATGGAGTACGTTTTAGTCGGGCGGAGACGACTTTAAGATAGCGCGTTCAATCACATTGCAATCAAATCCAGTTCATTGCTTGATTACTCTAAAAAATGTTGATTGGCAACTTGGTTACGATATCTTTATAAACAAAATCAAAAAAAAAATTTTGCACCAAAAACGTTTTTTTTTACTTATCATTCCTATTGCGACTATATGATATAGTCTAGCGATCAATTTGGTACAGATATTGCATTGAAAAACACCAAACGCCAAATTTGGTGACGAAAATATAAAAAAACAAATTTGTAACATTTTTTTTACCGATCGTTACTATGCACTACGGGTTTTTTGGCCACTTTTTTGACATAAACCTTAAAATATTGAGATAATTGCACCAAATTTGGTATTTATGCATATTTTGAGCCCTCAAGACGATCTACCAAGTTTCGCCCGGTTCGGCCCAATATTTCTTATAGCTGCCATATAGTCGATCTGTCCGATTTGGACCAACTTTGTTGTTTTTTAGCTATTGAGTTGAAAATCGATTTGTAAACATATTTTGAGCTCTTTAGAAGACTTGCAAAATTGGCTTTTGCTTGGATCACTCTATTGTAAAGGTGTTATAAAATCGATCAAGCTGACTTGGACCTACTAATTTTTTTTCTGCTATGGATTGGTATTTAAGTAGGGTTGCCACCTGTACGGGCCTCGCCGGGCCCAGGAAGTGATCGTCGGGCCGCCGGGCCAATGAAAATTTTGCCGGGCCGCCATATGAACTAAGTTAATTCGAATTTCCCGCGTACAAAGCGGATTATCAAAAAATGACCGGGTTTAAAGCAATATTTTATCAATGAAGGAGAAGATGAAGTTGACAAAACGATTTGGAGCTTTGTGAAATATCAAGAGAATGAACTGAACGACGATCTCAACGAAAATTTAACGTTCCCTGAATGCTGTTTCTACTTCGTTCATCATTTAATGCACCACATGACCAAAAGTCTACAAAATCTGGAAAAAGGAACAGTGATGAGTACACACATGCACAGTGTAATGACTGAATTGAGAGATGGATTGCGAACCAGAATGGATGACAAGTACTTTGGATCTGAAGTCGACAAAAGTCTATCTCATTAGACATAGCATCAACGATCGAAATTTGAGAGAGAGGCCTCTATTATGCCATCGAGCTCTTACATATTTGGGAAAATGGTACGATTATGAAAAATCTCCATTTCAACACTTTTCAGTATTGAACGTTGAAAACGAAAACTATTTCTTCGAGCGGCTGAAGCGGTTAATCTTGATGTTGACGAAGACGTTCTTTACGACGAAGTACTTTCTTTGGCAAAGATTGACCTCCCTGTCAATATAAAATGGGTTAGAATTTTCGAAAGTTCTTACGGATTTGTCCAATTGCCCTTAATTGTTGGAAGAGTTTTATCGATCCCCATCAGCAATGCCTACGTGGAAAAAGTTTTTTCAATAATGAAGAATGTTTGGACCGATTTGAGGAATCGAATGAGAGCCGAACTGATGAAGGTAGAGCTTCTGACGAAATTAATATGAGTTGCGAAGAATTTGCTCTTTTTTTGAATCGACCGGAACAAGAGCCACTTCTTTGAAAAGCGATGACAAATAAAAAATAGGTACATGTGGAAAAAAAATAACTATGTAATAACTTTGTAAAAATACATCGAGTATGAAAAAAGTGGACATTTTCAAATTTTGAAAAAATCGTTTTTTGTACAAAATTCGTTGCGTTTCGTTTGTTTGTAAAGATATTATTGGCAAATTTGGCATTAAGAAGTCTTTTAGAGTACCCAAGCACTGTAGCAAATTTGATCAAAATCGGTTGACTATATTATATAGCTCCCATAGGAACAATCGGTAAAAAAAAAGCTTTTTTTACAAAATTCGTTGTGTTTCGTTTGGTTTTGAAGATATCGGAACCAAATTTGGCTGTCGGGAGTTTTTTATAGTTCCCAATCAGTGTACTAAATTTGATCAAAATCGGTTGACTATATCATATAGTCCCCATAGGACCGAACGGTCAAAAAAATTGTTTGGTGCAAAATTCGACTGATTTCTTTTTTTTTAATTTGCCGAATAAAATATCTTTTGGAGGTTTTAAGCAATGTGTCGGACTTAATTGCAATGTGGTGGTACAGGGTATCCCAAAGTCGTCTGCGCCCGACTTTAACGCACGCCATTTTTTTAATTTAGCTGCTTGGATTTTTATTTTTTTTTTATCGAACTAGCTTCGTAAAGCAAGTTTGTCGTGTACTGTAAGAAAAAAAAATGTAATACAGTCGAGACGGTGCCCGACAGTGTAATATCCTGTACCTTTTCTCTCAAAAAAAGATTTATTCCTGCATATTCTTACTAAGAATTCCCAATTGGAACATTTTTTTGTTGGTGCAAACGATATTGATACCTATAAGTTCCGCAAATTTTAACCGATTTTGATGAAAATCGAAATTTACGTCAAAGGAGTTATTTAAAGTATATGGGGTAAGTTTCAAGGGGATATGTTGAAGGGTGGGTGAGAAAACACGGTAAATCGATTGCGGGGGGTGGGGGGCTGTATTGATAAAATTTGGATGTGGATTTGTTCATTAGAGGCACATGAATCAGCTTACCAAAACTGGTGGTTCTAGGTCATTTGTTACTCTTATTACGTAGAGTGAAATATTGACGCAGTTTATAGGCAAGGGGAGGTGAAATTTGTACATTTTAGACTATAACTTTTGTTGTAAATGTCCGATTTTGTTTATTTTTGACACACAGATGCATGTAACCACAACGCATCGCTCTGTCAAGTTTCAGATTAAAATATTAAACGGTCTAGCTAAAAACCGCGAAACTCTGCTACGGGGGAACGGGGAAAGATATTGACATGATTCAACAAACTTGATCTTCTGAGGAAATATGCGCATCAGCTGGTAAAGTTTCGTATCTCTAGCTCTTATAGCCTCCGAGATCTAGGTGTTCATACAGACGGACAGACGGACGGACGGACAGACGGACGGACAGACGGACATGGCTCAATCGCTACCCGAGGTTATGATAAGCATTTTGGTATAAAGGACTTGGGGTCTGCCACGCCTCCTTCTTGCCGTTACATACATTGCACAAATCTAGTATACCCTTTGTACCTATAGGTACAGGGTATAAAAAGCGTTTTTTTGACCGATCGTTCCTATAGGAGCTATATGATGTAGTCAACCGATTTTGATCAAACTTGGTGCAGTGCTTGGGTACTCTAAAAAACTTCTTAATGCCAAATTTGCTAACAATATCTTTACAAACAAACGAAACGCAACGAATTTTGTAGAAAAAACGATTTTTTGACCGATTGGCCCTATGGGAGCTATATGATATAGTCACCCGTTTTTTATCAAATTTGCTACAGTGCTTGGGAACTCTAAAAAACTTCTTAACGCCAAATTTGGTTACAATATCTTCACAAACAAACGAAACAACGAATTTTTTACAAAAAACGTTTTTTCGACCGATTGGTCCTATGGGAGCTATATAATATAGTCAACCGATTTTGATAAAATTTGGTACAGTGCTTGGGAACTCTAAAAAACTTCCGATTGCCAGATTTGGTAATGATATCTTCATAAACAAACGAATTATCTATCTAAAACTTTTGCTTTTTTTCGAGGTCCTCTGAAACACCCCTATGGGAGCTATATAATGTAATCCCGATATCAAAAAAATAAAATAAACTTGTCTCCTATGGATTAACAAGGGATCTTATCTGAAAGTTTGGTTGCTCTAGCTCTTACCATCTCTGAGATCTAGGCGTTCATACGGACAGACGGACAGACAGACAGACGGACATGGGTATATCGACTTCTCGAGTCACACTGACCATACTTTAGGTAACTTTGGGGGGTCTCCGACGTCTCCTTCTGTACGTTACATACATTTTCGGCTTGCACAAACACAATATACCCTTTGTACCATACGGTACAGGGTATAAAAAGAAATCAGTCGAATTTTGCACCAAACAATTTTTTTGACCGTTCGGTCCTATGGGGACTATATGATATAGTCAACCGATTTTGATCAAATTTAGTACACTGATTGGGAACTATAAAAAACTCCCGACAGCCAAATTTGGTTCCGATATCTTCAAAACCAAACGAAACACAACGAATTTTGTAAAAAAAGCTTTTTTTTTACCGATTGTTCCTATGGGAGCTATATGATATAGTCAACCGATTTTGATCAAACTTGGTGCAGTGCTTGGGTACTCTAAAAAACTTCTTAATGCCAAATTTGCTAACAATATCTTTACAAACAAACGAAACGCAACGAATTTTGTAGAAAAAACGATTTTTTGACCGATTGGTCCTATGATATAGTCAACCGATTTTGATCAAATTTGTAACAGTGCTTGGGAACTCTAAAAAACTTCCTCTTGCCGAATTTGGTTCCGATATCTTCAAAACCAAACGAAACACAACGAATTTTGTAAAAAACATTTTTTCGACCGATCGATCCTATGAGAGCTATATGATATAGTCAACCGATTTTGATAAAATTTGCTACAGTGTTGGGGATCTCTAAAAAACTTCCGACTGACAGATTTGGTTATGATATCTTCATAAACAAACGAATTATCCATCTAAAACTTTTGCGTTTTTTCGAGGTCCTCTGAAACACCCCTATGGGAGCTATATTATGTAATCCCGATATCAACAAATAAAATAAACTTGTCTCCTATGGATTAACAAGGGATCTTATCTGAAAGTTTGGTTGCTCTAGCTCTTACCATCTCTGAGATCTAGGCGTTCATACGGACAGACGGACAGACGGTACAGGGTATAAAAATTAACATTGTAAGTCAAAAATGTGTTAAATTTGAGACATTGATTTTACGATTCGGTACCATTTTCGAAGGATCTACCTGCTGAGGCTTTAAATCACGGAGCAGAAGCTCCAAAATCATACTTTAGGGTGCAAAATGTTGCATTTATGGGGTGGCCTACGACAAACTTTGGGCCAAAATCTGATTGAAAATATCTTAGAGATGCCATTCAAAAACATCTTTGTTATCATAACGAAGTATGAATATTAAGAGGACCTATACAGTGACCTTGTAGTGGATTAAGCCCAAAATTCACATTTTCGCCCTATAAAATTCTCGCACACTTAATGCCCCGCAGCCTGAAATTTGTTTATAAAGTAAATGGAAATACAATATCTAACTTATAATACATTACTTGAAGTTCTGGAAATAGGCAATATAAACTTGTTATTTAAGCAAAATAGAGTTATGCACATATAATTATTTTCTATGGAGAAAATCTGCATCCTTTTTTTTTAGTATTAAGGAATATTAATAAAAAATTAAATTTATATTTTTTTAAAAGCTCTAAACAAACACTAAAACAAAAAAATATAACATTAATAAATTAAGCCTTCTTTCAAAAAATAAATGTAGTTGAAGCAATGCATATATAGATATTTGTCTGGGGTATATATTATAGCATTAGAGTCATAAGAGGCGGGGAGAAATTTCGAAAAACCCATGAATATGTGAAACTTATATCTAGGACTTATTCTATGACTAAACTAGGTACTTAATAATAAATTATTAATATGCGAAAACTCGGAATATGTACATCTATCCTTAAAATTATTGTGGAGACGGTTGACCCTCTCTGAAACAAATTCAATTTTTGCCCTGGAGTGTAGATCACTGGTGAAGTGATACCAAGGAAGGTTTAAAATCATTTTTAACAGTTTGTTTTGTGTAACTTGAATTTTATTAGCGTGACATTTAGCTATATCAGCCCAGATAGGGGCTCCATAAAATAACACAGCTTGAAAAATTGATCTGTATAGATACATTTTGTTATCTAAATTGAGACGAGAATTTCTATTTATAAGTGGGTACAATAATCGAATTAATATGTTGATTTTCTTGTTGACGTAGTAAATATGGTCTTTAAAGGTTAACTTAGTGTCCAAAATTAGTCCTAGATATTTTACATTGCTTTCCCAGTTAACATCAACTAAATTCAACTTGATGTGGCTAGTCGGGAGGTAAATGGCTGTATATACATTTTAACAAAATAAATTTGTTAAAAAGTAATAGCTTTTAACGAGTCGAAGGCCCCTGTAGCTAGTTCTCGTTAAATTAATATTAAGTTTAGTATTAAATACTAGATTTGATTTGTTAAAATAAAATAAAAAATAAATAGTTGCTTTTAAATATTTTTTATTATTTCGAAAAATTTTACATTTTTTAGATGTAGTCGAAAACGACTTCTATTTTTGTCGCGTACTAAATCGCAAGTTTATTGTCAATATGTATATTGGAAACGATAAATTAGCAGATCCTACCTTTTGCACTACATACAATACACATCTACAAAATAAGTATCAAAACATAAAAAAAGAACAAAAATTTAGAGGCGTACGAATGTTGCGTACGCGACTCGGGATCCCATATGCAAAATACACATCGATTACCAAGTTTTAAGCCCTTTTCCGAGATGATGTGTTATATCTAAAACTTTTTATGAAAAATCTAAGTATGTACATATGTACGTACATACATATATATGTATGAAGACTCATGTAAGCTGAAATATTAAATTGTTTTTTTATGGATACCAGCCACAGAAGGATTTTAAACGTGTTCTATTTAAGAAAAAAATATATGTATGTATATAAACTCAGATTTAGGAAACAAATTAAAACTAAGAAATTGATCTTTTTCCCAAAACAATGACTCACACAGTCATTAAAAAAAATTTATTTTAGACTTTCTTATAATTTGTTAATGGTCGCTTTGAGTTTAATATTCTGTTCTGTGTCAGTTACTGATTCTGGTGTCGGGGCTATTGTTGGGTATCAATGTCGATGTTAAAGATTTTTTTTAAATAAGTCAATATAATTGTTCAAATTTGGCATCATGGTTTGTAGGTTCGCCAGTTTAAAATTTGGTGTTGTGCACCAACTGGACTAACAATATTCAATAATAAGAATATTCGTCGAGGGTAAAGTCGATCATAAGCACTAAGCACTAAAGACCTAACAAAACTTACTGTAAATATAAATAATGGCGCATATGCGCAGTACAAAATAACACCGATACACTCTCCCACATACACACATACACATACACACATGAAAAACTACAACCCTCTCTCCGTGTAGCGGTCTTTTGTTTGTTGTTGTTTTAATGCCGTCGACTCTGACTGATGTGCGCACACATGTAAGCTGAAGCTCCCGCCGGCGCAGCAAAAGTGCTCTCTGCAACGCGCATTCGCGCGAGAGAGAGCGAGCAAAGCCCCAGAACAGAATAAGAACAAAATGTCTGAGACCGTAGCAGCAGCAACAACGGGCAGCTATTTTTATTGCATGTTGGAAAATTAAGCAAAGTACACGTGTGTGTGTGTCGCTGCCGTTCTGCTTGGAGCGTGAGTTGTTTACAAAGGAAAAAGTGCAGTGAAATATACAAAATTCGAAAATATTGTTAAATAAAAAGTTAAAGTAAAAGAAAATAATGAAAAATTTGTACAAATATAGCAAGAAAAGCGAAAAAGTAAAATGAATGCTGGCGCGACTGCCAACGCGCATAATCGTAGCCACTCGCACATACATACACACACACATATAAACAGCACACGCATAGCTGCTTGTGTGTAGTGTGAGAGAGGGAAACAGCAAGTGAGCAGAAAATTCAAAACAGCCGTGGAAAATTGCTTGTGGAGGTTGCGCCCGATGAAATTTTGTTAATATTCGATATTATTTTAAAGAAAAAACATTAACATATTCATAATAAACAACAAATATGCGTGTACGAGAAAAACGGAAGCATCAAAAAGAGCAAAAGGCTTCAAAGCCAACATTAGCGCCTAAGGTAAATAATAAATAACACCATTTAAGGCCTTACCAGACCTTAACTAATTAATAATGTTTACAGGAGCAAAAGGATGAAGCAGCTGCCTCAACGCGCACCCCACCACCTATGCCATCGATTACCCCTACACTGTCCGCTGCTGAGAAAGTCGCCTTTGATAATCGCATTAAGCGCAAGAATGTATTGGCGCTTAATGAAAAAGTGGCCGCTTTGCGGGAATACGATCGTCAGCCTGTGTACAAACACGTAGGACGTATGTTTAACTGCAGTCCGGATCAGATTAAGCGCATTGTGCAGCAACGTGATGAAATTCTACTTGCTTGGGATCAGCGCACGCGCCGCAGTCAGGATGCACGCACCCTGGACATGAAGGTAGTGCGTTTTTCCATGCTTGGTGGTGCTGTTTACGAATGGATACGACGTATGATGTACTACAAAGACTTTGTCATAACTGATGCTCTGTTACAAAAAATGGCGCTGCAGTTTAAGAGCTCCATGGGGCTGAACAAATTTTTTCCGCATCAGGACTGGTGCGATAAATTTCGCAAGACCTACAATATACAGCATAATGACACCAAGTTGTTAAAAATTGGTTATACGCAAGGCTACTCAGTACAGCTGAAGGATATTGTTAAAGATGCCATGTCCGAGTGCAGGCCGGCTTTAAACTCTAACAGTGGACCAAATGAAGCTGAAGACATTGATGAATATGCTAGCCTCGGCGGTGGTGGTGGTACTACAACAGGTAGCAGTCATGCTGCCGATGACGATGAAAACATGGAAGTGGATATTGATGGTGTGCAAGATGATGAAGACGTAAAGCCGACGTTAAGTGAACTTGATATGGCACTGCCACAGATGGTGAGACTGCCGCTGCAAACAAATACTCCTCCTGGAACATCCCGTAAAGTGCTACTGGCCACACCAATTGCACCAGCTGGCTCTGCTGCAACCCGTGCGAAACCCATAACTATGACCATTATACCACTTGCTTTGGCGCAAAGCATTACGCAACGGCTTTCCCCGCAGCAGGATACTTTGACCCAGGAGTCTGTGTCGTTAGGCCATGCCAAGACACAGTCGGTGCCACAACCCATAATAGACATCAAGAAGGAAATAAAAGCAGAGCCCCCAGACCCCGAAGAGAGGAAGGAGGAGCAGTTAAAGCAGCCTGCTTCGCCAGCAGTGCGCATTAAAGATGAAGTGGAAAGCGACATTGAGCAGGATGAGCCGTTTGATGACGACGCTAATAATGGTCGCTCAAGCGTTACCTCACTTGCTGAAGTGCTGGCTGCCAATGTGGAGGACGAAAAAGAATACATACAGCAGACGCGGGCTTTGCGAAAACGCAAGCCTAGTCAATCATTTGATGCAGAGCTTCTTCCGGTTAAATTTATTGAATTGCCACCACTGCCTCCACTGACTAAGGCGCCAGTGGCCAAACGGCGCCAACCAGATGACAACAATAACTCAGGTAGCGAGATCAATTCCAGCCCAACTCAACCAGTTGTTATCAGCTGTGCCCAGGCGCGCCAGTACCTGAAGCTACTAAAGGTGTTTGCGCTCCATAAGGAAAACTATCGCCTCACAGAATTATTTACACGCGCCGATGAGGTGATGCGTGAAATGAGCACAGATTAAGTTTCGGGCGTGGAGACAAGTGCATTAGCCAAAGAGCATGCTAGTCTAATTTTAGTGTATATAACATCTCGAAGATGCAGTAATCAATTAAGTTTCATAGTTTTAATTCGTATTAAAATAAATTTTCTGAAAACAATCATCGTTTTATAATAGTAATACAATTTTATGAAATCTAAGATAGAATCAAAACTTTAATTTTAAATCTTGAAAATGTAACTTCTTTTAAATAGCACTTGAAAGATAAAATGGAATAAAATCAATTATTTAAATGAATAATACATATAGAATTGTATAACTAAATGTAGTTTTGAAGTTGTAAAATTTTTTTGTTTTTGAAAAATATTTTAATTTCAAGGCTGAATGTCGACCAATAAAATGCTACTATGCGTACAAACACTAAAGCGAGTTTCTAATATTTTTAAAAGTTCTTTATTTTTAACTTGAAAATTAATTATTTTAATATGTGTATGCGAAAACTTTAAATGCAGGTATTTAAATTTTAGGACTGCGCTATTAAAAAACATGATACAAAAACAAATTATTGTGTTCTCTGTAGTAGTTTCTTAATATAAAATATATTAATAGATTCCAGTTTTAATAAAGAAAATCCTCTGTTCTTTAATTTATACATGAAATAAAATACACTTTCTTTTTGAAAATAAAAAAGATTAAATTAAACTTGTTGTGATTTTTTTTGATTCGAAAGCTGAAACTTTGAAGTATCCTGAGACAGCTCTCTGTATGAACATATGTATGTACATGTGCATATGTACATACATGTACTTATGTATTGTGATCTCTTCCTCTTCACAGAAGAGACGAACTACAAAAAATTGTAGAAATAAAAACTATCGACGTTATTTTTTGTTACGATTGGTATTAGTATTAGAAATCGGAAATATTGGAAAAACATAATTCTAATTGTACATTTTCTTTATTTTCTATCCTCCGTCATCACTTGCCTCTTTTTACCAGAAGTTTCTTTTGTTTTGTTGCAAAAATGGCACAGCACGTGTCGTTTGCATTTTATTCCCATGCGGTCGAAACAATTTGTTGCAAATGTTTCATAATAAAATGCAATGAAAAGGTTACAACGTGCCTTAGTAATGTCGACCATTGTTTTTGCGCACAGCGTCCTAGTGCCAGTAGCAAATGCAAATATTGCGGCCTGATGCAGGTCGAGTTTCCGCATGAACAATGCCAAACATCGCCGGATCAGCTACATCACTTTTGGAACTTGCCGGAAAATGATATTATGACTGCTGACCAAAGTGAGAAGTCTTCAAGCTGTAGCTCCCCAAACTTGGGTTTGGAAAACGGAAGGGACGACAGCTAGGAAACATTGAAATAGGGAGCAGACAATGTAGTACGTGTCCACATGCACAAGTACATGTAGATTGCAGTTTTTTTTAAATTTCAAAGTTTATATAATAAAACAATCGTTTACAGTGTGTTTATTTATTGTGCTTTCGTCATTTCAAAAATCTGAGCATGGAGTCGCTTTAGTTTGTAATGGTGTGTGTGAGATTCATGGTCTTTATAAAGAAAAAAAAGTTAAATATATGCAATAACTGTAAATGCGCATGTCTGCCCTTAGTTGCGGCGCTGGCGTGGCTCTGCGTGTCTCCCGCTCTCCCTAGCTCTCTGGCTATTTTTGTTGCTGCTCTCTGCTTGGCGTGTGGCCGTCTTACCAATACACAGGCGCGTAAATACAAAGTGTGGGAGCCTTGTGGAAGGGTAGTGGGTGGTTGGGAGGTGGCGCCGCACAGGGTGGTATGAGTGCTGTGTTAAAAACTTGCAAATGCTTTCTGAAGCAACTAACTTATGCACTTATATTTTTAATAATTTTAGTTACAGCTACTAAATCGAAAAAATAATAAAAATAAAAGCAAAAATGTATTCCAAAATCTCGTTGATTGATCTACTGAGCAGCGGCAGCCGCACACATACATGGTACATATGGCTGTATTAATCAAATGCACAGTCACATTCGTATTTGACAAGCAGAGAGAACAAAACTAATCAATCAATCAATCCCCCAACAGCAGCAACAACAACAACGCTGGTTCATATAAATGGCTTATTCACACGCCACCCAGCTCACCAACACATAGGTAAAGCAAACGCACAGTTACGACCAGTACGTTGATTGATTGAATCAGTTGAGTATTGCCGCTCAACGCTCAAGCAACAAACAATCGGAGAACTATTTGAATTAACGCTGTTTATTTTTTGCATTGGTGTTAGTCAGTCATACAACAGCTGATGGCTAGTGAGCTGCCAGCAGACCGCGTTAGTGCTGGTAAACGACAGTTTTGGCGTGAGTTTTTGGCCTTGTATCAGCAATTGCCGGAGTTGTGGGATGCACGACATCAAGGCTATCGACATCGAGATTCAAAATATGAAGCCTATGATGTTTTGGAGGCCAAGTTAAAGGAAGTGGAACCAAATGCTACACGTTATGATGTGCAGCGACGCATCAATATTTTTCGCACAAATTATCGTCGCGAACGTGTGCGTATTTTGAAACAAGAAGAACTGGGACTGCATCCAGACATATGCAAACCAACGCTTTGGTTCTACGACTACATGAGTTTTCTGCTAACCCAAGACTCGTTTCAACATGGTTCAAGGGCTAGAAAAATGCGTGAAGCTGGCAACCACAAGCAGAAAGCATTAAGCGGTGCTAAAAAAGAGGTACAAATGCTATAATTTTTAAAAAAAAATTTTTTTTAATTTTTTATTGCACACCAGTCCAGAATATCTGTAGAACGTGCAAGCGAGTGGACCGCCCAAGAGGCCCCAATAGGAAGTTCGATATTCAAAACAATCACATCGCCCCCACCAGATGACAGCTCGCTACTCAGTCCAAAGGTGGAAATTTATGAAACCGATGTAGAGCCAGCGGAAGCACAACCTATAGCTTCCCTTGGAAACGTTAAAGTGGACTCGGCAGAAGTCAGTGTGTCAAGCAATAATGATGCCACTTGCCCCATCTCTTCGACTGTTGTAAGGGGAAATAATATTAAGACTCCTCTTTTAAGCGAATCTTCGGAAGCTCTGGCGAAGTCATGGGCCATACAATACGAAGAGATGGCGCCTACGCAGCGTATCTTGGCACGTAAGGCTATTGCCGACATTCTTTTTGAAGGCTGTATGGGCAACCTGCGAATAAACCGCTGCGAACGTGACAGTGTGGGAAATAGCTTGTAAAATTAAGGTTTTTTTATAAAATTTAAATAACTTATAAATGCAATTTAAATGTACAAATAATTTAAACCTATTAAAAATTGTATAATAGTGAAAAATACATAAGCAATGATTTTGAATTCCACAGTAAGCGAAAAAAAATTGAAATAAATTTTGTGCAATATTTTTTTATTAATCAAAGCTGACAAAAAAAAAATTAACATTTTCAAAGTATTGCATAACGTAGTAATAGCAATGAGCTTAGCCAATGATTAAATCTGAAAGGTTGTTAGATAAGTTAATATAAAATTTTATTGTTCCTTAATATGTAATACTTTTATGTTTATTTATTTTTAAATTTCAGAAAGCGCCAATTCGTGCACGATGTAAAATTATGATGCGCAATTTTGGCACGCTATGCAACACTATTGATGGTCAAATAAGTTGGCAGCTTCAATTCAATTGTTATTTATAAAGAGGAAGAAAATATTTTGGAAACGCGTATTTTTAGTTTTAATAATTAAGATTTATAATTAATTCACTTGATTCTATTATTTTATGTTAAAATATTGGTAAAATATTGTTCCAATTTGTTTGACATTCCTTTTTCCATGACGCCCAAAAAGAGAGAGAAACATTTTTATACGTATTTTATAAACGTTCCTGAAGGCAGTGGCTTAATGTCTATATTTTCTCAAAATAAAAATTAGAAATGCCGAAACACGTAGAACCGTAAGGAATATTATACAGTGCTTAACCCACTTTTATTTAATTTTTATTGTCTTAGCAGTGCTGATAATAGCAGGGCGGAACCCTGCGGGCGTACGGACTCGGTCATTGCCAGGTAAATAAAATCAAAGAGCATCAATCATAAACCTTTAATATGACTTACATTTTGATAGAGCTTGGAGTCACATTAACAGTTTGCTGCGCAAGCATAGCATAAGGCATTTGAATGTCGAAAAGGGTTCCAATGGCCGCGTTTTGACCAAGGAGTGCAATGCTAAGCTACAACGGGAGTATCCTCATGCTACATACCAGGATTTAATGGTTTGGATAAGAGTATGGCTAACAAGACTTGATGAAAATGAAAAGAAGCGGGCGGACCAAGAAGAAAACAAAACAAGAATTGAGCAAAGTTATTTGAGCAAGGACTTGAATCGTATATTGTTAACAACAACATATCCAACAGAAGTAAATACGTCCAACAAAAGAAAAAGAAGTGAACGAAGAACTGAACAAATACGTGAAGAGGTAGTTGATTTGTGCAGCGATGATGATATTCAAAATGACAGCGAAGTTGCAGCCGAATCTTCTGAAATAGAGACATTTGACTTTGCCCAAGTCTTGTCCACGTCAGATTTAATGGTTCACGATGATGAACTGGGCGATGTGCACCTTAAAGACTATGCTGACCATATAGACGGAAAACTGGACAAAGTAATTATTAAAAAAATAGAACCAGATGTTCTTTCATCTGATTCTAGCAGCTCAGTCGGGCAAGTTTTTACTGAGATAAACGAAAATCCAGTAGATTGTAATGAGCAGAGCAAAACCACAGAGCCAAAACATGTCATTCGTGTGCGTAAGGATTTGTGTGAGGACAGTACAACTTTTGAGGAGACAGCGCACTGTTCACACTCCAAGCCCGCGGGTCTTGCTTCTGTCGTTTCCGGTGAAAAGCCACCCAAAATTTTGGTTTACATTAATAAACGTAAATTAGCTGTTGGTGCAGTGGCTGCAGGAGAGCCTCCAGCCAAATTATGTGATTCAACATCAGAAATGGCTCTTTCTGCTAGTGCTTCATCGCCGCCCACTAAAAGGCGAATTTCAAACACACGGCATAATTTGGGCGAACATTTGATGGCCGCTCTGGAAATGCCCGACCAAGATAAACTTGAAAACGATTTGCCAGACACCACAGCTTCTAAACCCACAGTTCAGCAACCTATTAATGAAGTTGATTTAACCGAAGATGCAAAGCCCATATTACATATTTCTAATGTTTTGGGCTTGTTGGGCTGCGTGGAGAGCTATGCACAGTGGCAGCGCAATGCCGAGGCTTGCGTGTTGGTTGAGCAGTTACGTAGCAGCTTGCAGCGTGCCGAAATGGAGACTTTGTAAGTTGACTTTAAAACATATACCTATGTATTTGCATCTATTTATATAGTACATTCATATAATTTACAATGTAGGAAAGAGAAATCAACACGACATTAACGTTAAACTTTTGCTCATTTTCATCTGTTGACGGATTCAATCAACGCTTGCGTATGCAGTAGACAAGAGACGTATGAGCTTACGGGATACCCATAAAATGTGTGCCAAATAGAGCTTGGGCTTAAAGCGTAAGGACTAACACAATTGGAGGAATTTCACACTGCTACATCTAGCATCTCTGTTATGAGGTATGAAAAGGTAATTTATTATTGATAGTCTTTTATAAATTTTACAAACAAGCAGCCATGTGCCTTAAGAAGCTTGCAAAAAAAAAGTTGATTAATCTAGGCAAATTGAAACGTCAACACTATGTTTAAATAAAGCATTAGGCAATCAAGTAAACTTTATTTAGAACGTATTAACTAACTCGAAGTCCTCATTACTTTTTAGAATATTTCTTTTCCCCAGTTCTTATTGTTTAATGCGATACAAAATCGAAGTTATTAAGAGAGTTATTTTTTAACAAAACAGCGGACATAACATAAAATCAGCTAGATTCAGGTGCATCTTAGAATAGTTCCAACCAAGCAAAGTAAGAGGTATATCCAAATTGTGCAAGCGCATGTAACATAAAAAAGAAGACCGAATTAGATCAGGAGGACAAAAGAAATAGTCTGTCTGAACACCTAGGTCTTGGAGACTACAAAAGCTAGGATAACCAAACTTGACATTTGAACTCTTTATGTGAGCGTCTAGATCAGTTTGATCGGCCTCGTCCCCGTCCACCCTCAAGTAATTTAAAAGGTTTCATTTCCAGTAAAGACAATTTATTTTTAGTGCACTTTTAGATTTCTATTACATGAAGAACATTTGCAATATATACCTAAATATATAAACGGTTTTGCGATATTGGGGGTTATTTTTAATTTTTTCAAAAAATTATGTTTAAATGCAATTTTTATGATATAGTTATGATATACTTTTTTAGTTGCATTCTGTAATTTAATGTTGGCTGATTACAATATTAAATCTCAAAACAAACCTTTTCTTTATTTCTACACACTTGAAAAATGTGGAAATAAACCGCTAAGGTTTGTTCACCACAGAAAAAAACACGTAATGCGCGTTAAGAGCACTATAGAATGATGTCTTTTGCCTGTTAGGTCATTTTGGTAAAAGAATTTTGGGACTTTCTTGCATCTGTTTCGCTCACATATTTTACACTAACTTGACAGATAATAATTTAGAAGACAGTCTGCTGGAATACTTGCTGAAGGATTAAAAGCTTACTTTATTATGACTTATTGAAGTATTGTCGGATCCATTATATGACCTTCGTGCATTTATGTATAATTTAAAAACAAAATGAATCCCTTATCAAAACTTTTTTACCCCTCAAAAAGATTAAGTTTATAAGGTGACTATTTGAAAATTTGTATTTCGATAGGATAGTGTTCTATTTGGATTTACCATTACTTATTTATACATAAATGTTGATACATGTAAAACTAATAAAAATATGCTATTTTGTTTTGCAGGCGTAGCCCAAATTAACACTACATCAACACATTAGTGCAGATAATAAGGAAGTAGTACTTGAGTAACCACCGAAACAGCGTTAAGTTTTTTTTTCCTAGTTTTAGGCCTGCTAACAAGCGCAGGTGCCTCAATGTGCCTCACTGTGCCGCGCTGCATAGCAGTCTGTGCGTGGTAAAAGAAAAATCAGCGACTACAAATTGCTTGAATTAATCAGACATGGATGATGGCAGCTGGCATCAAACTGTTGCTGCACAGTTTGCACAGTGCTCTAGACACGTAGTTTTGTTTCTTCTTTGCCTTATAGTTTATATATAATGTTAGAGCTAGTACTAAGCTATGAAAAAATACAAATTGTTTGTTATACCAAATAGTAGTTGCACAGTGTGCACACCCCACTTGTAGAATCTAAGTCAAAACTCGTCACGCCGGCTGCTGCGCATCTTGTCATTTTGACAAGCGCTTAGAGGAAATGGTAAGCGGTTTGGGGAGCAGTGGTTACCCTAAACGCTAACACAGCTTGACAGCCGCCGCCCATCCGGCGATGCACTTAGCGCATTTGCAAATCATTTGCCAAGTATGGATAACTGCCAACAGCTGTTGCCACTGCTGCACTGCACCTGTGTGTAATTTTAGTGCCGCCTGTTTGCTATTTTAATTCTGTTCTGATCGGAGTCTGGAAAAATTCAAATCACTGCCCGTGTAGTTGAGTGAAGTCATGAGAGAGCTGCATGTTTTGCACCTGTCCACAACGCCCTACGCATGTGAAAAATCCAGCTAGGCTTTAATTGATGCAACAACAACAAGCAGTTCGACTACATACATACACAAATACGTATATACCAAATGATAGCAATTGAGGGTCGCACAGGGTTGGTAGGTGCTGCATTTACTAGTTGCACGTGTTGTCGCTGCTCTTGTCCAAGTTGGGAACTAGCAACTAGTCTGAAAGCGAAAACCGGCAAAAATGTTGTAAAAAAAAATGCGTGAAGAAGCAGCAGCTGCGAGATGCGCCCAGCCTAGTATTGCAGTTTTCAAACCTTAAATGGGAATTGAAATTAAATGCAGCTGCTTTAATGATGTGCCATGTTGTGGCTGACCAGGGGGGAGTGGGCACTTAAGCTTGTGTTTCAGACGCTGATGCAGCTTGTAGACGTAGCAACGTATCAAAATGGCCTAAACAAATCTGCAACTTGGGGCATATATGGCACACAAGTTGCTTAAGTTGTAGCCTGGTGGGCGTTGCATGTGCATTGGGCGTGGCGCCACAAAATGAAATGAAATGCATACAAAACAGCTGCGCCGGTGGCCGTTGCCAGAGCAAACACACAACAAACCAAAACTTGATGGGCGCCAACAACGTCCCAAAATAAAAAAACCCAACAACAATCAAACTAAAATACAACAACAACAACTGCAACAAAACGAGTGCTTAAAGCGTACTCTGCCTCCTGCGCGCTGTTGCCTTTTTTGGCCTTTTAATGGGAGTTGCCTTATTTGGTGCACAGACAGCGAGTAGAAATCAAACAGCAACAATAACCACAGAACAATCTTTTATCGCATGTTTGTTGTGTTTGCTGTTTGCTGGTGTTGTTGCTATTGTTGTTCCTGCCGATCGACACTGATGATGTTGTTTGTTCAAGTTTTAGGTACATACATATATTTATATAGTAACATAAATTCAGTTAATGCGCGATTTGAAATGCAATTGGCCAAAACGAAAGACTTAGGCAACGAACTTGCCCTGGCATTTACTCAAATTATAATAATTTAAGAAAAAACATTAAAAATCAAAATCAAAAATACAATCGAAAAGAATGCTGAGACTTGAACATCTAAACTATGGTATACACTGTTGCTTTAAAAGGAGTTGTTTGTAATTGGAACTCGACCCATTCGTAAGTATAAAATAAACGTGAAAGCTATTAAGAAGACTTTAATTTAAACTTAAGGTAGGATCATTTTTTTCCATCAGCAGGTACATTGAATGGGGTCTACTAGTAAATTGAGTTGGACTTGAGTTTAGGATAAGAAGTAACCTGATTAGATTTTGTTGTCCTAGAAACAAAAGAGTGGCTCAAATCCCGAAACCTTGCATTTCTGTTCATTCATTATTTTAAAGCTGTTTAGACTTTCGTTAACAAGAATGCTTTAAAAATATTGTTGTTTAACCTGGACTCTTGAGTGATCAATAGGAGAACTTCCATTTTTTTAGCTTAAAATTTATAGGGTAGCAGTAGTTACTCGCTGACTCTTTAAAGGGACTTCCCAATCAGAAAAATGCTGCCAAATGACGTTGAAAAGAATTTTAAGTCACTTAAGGCTAGGAGAGCGCCAGGCCTAGATAGAATTGACTGAAGAGCGGCTAAATCATGGAATGTTTTTGCTTACAAATTTATGCAACGCGATATTGCGAATGGCTTACTTTTCCGAGGAGTGGAAATGCACAAATTTAGCGTCCTTTAATGCCAGCTTACAGATATAATTTCTATTTCTAGAACGATCAACGATCCTCCCAAGTCAGTCGTTCGCTTTCCAGGACTCCGGAACGCTCTACCTGCCACACAATACTTGGTGCTCAAAGCATAAAATCTTTGCTGGAGTTCCTAAGTGCACTTTGTTGCTTCTATTGCTGACACAAAGTCCCCTGTACTTTTAACTACAATTACTGACGTTTTACCATCGTTTTTGCTCTGAAGGTCTTGAGGTTGTGCTTAAAGAAATTAAATCTTGGGCTAGGCTGTTAAATCTTAGAGCTGGTCAGTGGTATCCCTATTTCAGTTAAACAAAATCTCACCCTTACCTCGGCATTTACTTTGATGCTAAATTGTTTTAGAAAAACAAAAAATGCAGTAGCAACTTTATTTGAACAACAAAGCTCTGCTCCACAGAAGCATTGTGGTGCCAATTTCGACATATGGCACCAAGGTGGGGCCTTTTCACAGAATAAGGTCTTGCGAAAACTAAATAATTCTCCATGGTATCTGCGTAATTGCATTATGCATCACGAACTTGGCGTCCCTTTCATGGGTGATGCCTTAATCCATTGCCGTGCAACCGCCAAGCAGATGCTTAAAACGATTTCACTCTTGCGATTTCGAAGATAAGTTTTTTGACTGTATGTAGCAATATATATGTAGATAACCAACATATTCTATATATGTATTATGATTCGTTGTTTTGTTGTTTTGGAGGCGTCTGTCTAACCTCGTATTTTTTATTCTTAGCTGATTTCAAATCACCATTGCATGAATTTCCAAAAATATTCGGAACTCTGTTCTTCCTTTCAGGTATATGTATAGACTTCATAAAGATCCCTCGTAGAGTCCCTATCTGCAGTTTTCATAATTGTGTCTAAAATTGTGCTCCCCGGTAAACTGTGGTTTCTGCCCAAAGATGTCTTTTTTTAATTTATGGTGTTTGTTTATATAATGATGACTTTTAATGAGTAAATTTTTGTTGTTATTTTTTGTTGAACGTTTATAAGTGTACTTCAGGTAAAATCTTACATTCAACAAACAAAATATTTATTATCTAACAATAAAATTACACACTGCTACGCACTATAAAAGTAAAAATTATCAAATCGACTTTTTCGAAAATCGTTAAAATTTGAAATATTTTCGTTTCAAGGCCTATACGCAGTTCGAAAAATTTCGCGCGGAATGACAAAACTTTTTTTATATGAAGTTTACCCCTTCAAATGTAAGCATGTAGTACATTTTTTTTTCGAGAAAAAGGGTATAGGCTAACAAACTGTCGGGCGCTGCCTAAAATGAATTTGTTGATTAAGTGAAAACTTTTTTCAAAATTTTAAATTTTTTAATATCGTGAAGTTATAATCTTTATCTTGAAAGATATTGTTGTGCCAAGGGCATAAAATTCAGTTGAATTTTACTTTACCGTCGCCTAAACGCCCAAAAACCCAATAATACCCTTGATATACTAAAGAGTATGCTATCTATAAAAAGAATCACCTAACCGCATGCCCTTCTCAATCATTTGATGGTTACATTGCAGCTGCCATACAACTCCGACAATATGCCAGCGATCAAGCTGAGATCATAAGGTACCATCATCAGCGACCATAAATGGCCAGCAATTGAGGGGCACAATGTGCCCAGTGAGCGGCATAGAGCACAACTTGGTTGAACAGCAGCTTGGCCAGATTGCTGCCATTGCAGCAGTAACTTGAGCTTGTCTAAAGATTTCGCCTCGACTTATGGTCTTATGGGATGGTCCGAACACGGACTAAAAGAGAGAGGTAGGTCAATTTCCAGAGCCAGTGCCAGTGCGCTTGACTCTTGATGGAACATGGACATGGCACTAAAAATTTGCAATTTGAAATGCTACTGCGGGCGGTTTCGAGCAAAATTTTACAAAAATTGATTGAACAAAATCAAATGGAATGCTCATTAGAAAAGGCCAGCTGGCAATGTTTCTGAGCGATTGGGTTCTGCGAGAGGGATTCATAGATAAGCTACAATGGAACTTTTGTCTCTGTTAGAGTAAACATATAGCAGTCAACAATAAATAAAGAACAAATTGAAGTTCTCACACATTGAAGCACGCGTCAAAGCGCATGCCGCATCAGAGTACGCGTAGTATGAACTAAACCCACCCTATAAGGATGGAACTACTTTGAGCTCAGGTGCAGTAGCATTAGGGTTGTCCCTTATCGGAGCTCGAGCAGCGCATCACAAGCTGCAGTGGAACCCATACCCACGTTGCTTAGTTGCTCAAAAAATAAAATCACACGAGAACCAAAGCATTTGTTCATGAGGGTGTCATGTGAACAGTTCTAAGCTGTGTTTGTATTGTATTTAGCGAAAAGCCCAGACCTAAATGAGGGTAATTTGTTGGTCAGCCTGGCTGGGAATCAACGCATGATGAGCGACTATGTGGGCGCGCAGTCGCTGTTGCTGTCGGAGTCGTAGTCATAGTCCCAGTACTGGCAAGCGGCGTGACGAATTATGTGAGAACTTTATTAAAATGTACCACGAAACACTCAAAATCATTTGAACACACACATAATTACATTGGCAAAAATTCTCTCACTGCACTTCACTCACTTAAATTGTTGAGAATTTTTGAAATTTTTGAAATTTTTTTCACATTCACACGAAGCCCCCGAACAAACCATGAGAAAGTCCAAAAAGTGTGAGACTGAGAAAATACCAAAAATAAATACGCTTCACAAAGTTATTTAAGCTTTTTTTTTAAAGGTTCGTTCGTTTCTTTGCAAAAGGTAGTAAGTAGTGCAGATTAGTTGGCTGATCTTGCATTGAATTGGGTTCTATTCACGCCCAGTACAATTAAACCATAATCATCGCATTAAGAAACTGACAAGTTCAGCGCGCATTTTGCAGCAGCTGGAAATTATTTTCGAATATGAATTTTTTTATGGTCATGTGAAAAATATGCGATAATTAAGCAAAAGGCATATAGATACGGCATCCTTTGATTTTTAGGCGAAACTTTTATGGTGCGCTGCCAAAAAAAAAGCAAAAGGCCAACAAAATTAAAGAAGAAACTTAAAATGTATTTTTACTGATGGCCCGCTGTGTAGGAAACGGTTAGCTGGATGGCTTTTATGAGTCTCCACAGATCCTGATGTAGCTAAGGCGACACCTTTTAAGAGCGCCAATCGAATCAATGTTTTAACACGAGAATACCATTTTCGCGACGGGCTCATTAAGCACAGTGCCGAATATCAAAAAGTTCCCAAATCAAGTTAAGTAATATATACCATGGTCGCATTCGCTGACGACTACAACATACTCTTTTGACTTGGTATGAGAGACAACATATTTATTAAAATTATCAATTCGGATTAAAGATATAGGAGCAAGACAAGGTTTTCAACCAAATAGTACACACTTTGCAACTGAAAGAAAAGAAAGAACTGAACGAACTGTGTCCGAAAAGTAAGGTGACATTTGAATTTTAACTGCGCGCGGCAAAATTGGATTTGGAGCAATTTTCATCCATGCCAAGTTACACGTCAAAATATTCATTGGTTTTTGAGTGCGCTTAGTTTTTTGTGAGCTGCTAAAAGTGAATTTTTCGATTTTCACAATGTCTAAATTGAATTTTTTGGAAAAAAGTGTGTGATACAATGCTTTCTGACTACATTGACAAGTCTCCCTCACAGTAATCTTTGAAGGCGATGAAATTGATTTAAACGAATAAATAAAAATTTTTGAAAATAAAGGCAGTGTCACCTTATTTTTTGGTCACAGTAGCATATTCAGAGCATGAAGAACGACATTTCGACTGGGTGGTCATTGGGCTGTACTGTCTGTCCAACCCAAGGCTTTCTATAACTTCCCAATGACTTTATCATCATCAAAGAAACAGACGAATAGCTTGAAATACATTTTCAACTTCAAGATCCTAGGTCATTACTCGCTTTCTTTCCAATATTTTCGTGCATTCTCTTGCTTAAACCTAATATGCTCCTTTTCCATGTTCTACAGGGCGATCATAAAAAAAAAAAAAAAAAACAAAATTCTGTGGAGTTAAAATTCTACGAATGTTAAATGTTAAAATTTTGCGCGGCAGCTGCAAAAAAGGATTCATATACACATTTGATTTCACAATGATGCGAAAGTGAAACCAACCGAAAAGGAGTTGGAAATACATATTTGGGGCACCTTCAATTTTTTTGTGTTTTTTTTGACAATTTTTCAACATGTTTGGGCAATTTGAAAATCTCTGCGCTAATTACCAGACACAGAAAGGCAGCAGCTGTATCTCTTGTTGCCTAATTGAAGCCATCAATTTTGGCTTAATGAAGCGACTTGGCTGCCTCTACTTGCACTCAAGATAGTTGGCTGAAATGTCGCATTGCATTTTCAAGTCCAATGACGTTGCAATGTATGAGACATGCTCTGGCTGGCAACCTCACGAGGCAGCTTCAACAGTGGCCTGATAATTGCAAATAAAACACAAAACGCCGAGTGCTTCCTGCACAGCAGCCGCTGCCCAGTTGCTTTTACTCGCTACTGTCGACCATTTAATTACCGGGTTAATTGGCCATAAGGCCATAACGCAGGCGGTGGTGGCGCTGCAAATGGCCACAAGTGGATGTGGCTAAAGGCTGTGGCAGCAACGCCTGCAACTTGAAAACTTTGCATGTTATGGATGGCAACTTCATTAATAATTTCGATAGCCAACACATGGCCAATGCCTACAAAGCCAAAAGCATTGCCAAATACTAGACACAGCGAGAAAAAAACATACATACTTACATATGTACATACATAAATATGTAAGTACGTTGGCTCGTGTGTTTGCTGCCAGAACTTGGAGCGTACGAGGGCAGTCTGAGCAGTATTTAGGAGAAGTAGAAAAACACACTCATTATAAACTTCTTTCTTAAAATCTGGAAAAAGAAAAAAATTGGGTATGGAATTTACTATTTTGGTGCGTGATTTAATGGATAAGAACTATTCGGCTCCGAGTTGTTTCAACTATTTCTTTGTATCGGGTAGCTTCATCCACAGTTACAATTCTTTTCACTAGCTGGCTTGAGATGTCTATATCCATGACCTCACTGTGGACTTTGCAAGCTTTTCATGAACAATTTTGTAATGGTTGATATCAACGGAGACTAGTGCCCATAAATATTCTTCATTCCAATTTTATTAATTTTTGCAAAAATAAGAAAGTTTTTCTCTACAACTCTAGCCAAAACTACAAACTTTGGCAGACAACCAGCAGATGGTTTCATGTCTTGTCGTATAACATTTTAGACTGCCCTCGTGGCTCTTCTATAGCCATCGCTGTCGCTTTGACAAATGATTTGTTGACAGCGCTGACTGCAGTTGCAAAATTTTGACACTGCTTATCGGAGTTTTTGATAGTGGGTCTGGCATGCAGTATAGGATATATGTACCTCTATATACTCGGCACATCTGTCTGCTAGTCAAGCCAAGTGGCATGCCACTTCACTTGCGAAATCTTTCAATTACGATAAGTAGCCACTGCAGTAACTGTACGTCAAGGCAATCTTAAAAATTTCCTGTAGCTTCCTCGTCGAACTATTTTTCATTGTTATCTACGTTGGTCATTAAGAGCTTTACGTTGGTCATTAAGAGCTTAACGTATCCATCATCATTAACGAGACAACGATTTTAAAGCACTCAGTTAACTCTTTCGCCCGCGAGCAGTCAATTTTAATGAGGCATCTGCTTAAAGGCGTTTTCAAAATATCTTGGCGAAACATGATGGAGGATCAGTCTACGATTGCAGGAATTTAGTATAGATGTATTAGAGCCAAAACTATTTAAAGCGAACCTTTTAAAATAAAATTTTGTTTACATTCAACAAATAAATAAATATTCAATTATATGTTACATTCAACAAATAAATATTAAATTATATGTTGCTTCTTCAATAAATTCAATATTATAAATATTTTTGTAAAGGTTTGTGAAATGGATGCAACAGGGAGAAGAAGTAGTGACAGACCATATCCATATTGGCATTCGGAAGTTTTTTATAGTTCCTAAGCACTGTACCAAATTTGATCAAAATCGGTTGATTATATTGTATAGCCCCCATAGGACCGACCGGTCAAAAAAAGGTTTTTTTTTTTTTTTTTTTTTTTTTTTTTTATGAAAATATCGTAATCAAATTTGGCAAGTAAATATATTTTGGAGTTCTGTAGCAATATACCGGATTTGATTGCAATTTGATGGTACAGGGTATCTAAGGTCGTCCGCGCCCGACTTTAACGTACGCAATCTTTTAATCATAACTTTGGGTAGCTATTGAGTCATGTCCGTCTGTCTTACGTGGATTTGAATGATTGTTCAAGAGATACGGCACTATCCGTAGGCAGAGAGTTTGTCGAAACTATTTTTTCCGACTAGACAACATTTTGTTTTAAAGAACTCAGAAGCAAGCATTTTACGCTTAAAATAGTTAGAAGAAGAACACTAAAAGCTTAAATGCTTTTTTTTTGTATACAGCAAATTATTATTTACAAAAGCATTTGATTTTAGATGGATTTCAAGGCAGAAGTTCTTAATTTGACATTGTTTAGTAAAATGTAAAAAAAAGTGCTCTAATAAAGCATTGAACTGAGTATTTCGTACTCATCTTAAGATATGAACTAAATCCTTAAGCTGCTATAAGAATAAATTAGGTTAGGGAATTCCCTAACTAAATTTCTAAAAGATTGGTTAAAAAAGTATTTTCTTTAAAATATCAATCAAATAGCTTTTTCTTTAGACCGTGTTATTTGAAAACCGTGCAAAAAAGAAGGTGTAAAAGCCGAATTGGGTGTATTTTATTTTCATTGTTATTAATTAAATTTTATACTGAAAAAATATTGTTTTAAGCAAGTGTGGTCACAAATCTAGTTTACATATACGAATCAGTCGGGACGTTTCCCGATAGTGGCATACGATTTTGTATTTATCGAAAATCTATTTACTTAACATTTCGATATTGTTAGGTGAGACTACCACGTTTGTGGGCTAAAATTTGCTTATTAAAAAAAAGGAATAATTTTATTTTGATAATTTTTTGCAACTAGGGTGTTAGCTGCAAAAACTCTTCTACGGATGGAACTTTAACTGTGCAGTTTTGTGTCTCTTACACCTACGCCCTAATCGATGTACGCGGCAATGATGATTATTTTGGCATAAATAGCTCATATACCACTTAGGATTATTTAGTCCCTTCACCCCATTGCCATGGTTTTTATAAAGAAAGAATCTTTATGAAATAGTTAAAAATCGGAGCTAAAGACCTTAGTGGCCAGTATTCTGATATACTTGAATCTAGCTTATAATTTTATTTATAAATAGGCTATAAATAATAACTGATTTCAGGTATCTCAATTTTTTATTTTTAATGAACCCAATAACGATGTCGGTGAATACGAATGACAGAATGTTCCAAAATAATTAAAACATTTTTAACAAATGCTCAAACTTTTCAGATATTACTGAAATACAATATATAAATTTAAATAATATATCACAGATCCTGCAGGGGTAACCCCTGTATTGAGGGGTATTACCCCTTTGTAGAATATTTTAACTATTGGGCTAATACATTTTTAATAAATGTTTAATCTGTTAAGTTGTCACTAAGATACATACTTACACATATCTAAGTATTTCAATTACTCAAAACTACAAAACATCTAACCGATCCTGCAGGGGTACCTCTGCATTGAGGGGTATTACCCCTTTGTAGAATTGGTAACTTTTTAACCCAGCACATGACCCCTGTTTAAGCTTCTTCGTATCTCTACACTCACCCCTACCAACTTTTTTCTTTGCCCCTTAACTACCCCTTATTACCCCTGAGCGCTACCCCTCATTGCCCCTTAATGCGCTTGCGCGCCCAATGCCCCTGCGCAGTGGAGACTGAGTGAAACACACAAGAGCGCATGTGCTCCGTTGCGCTCGCGCAGAAACCCGACGACTTTAGCCATCGCAGTCGGTCATAGCAGTCGGCTGCGACTCGTTGTCACGAGCGTATGTGAACGAAACGAGCTACAGAACTTGAGTTCGGCAATTGGCAACTTGGTAAGCCCAAAAGCGCATGGGTTGCTTGTCTTCTGTGGATACGGCTGCGGCGGCGCCGCTAAGAATGAAAAAATGCATTTGTAATCATGCGGAAATGATCGCACTGACCTTTTGGCAAGTTGCAAGTTGTTGTTGTTTTTTGCGGTTTGTACTGTATAATAATCTGTGCAATGCGGCAAGATATGATGCTTGTCGACGCCAACTCATGGGGCCATCATAATTCTTTGCTTATAAGGAAGATTCGATGCTCTGTAGATATTCTGCTATTAGTATTTGCATGAGGCTGCGACCTTTTGATCTGTTTCAGTCAATACAATTATTGATTTTGCAAGCCTTTCTCCTGTTGCAAGCAATTCTCATAGCTGTTGTTGTTGCAGCTTATTGATGTGTTGCTCTGACTTCAAGGTGAACCTTTGCCGCAATTTGTGGCCAACATAGCAGCTACGTGGCTGCGATCTTTAGTTATCTCTGTCTGTTGTAATTTTGTAAGGTTGTGCCAGTCGTTGCACCACGGTGCAATCAACTTGAACTGTGTAGCTTACACAGTCTGGCCCCAGCCGCGTTTACGTGTCCGTGTCAAGTTCAAAATGATTTCGATTCCAACAGCAAATCTCATGCGTGCTCAATTCAATTGCTCCGATTCGGGCACTATTTAAGACCATATTTAGTTACTCAACGCAGGGATTGGCACAACGCTGGATTACTTAATTTAGTAGGCTAACCAAGCATCATACATATCATCATCATATACACTACATATATGGTATATAATGGCATTTTAATAAAATTGTCGCCTGAGGTCATTTTGGAAACAAATTACACGATGTCCGACATGAGCATTGGGCAACAAATTAAAGCCGCCTTAATGTTAAACCCATTTACACCGGGCGCTGGCCATGTCTTAATGCATTAGTCATTCGGCTTTAAGTCGGTCGAGGCGTCAGCCAGCCAGTCAGTGCGTCAACTAAAACTTGTCTGCAAATGTGGATGAGTTGGTTATGGTCAAGTACTAGTTGGTCCACTCCACTGACTGTTTGGGCCGGCGCGTCTCTAGTCTAGTTAATTTAATTTCAACGTCACGCCATCGTCTTCGTCATCTTCTTGGCCGTTTGGAGTGCATTTTAATACACTGAAATAGGGGGTTATGCGCTGGATGAGGCAGTTTGCAAGGTAAAAAATGAAATAATTATATCCATAAAATGCCTTTGGTGCTAGGTTTAGGACACAGCCATAAAGCCTAATGAAGTACTTCAAATAATACACATTTATGGAAAAGTGGTTCATAAAATAAATAATAAGGATTTTTTACACTATATTGTATAACAAACGCTCACTAAATTTGAGCAGATATGAATGGAGCTTCTCGAAGCTTTTGCGGATCTAAATTCCGTCTATATTGATGGCAAATTCTTATCGAATAAAAATGGCAACATGCCAATTTACCGAAGAATCAATTGGTAGACAATTAAATAGTAGAAAGTGTATAAGCAAAATACTCCTTAAGATCTTTTGTAATCTTTGTATTAGAGCGTAAATTTAAAAATAAGAATAATTTTAAGCAGTGTTTTCTGCAGAAATTTATAGATAGAAAATCCGTGCCCGGGGGGAAAAATGTACCGGCCCCTCTATTACACCTTTAGCTTGAATCATTGTGTTCTGTAAGTACGACAGTAATTACACCGGGTCCCTGAGAAAACCAGGCCCGGAGGGATCCCCCTTTCCCACTTCCTCGACAGGCCTACTTTATGGTATGTATGAAGGAGTCGTTGGAGACCCCCAAAGTTACCTAAAGTACGATCAGGGTGACTAGAGAGTCGATTTACCCATGTCCGTCTGTATGAACGCCTAGATCTCAGAGATGAGATAAGTGCTAGAGCAACCTAACTTTTATTTTATTTTTTTGATATCGTGGCTATATTATTATTATTTGTATTACCCCTTGCCACCAATTTACCAATTACTACAACTCGTCGTATTAATATTTTTACAGCGTAAGTTTTATCTAAAAAAGTAAAACAATGAAGTTTTTGCAAGGGTATGCAGCCTTTGGTGTGGCAAAAACGCTTTTGCAGTTGAATTCTTTTTGTGGCTAGCCGTTTGAAAATTACATTTCGTTTCGAGGTCATGGGAAAACCGTTTCTTGAGCTGCACTTATATAGTTACCTAATTAGATTGCCTTTAGAGGAGATGCTGGCCGAATGGCCATTGTTGCTCATCTGTGCCATAAACGCAGACACATCTTTGCTTTGGAACTTAATCCAAGCCACTGAAGTATTCAAATACCATCAGCTTATAGCTGCTAACCATCGACAAGACAAATTTGCGCAGTTAGACGCAATTAGAGAGGTATCACGAACATTCGCTTGGGGATCTCACTTTCCCACACAATTACTATTTATAAGAAAATAAACTTTTGACAATAAAAGACATTTGAACGCGTTTCCTGTTCCAATGCCTCGAAAGCTGGGCCAAACAATGGAAATTAGCCGAACAAATGCTGAGCGTGAGAACTTCAATTGAACTTGAAAAGTGTTAGATAACCAGAGAACAAGTGGCATATAAGTTCCAGGGTCTCGCAATGACAGCTGAGACAATACAAAAGGTACGCATGTGTTTGGTGCAGTGACGTAGATAGCTTTCAGCAATGGGGCATAATATAACTCAGTATTAAAATAAATGAAAGTTCTATGTTCAATAATGGAAGTTTTTAGAGCGATATTCATTAAGGAAGCTTGTACCGAAATGTCTGATAAATTTTCAGGTAACAGTGTGAGGTATAGTTGTGTTGGTAGAGCTATCGAGTCAAGAGTTTTTAAGTCGGGTCCTCAGTTCGATTTTCAGTATTCTCCCGTTATGTTATAAAATTCCCTTTTGAACATAATTTTTTACAAAATATATATTTTCAATTTATAAGGCTTATGCTATTAATAGGGGAAGTTGTCCGGTTGTGGACATTACCCAGTTGTGGACACCCCTCCATAACTTTTGAACGTGAGGAGATGGAGCAGATCTTTAAATTGTCGTTTGTGCGCAATGTCAGCACCATGTTTTATTGCTAATGTCGAAGTAAACGACGCATGCGCTTAGCAGCTACAGGGGATCACATTTTTTCATGTGCAAAAATCGAAAGAGATATAATTTTTGTTTGTGTTCAAACTGCGATAAATTAAAGTGAATAGTTGCAAAAAGGTTGGTATAATATATAATATATTTATGCAGGAATTTTAATATATTTTGTGATTTTATAAAGGTTTGATGAAAATAATCGCGGAAAAAAAAATTTGCGGGTAGTTTTTTGACAGCTCTACATTTCCCAGTTGTGGAGACTTAATTTTTTCACTTAAATCGTTTTTGTTTTGTATATTTTAAGGAATGTCAGGTTCAAAAATTAGTTTTGATGCTTACTTTGAAGTCATTAGCACATTAGTGTCCTGCTTGGTTACAAAAATTCATCATTTTCGTAAAGGAAAGGCTTGTAAGTTGAGACACCATAGCTTTTTTTAGCTATATTTCGACATTGAATACACATAGGCATCAATGAAAATATACCGTTGGAAAGAGAAAAGAAAGAGCTATAATCCACAATAAGCAAATCATTAGAAATTGATAAAATAAGCATTTTACAGACAGTTTTCAAAAGAGCTTGAAAACGACCACAAAAAAAATTTAAGAAAACTGAAAAAAAAAAAAACGCATGATTGCTAAAAGTTATGAAAATTTATTGATTTTAAATTTAAGTGCGCATTAAAGTGAATTTGAAAAAACCAAAAAAATTTAACTTTCCAGAGAAGTCACAATTGCGGTTTTTTGTGATCGGTCAACGTGCAGCCAGACTGAAAATTAATTGTTATGGAAAATATTGAAAAAATATATCCGAAAACTGCAGAAATATTCACTAAAAACAGTTCAAATTAGTTTCAATGACAATTTCACACAATAAAAAAGTCATGTAAATAAAATAGCAATGAAAAAAAATGAATGTGTGCCAACTTACAAGCTAAAAAGTGACCCAACTTACATTTTTGAAGCCATTTTGGAATGCATTGAAAATAAATTGGCCTATCCACTGTATGCCCGAAAACCTTTTTTCATTATGGAAGTTCATTAAATTTCAGTTCCAGCACATATATTTATTTTCCTTGATTTTTTACTTTGATTTGATCCCTTTTTGAGTGCAATCATTTTTATTTTCCGATTTCTTATAAAACAATTTTTATATTTTGTTCACATCAAGAACACATTTAATTTTTTAACGGCGTATTTGCCATCGAAGACGGGGTGAATTTTGGAGTTCTCTTTGCTGGAACATCAAAATCGAACAGGTGTCCCAACTTACAAGACGTCCCAACTTACAATCCTTTCCCTTACCACTGTACTTTCGAGTATAAATTTAATGTTTACACAATGTCCTTAATGGAGACATGTAGGCAATGTAGAGATTTTCATTATTATTAGTATTCTGATTTTTGTTTCCTTTACTACTTCTTCGAAAGACTTTGCGTCAGCTTGAATTTATTTGCATGTGAAGCAGATCGATCAGAAAAAAAATGTAATACAGTCGAGGCGGTGCCCGACAGTGTAATACCCTGTACCTTTTTTCTCAAAAAAAGATTTATTCCTGCATATTCTTACTAAGAATTTCCAATTGGAACATTTTTTTGTTGGTGCAAAACGATATTGATACCTATAAGTTCCGCAAATTTTAACCGATTTTGATGAAAATCGAAATTTACGTCAAAGAAGTTATTTAAATATGGGGTAAGTTTCAAGGGGATATGTTGAAGGGTGTGGGAGATAAAATTTGGATGTGGATTTGTTCATTAGAGGTACATGAATCAGCTTACCAAAATTGGTGGTTCTAGGTCATTTGTTACTATTATTACGTAGAGTCAAAAATTGACGCAGTTTATAGGCAAGGGGAGGTGAAATTTTTACATTTTAGACTATAACTTTTGTTGTAATTGTCCGATTTTGTTTATTTTTGACACACAGATGCATGTAGCCACAACGCATCGCTCTGTTGAGTTTCAGATTAAAATATTAAACGGTTTAGCTAAAAACCGCGAAACTCTGCTACAGGGGAACGGGGAAAGATATTGACATGATTCAACAAACTTGATCTTCTGAGGAAATACGCGCGTCAGCTGGTGAAGTTTCGTATCTCTAGCTCTTATAGTCTCCGAGATCTAGGTGTTCATACAGACGGACAGACGGACATGGCTCAATCGCTACCCGAGGTTATGATAAGCATTTTGGTATAAAGGACTTGGGGTCTGCCACGCCTCCTTCTTGCCGTTACATACATTGCACAAATCTAGTATACCCTTTGTACCTATAGGTACAGGGTATAATAAAACCTATTGGGTTGGCACAGTAAAAAGAATGAATGGGTCTAGCTGGATAAGGTACAGGAAACTGCCCCCACCGCTTTTTGAAAAGTAATAATGCAGTTCTATGCATAATCAAAAAAAAAAATTTTTCGCAAAATTTCAGATCTTAAACTTAACGCATTGCGGCTTAATTTACAAAATTTTTTTTTTTCGTTTTTATTTAATTGTAACTAAACTACTGAATATTTTTTAACCAATTTTTTTTATCTAAGTTGGCGACAGGGCTGTTAAAAAAAAAAACACCCTTTACCTTAGATTTAAAGCTATTGCATAGCTAAACGTTTGTATAATGTTAATATTTTGAACAAAAAATTGTTATACATGTAAGGGCAAATAAAGAAATTGAATTGATTTACTAAAAAAAACAAAATAATGTAAGTTTCTTTTAATATTTTATAAAAAATACTTATTTATTGGAAATTACAAAAAGAAAATAATTTAATACAGGGTGGCTGATGAATATTGCTACATTAAGAAACTCGAATAACTGTTTGCTTAATTCACGTAATGTATTTTTTCTTGTTTCATTTGAAAGATAATTTAATTTTATGAGTATTTTTTAATGTGTCTTAAAAATAATAATAATCCACTCTCAGTGACGCATGTGCGACATATAATATTTAATTTTTTTTTAACCAACATATCATCATTCTTAAAAAAAATATGAAATTTTCTTATTTTTTTTTAAGTATGTTCCTTAAATATCTCAATCACCATTTTTTTTAAAACACGTGTTTTTATACGATCTTTATTTGTTGTGAATATGAATCAAATCTCACGAGTGCTCGACTAGAGACTGTGATTAGTTTTTTTCTATGTTATACTGCTACATTTGTTTATTTATGTATCTACCAACTCGTTTGTTAAAAATAAACATATATAAAAAAAAAAAAAAAATATGAATCAAATCGATTTGGTGGAACAATGTTAAAAAAAAATAAAACAGAAATTTTCTGTTTTTTTTATAAAATGTATGAAAAAAATTTTTTTTTGTCAAAAGATGTCAAAAATTATAATAAATTTTTTTAATATTTTATATAGTACATACTTCTTGTTATTATGATGGAAAAAAAAGATTTATTTTGTATGTAAATATACAAATATTAACACTGCTCAACAAAAGATTTTTTAATAATGTGCATTAAATGGTGCTGTTTCAATAAAAATGTTTGGGTTTACATCAGCCCGTAAAACCGATTGCCAAAGCATATGGCGATCCTCGGAGTAGCTTAGAGCGTTACCACAAGACGGTCAATAAGCAGCAGAGCGCATTTCGAATGTCGAAGATTGTGTTATGTTCTGTTTTATCTATAAATGTACCTAACGTGTGCCATTGGGCATTTTGAAAAAGTTACCACCATATCCGAGCAATCGACATCGGGAGCTGACTCCATGAGTGGCTTCTAGATTTTAGATGCAATAGGCCCTTTGAAAAGAGCTAAACCAAGGAAGCCTTCAGAGCAGTTAACAAAGGAGCTAAAGCTACACAAATAAAACAAACCGCAGCTTGTGCAAGCACAGTGACTGTCAGCTAAACGTGCTAAGATGAAACCGTCGGCTTGACCCGTCAATGCAAAGAAGGCTCCATCATCATCATCTGAGGACGGGATCGCGATTGTTGCATTATTTGCAAGAAGCTGTTGCCCATTCAAATAACTTTTTTTATATTTATCTAATCTTTTTTTTATTTTAAAGATTGATTTTTAGATTTAATGAAAATGGATAATTGGGATACTGAGACAAGAATTTGGATTTTTCGGCGTTCTCACGTACTAGAGTCCGTAAAATTGGTACAAATAGAATAAAGGTGCACGTTTGGCGGCACTTCTCCGACTAGGAGGCACATTTCGATCTAAACGGCCATGTTAATAAACAAAATTGTCGAATAAGGAGTGATTACCCCATAGATACTCCATGAGACGGGATTGCATCCACTTCCACAGTGTCGGGCCTTACTTTTTCGAAGAGAACGGTGTTACTGTTGCGGTCACTGCAGACCGACACTTAAAGATGCTGAAAGAGTTTTTTTTATCCAGAGCTACGCCGAAAGAGAATCGCTTTCAAATCTGTGTGGTTTCAACAAGATGGTGCAACCGTTGGCCCCCAGGTCTCTAGACCTTACAGCCCCTGATTTGTTTCTTTGGGGATATTGGAAAACTGGAAGTTTACAAAGTAAAACCAACAAATTTGAATGATTTAAAGCAAGCCGTTCGAACGACAATTGAGGCAATTCCCGATGCAACCTTTCAGGAAGTCATGAATAACTTTTTGCTAGATGTCGCACATGCGTCACTGAGGGTGGATTATTATTATTTTTAAGACACATTAAAAAATACTCATAAAATTAAATTATCTTTCAAATGAAACAAGAAAAAATACATTACGTGAATTAAGCAAACAGTTATTCGAGTTTCTTAATGTAGCAATATTCATCAGCCACCCTGTATTAAATTATTTTCTTTTTGTAATTTCCAATAAATAAGTATTTTTTATAAAATATTAAAAGAAACTTACATTATTTTGTTTTTTTTAGTAAATCAATTCAAATTCTTTTTTGCCCTTACATGTATAACAATTTTTTGTTCAAAATATTAACATTATACAAACGTTTAGCTATGCAATAGCTTTAAATCTAAGGTAAAGGGTGTTTTTTTTTATAGTTACACAAGTTTAAATAATAATAAAACAAAGAAATATATTTTTGATATCAATGAAAGGGACTTTATTGAATAGAAAATTTTATGACATTAATGTTTAAATATGATTTCGGCCATGTGGCCGATACGGCTGACGCGTACAAGGCGCAATCTGGCACAAATTTTCACAAACATTCCGCAGCATTTGCGGCCGTATTTCACCAATAACTCTTCGAATGTTGATTTTCAGGTGTTCAATTGTCTCTGTAGACAAGTGACAGAAATTTTCTGTGGATGTAATGGTGTTTCTACAAAAGCTTGTGGATTATGCTTACTCCAAATGCGACAATTCTGCTTATTTACGTATCCATTCAACCAAAAATTAGCTTCATCGGAAAACAAAATTTTGAATATTGAATAAGTTTGAAGAACAGAACCATTATTTTGATAAGAATTTTCAACAAATTGTAAGCGTTGCTCTGGTAAGTCTATCCATAATTAAATGTCAAACCAAACTCAATAAAAAGCAACTATCAGCTGTTAAATGGGTTGTCAGATAAAGCAGTGTTGCCAACTTAAAGTTGTGAGCCTCTTAAAAAAACACGCTGTATAATTTATAAACAATAATCAAATGTTTCGTTTAGTTCAATTTTAAATTAAGTAAAATGGGAAAAATCTTTCAAATACTTACAACTTAACTACGACTAGACTAAGATTAGAATTCTAGATTAGATTCTAATTTAGAACTATAATTAAGGATCATTACTTTTATTTTTTAAAAATGACTTAAAGTTCGCAAAATAACTAGATATTATGGTATGTTAATGTTTTTTTTTTTTTAAATTAAATTTATTTATAGCCAGATTTACTTTTTCATCAATCATGCAATTATACGTTCTTTCATGGAGACGAGAAGTAGACTAAGAGAATGGAATATCATATATAATTTTGAAAATCTCATTATTTATTAGAATTTTTTTTTTGTATTCATTACTATAATTTTTTATTAATTATTAAATGCGCTTTATTTGCTTTAAAATGTACAAATATGGATTGCTTTAACATAGATAGATTCAGAGTTTAGATAAAGTATCTTTTCAGCTGAGATATGATACAAACATACTTACAAAATCATAATTGCTTGTGTAAATAAAACTCGATTCTGAAATATTTTTTATAAAATTGGTAAACAATAAATTTTTGACCTTAAATATGAAACAACAAAAAAAACATAAGTGGATTTATCTTTTTTTTTGACTGGGGCCGCATGACCTCAACTTTTTTTCGTTTCTCTGTTAGCTTAAGTCCTTGCGATGTCCATAGCATAAAATTAATTTATATACAAAATTTAAGATTTGCGACTCATTTTTTCAATCATTAGGTCATCTTTAGGTATTTTTGTGTTAAAATATAAAATTCTATTCATCTACATATATCCTATTTTGAATATTTAAAAATTGTGAAAAAGCAATTATTATTTTTTTACCGTGCATACCAATAATAAAAATCAACTTATTAAAGATTAAACTAATTATTCCAAAGCATATAAGGAAAATAAAATGAGGTCTAAAAATCGACTTCTAGTTGGTACCACAAAATACCATTTACATAGTTGGAATTTTTATGGCAGTCTTTTTTTTTGTTGCATATTGCTTAAGTGGTTTACATCAAATCCTTGGCTAGAGGTCCTTAAACTAGATTGTAATTATAGTAAATAGTTTTTAGCTCGTTCACGTAATCAAGAAAATTTCGAATATGCAACCTGTAAAACTTTAAATATAGAGATTATTTTTTTTTTTTTTTATTATATGTACCATAATTATATGGCATTTTCTTCTTAGCTCGCTGGTTTAGTTATAAAATAAAAGTCCACTTAGCAGGTACATAAGGCACATTTGGCATTAACATAAAAACTGGCTTATATGAACGTTAAATAGCAGAAAGCCTTAATAACAATAAAAAGAGTGACGTTAAGCCGCACTTACGATAAAAATAAATACGTTTAAAGCTGATCGTTAAAAACTAAACTAAATAATAAAAAAAACTAATCAAGCTGTGCACCAAATTTTGCAGCTGCAAACAAAAAATCAATAAAAAAATATATTAAAAAATGTAACAACAAAAATGCGTATATAAAAATTAATAATAATTATTAACTTACCGACATGCGCTTTGTGTGACTAATAAAAATTTCGTCGCAGAATTTGAGTGTAAAATATGAATATTTTTATATACAGCTGTGGTCAAAATAATAGTGCAAACCATATGAAATTTTCGTAACCTCCGAATTTAATTTTATCTATGTATGTATCATGTTATCCCGTAGCCTTTGTACTATTTCCTTTTTTAGAAGTTAAACTTTTGACTATGTGGAAAATTACTTTGTCGGGCAGAAATGCAGAAGTGCCAGACTAACGACCTGAGCAATCCTAATTATGTTGCAAATCAGCCAGAATAAGATTATGAGCAAAAATGTTTATTCTATGCTGTTTCGTTAAGCTTTGCTTCTTGTAAGAAAACGTTTTTGTTTTTGTTAAATATGCCATTTGTCAGTACAATAAAAAAAAAAAAAAATGTTCGCGTAATTTACAATTAAAGTAGGAAGCCGTTTAAGGTTTAGTTAACAATCTTTATTTAAGTATACATATTTTAGTTCGCGGTGAATATTAGTGCAAGTATTGCACACAACAACTTATTCGTGGAGCGGACAAAGTCTTGGCTTGATGATAGGTAAATTGAGAGTAATTTTATGTTTTTAATTATGCGCCTGCATAGGCCTAACATAACATATTTGCTGCTATAGCTGCATGCCAGCGAGCGTGAGAGAGTTTAACATAACGAGAATTCAACATATTCTTATAAAGTTAAAATTATTTATCTTATTAGAACTAAGGGCGCATGAAATGACCAAACATCGGCCGCGTTGAAGGGCTTCAAGTAATTTGACCAGACTCATATATCCAGAGTGGTTGCCTGGTGGCAACGGTATGTGCTTAACCCCTTGATATGTGAGGGTGAATCCAGCAATGTACCTTGGACAGAAAATATTGGTTTTACCTACATTTGATCCTTTTTGTCTGATATTACACTACAAGCACTGAATAATAACATAAACGTTATGAAAAATATTTACACAACGACATTTGGTAGTAATAAGGCAGAAATACCCAACGCTTCGGAGTCAACAGTTTGGGTCGGGCAGTAATGCAGATTTTTTTAAGTTTTGTTATATGTAATAGGTTCTTCTGCATTACAACTTTTTGCATTTCTGACTGACAAAATGAGCTCCTGTTCCTTATGGCACAAAGGGTATTTTAAGTTTGTGCAAGCCGAAAATGTATACCTGTAGTATGATCAGGGTGACCAAGGTAGTCGATATACCGATGTCCGTCTGTCTGTCTGTCCATCTGTTTGTCCGTATGAACGCCTTGATCTCAGAGATGGTAAAAGCTGAAGCAACCAAACTTTCAGATTATTATTCCAACGGAGACAAATTTATTTTATTTTTTTGATTTGGGGGCTATATTATTTAGATCCCATTGGGGTGTTTCAGAGGACTTTGAAAAAAAACAAAATTTTTTGGATGGATCGTAACCAAATATGGTGGTTGGTAGTTTTTTTTAGAACTTTGTATCAAATTTGACCAAAATCGGTACACTATCATATAGGAGCGATTGGTCAAAAAATGGTGTTTGGTGCTAATTTCGTTGTGTTTCGTGTGTTTATGAAGATATCGTAGCCAAACTGGGCATACAGA